>CM060120.1:18924507-19257007 GCA_030522415.1 Channallabes apus
GCACATTAATTTAGCCTTACCTACATAAAAACCAAAGAGCACAACAATTTAATAGTCAAAGAGCACAGCTTAGGCATGTCGCGCTAAATCGTCCAGTGATGTAACTCAGTCTTTGCAGTAAATAGTTACTATAGCTACACAGAGGGTGAATCTGTTTGGAGAAATTCTGGAACTGGAATTTGTAGATTCAGATCTACAAATTTGGACTATAGAGTGAACCACTGCTGTTTCTACTTGTGCATCTATGAAATTCAGTTCTATCATTTCCCCAGAACTTATCACCGTCATAATCGGAGTCATCATCAAGTTATTAAGTTGCACAAGTTAGTTCTGTTCAATCACCAATAGATTGTAGTAGGTGGAGTTATTTGATAAGTGCTCTGTTAAATCTTTCTGTTCCTTCAACGTAATTTAAAACTTAAACATTTTTTAAAGCACTTTAATGAACACTACTGAAGTCCTTTATTCCAGTTGTGATAGAAAAACATTCTGGCAAAGTACAGTAAATGAGGGTAGCTCATTTTAGGTGTTGTCAAATGAGGCAGTAAGTGCCCTCTTGCTTATTATGTAATAGAATCCTCATTTTAATATTCTACAAATAGAATTTCAATGTTTTATTTAGAGGCTCTTCTCGTAAACAAAATCACACTGGCCATATCTCAGCAACCAGACATAATAAAGTAATAAAAAAATTATATAAAAAAGGGGGCTAATTAACCTAAGAATCTAAAAATACAGGTATGCATAACTCCAATCACCCAAAATGATATCTGATTTATAAATTCATAAATCCACACAAAACCCAGGTACCTCATAGCATTCTTCTTGTTTAAAATAAAAGAAATTACATATGTATGTATTGTGTAAATCCTCCTGAAAATATCTTAGTTGCATGTACACATCATGAACAAAAAATTTCATGCCAATACTGTGTGTGTGATTTCTTTGAACTGGTATTTTTCTGGGACAGTACAGATGTACATCATTCATCTTTAATAGAAGAAATCCTCCAAGGATTTAGAGCACACGGTTTAATTTATTTGGGGTTTTCTGATATCAAAACAAGGTCAAAATTATACATAAAGGGTCAAACATATATATATATAAAAAAATAAATAAAAAAGAAAAACACTTGGAGATTATTTATTCAGTGGCGCTGAATGTCCTGAAATGTCTTTTAATCTCCCAAGCCCAAGGACTCCTGTCTTCCTATTAGTGATCTGTGCCAATATAAAAGGTGTTTGTTTAACAGCACTCTTTAGATTGACCGATGCACAGTACAATGTCAAAATCCAAGGAGGTCAGTGCAGACATAAGAAAGAAGATGGCATGAAATATCCAGGAACTACCAAGGTAAATGTCTGCCATAAACTAGAGGCTGCTGAGACACCAGTGGCAGTGCCTACAGTTAAGAACTTTACATCACCCTGGACTGATAAAAGGATAAAATTATAATTAGCAGCTGACCACATGGACAAAGGAACTTATCATGGAAACACACTAACTCACATACTGGAAATTTGAAAATGCCAAACTAAGTCAGGTATCTGCATGTCATTAGACTAATCTTGTCTTTGGACTATTGGAGGAAACCGGAGCACCCGGAGGAAACCACCAACCATGGGGAGAACTTACCAACTCCATGGAAAAAGACCCAAAGGTGGGAACAACTGTCTCTGGAGGTTAGAGGCGACAGTCTTAACCACTATGCCACAGTGTCACCGCCATATGACACATAATGCATAATACTGCCATTACAATCATGTGCATGTAAAACTCTGACCTGCAATTGTAAATAAAGCTCTTTGTACATTTGCCAGATTGATTAGTCACATGCATGTTTAAGATTAAATTGTAACTTGAACAGTGTAAAACTATTTTTTGAAACCCTTTTGGACAATTTTTTTCCACTCAAAACAATTAATATAATTTGCGTACACAAATGGAAACACATCTGTCGGGATTTATTTTTACGTTAAGGTAAAGTGCAGGTTAATTAGTTTTATTTTACATCATATTTTGTGTTAATTATTTTTATGTATTAATTTTTTTGGGCTGTAGAACGAATAATTTGAGTTTCCATTATTTCCTATGGGAACATTAAATTTGGTTTACGAGTGTTATGCTCGTAATCCAAGGTTCCACTGTAATATAATATAATCACTCAATCATCGCATTGTCCATGCCAGTGGTCCCCAACCTTTTGGGGGGGAGGGAAATAATCAAAATGTACTCTGCGGCCAGGTACCATTTGCTCCACGGTACCGGTCCGCGGCCTGGGGGTTGGGGACCACTGGTCTATACCACTTTATCCTGTATACAGGGTTGCTGTGGGCCTGGAGCCTATCCCAGGAGACTTAGGGCACGAGGCGGGGTACACCCTGGACAAGGTGCTAATCCATCGCGGGGGACACACATACTCACACTCACATGCTCATTCACACACTACATGCAATTTGGGAACACCAATTATCCTAATTATGCATGTCTTTGGACTGTGGGAAGCGACCGGAGTACCCGAAAGAAACCCACCAAGCACGGGGAGAACATGCAAAACTCCATACACACAGACCTAAGGCAGGTATCAAACCCAGAACCTGAAGATGCAAGGCGACAGATTTAACCACTAGGCCAACTTGCCTATCATATCATACATCATATCATAATAACATATGTACCTACTAGCCTTTTCATAAGTAAGCCATCATTGAATTTAATGATGGAAAGGCTTCTTGCCAATATTTTTAGCATTTATAACTAAAAACAAAATATGTAAAAATAGAAACAATAACGAATCTGTTATCTACTTTTGCTCCACTGCAGGGACATTTTATTAATAGATTGTTATTAGCTCATTTCTTTTCTGCATATTCATATAATGTGTTCATTAAAGTTAGAAAGCAGACTCCCATTAAAGGCAGATTCATGACTGTGAATGATATTAGAATAAAATGCCTTCAGTTGGATTAACCGGGTTATCTCTTAATTTTCTACAGGTCATTCCTCTTTTTACGACGACGAATGGGCCTAAAGAGGAAATTGCATTTGATAAGACTTAATTAAAATATATACAGATCTTCCAAATGGTCCAATGACGCTTGTACGAATTCTGCGACTTCTCTTTACACTTCAGCTGACCTAAGCAAGACATAGTTGCATTCGGTTAATTAGTATTGTGCAATCCCTTGTCAGAGACACACTAAGCAAAATTACCTGCAGAGAGAATAAAAAACAATCATAATTACAACACCAAAAGTCATTTATTGGCCAGTAGCTGCAAAATTTATTTATTATTCAGCAACTGCTCGAACATCCACTGAGATTACGTTGCGCTTTGAGGGTTTTTTTTTTTTCTTTTGCTCAAGGTCAGTGGTGGATGCGTATATCACACCCTCTCTTTACAGTCTTGAAACAAACCTGGCCTATGGATATAAGCTACAGTTCAATCATTAGGTCTTCTCTTCATGACAATTGTCAGACAAAGGAATGCAGGTTGTCGAGTACTGTAGCTCAGGTCGACATCAATACATTATAGTCTTTAATGCCACAGGAAAAGAAAAAATGTGTACACACAGCCATGGGGCTTGATATGACCACTGCTGCGAGACAAAGAAATGGCTCTGTGCAAACGAGAGAGAAAAAAACAACAACATTCAAATACTTGAGCTAAATGAAGAAAAAGAGGCTTTCACTCATCACCCAGGGAGCTCTACAAGCAGAATGCTAAATTTCTTCTTGGATATGATGCTGCAGGCTATTTTGTAATTGTAGAGGAGACAAGAATGCTGAATCACTGACGTAACTATCTATACTAGGATTCCGGAACCTTCATTTATGAATGACCAGAGCTGTGAATGATACAGTGGTTTTCCTGCTTAGAGAGAGCGATTAATCATTAATTGGGTCAGGTGTATTAGAGACGAGAAAGCAACAGTCCGTAAAGTCTTACAGCAATGATGAATGTACAGTATGTATGGCATTGTGTATGTTCTCTGTGCTTTAATTTCCTGCCTTTTGCTCTCTTTTCTCCCACCATACTGTACATGTTTCCTGTTCTGCCAATACAGCAAAATTGCTACTATTTATCCATTAATTACACATACACACACACAAGCAAACAACAACAAAAAACAAACCACACAATTCACACAAGTTGTCTCTAACACTGGCTTAAAAATTGCTCCTGGAATGCACACATATCAGGAATTGTCCTAAATATTTATATGAAAGAAGTAGAGCAATTTAGTCAGCTGTGACAGCCATGGCCCAAATGTGATCTGTGCTTGTTATATATTCATTTAATATGTAATAGTATGATACTTTATATATACACCCCACAAATCCATATTTAACCCCTGGGTCGAATGCAATTTGAAACAGAAAACTAGGCCATCATTTCGAAATTTCAGTGTCCAAATCTGCAGTAATTGAGGCTTAGCTTTCCTGTTGGAGTTTGTTATTCTGACAGTGGAGGCCTCTCACTTAAACGCAAATGCATTTCAGGCTACACTTATGGACTGTCATTGCACAGAAATATTACTCATTTGACCAGATTCTCAGCTGAAATTATTCATTTCAGGGGTTGTGAGGTAGGGAGGATACATGCAATGTTGAAAATGTCAATTATCATTCAGCATGGTTATGCACAGCATTCCGAGAGGGACATGTTGATAAAGTAGCTGCCAGCTCAACATCAGGATGAAGCTTCTGGACACAATGTTTTAAAGGAAATGCTTTGCCACAACTCCCAGAGAACTCACAGAATTCATCCACAACATACTGTATGATGTTTCATAAAATATTTCGTACAATTATTCCTAGTGAATTATTAATATTTCTGCATTTTTTATGTTTCCCTGGAGATAATTTTACCAAAATGCTTCAGGCATTTAAGGAAGGCATATTTCTCAAATTTCTCCATCTTTTCACCATGTTTCTAAAAAACAAATGGCAATGGAAGATCTTCCTTCGGACTGTTTTTTAAACCAATAACAACATCTGGGTATGCACATATGGTTCCATTTGTCCATTCGTCTCAGAACAATCAATTTATTTTAAATTAAATGAAATTCTAAGTGACCAAAATGATTTTATTAGAAGTCAAATAGATGATTAAAAGCTAAGACTGATAATGGTATCACACATGTCCTATATATAAATGACGTGTCACATGCACATTTCTAATAGGACTATGTGGGTTCTTAAAAAAAAAATAAAAATCCTGTGAAAATGAAGGGATTACTGAATCTCTTTCATACCAGCTGATTATGCAGTCTCTTTCTACTAGAATTAATTCTCACAACCTGATTGAAATGTGTTACACAAGAGTGTTCCACTTCCCCTGCTGTTAGCATATCCAGTTCGGTGTCATAAAGACAAGCTTCATCTCTATTTGCGACTAATAAGAGTGGTTTGACCATGCAAATGTGCTAGGTCCATTTTCCAGAGACATGCTCGGACAAGTATAGAGCAAACAATAATTACTAAGCATTTTCACAAGAAATATCCAACATAATAGGCTAAGTACTTCCAAAATAATAGGCTAAGAACACTAATATTATAAACACAAACAAGTAAATGCAAGTTAAGTGTACTGTATGTAGCTCTTAATAACAACAACAAAAAAATATTTCTTTTGAAAAATCCCTGCATGTTTTGGGAGAGATTAAGGCGTTTAAGACGATAACAATATATGGACTGTGCCTGAACAATTTGCGTATTAATCTTAATAATCAACTTATGATCTTCAATAATTTCTGCAGTTTGTTTTGTAGTGATTTTATTATTATTATTTTTTTTTTTTTAGTTTAAGCTGGTTATGGTGGCCTAATAGCTTGCATTGTGGATTTGCACCCCAAGGGTGGAGGATTTGAATCCCACCATCAGGTTTGTGTGCATGCAGTTTCCTTCTACAGTTCAAAGCGATGCAGATTAAGCTAATTGTGAATGTTTGCATGCTTGTGTCCTACAATTAATTGGCACTGCGTACCCAAAGTACCCTGGGAAGGCTCCAGACCTCCTGCAACTCTGTACAGGAAAAGTGGTATAAACAATGAGTGATGGCAAGTGAGAGTATTAAAGCCTTCTGAATTTTTAATTTTGGCAATTTCATACATCACAACCCCATGCCATTCCACCATCTCTACCTACTGTACCAGTCTATACCTAAAAGAAAGTGATGCGTCAGTACTTTATTACTGTAGTCTTTCCAGCTCTTTTATCTTCTATGTGAAAGCAGGGCACGCAAACACTACCTTCTTATAAAATTTTTTTAAATAAATAAATAAAAATACAGCCCCACCCAATAAACTAGCACCAGAATTGCTAAATTCATGGCAAAGATTTAAATTTAACATATAACAATATTTAATATGGGAACCCTTTTTAAAGCAGTGATATGAGACTATAATCATTTTGGAAAACTAGGCTTACAGTAGGTTAGATATTAAACAAAATAAATTTGAATAAAGCTTCATACTGGATTGGAGCAATTACAGTTGGTTATGTGATAGAAAACAGATTCAGACCCTCTTTTAAAATAATTAACGGTAATATTCTGGGTTTTACCTTTAACTGTAATTTTACATGGTTCTGTGACGATAATGTGGAAGGAAATTCACATTACCAGCCTGAAGTGACTCAAATCCAATTTGACCCACATTAGCTTTTTTATGTCTGTCTGAACGCACAAAACCGATATCTTTTATATTACGCGTAAGTCACGTATGTCGCCCTAGATCGGTATATGTCACAGCCATATGACTTGAATGTGAAGAATTCACGCAACATACGGTAGCGTAAGGATTTCAAAGCAGTGCTACAGTAGCAATAGCTACTAAAACAGCAAATGGGGACATGTGGCTTTCTTACAACAAATTCAACTGACTAACTGCTTGCAATCCTTCAGAACAAAATCCTAGGGATATTTTTGCTAAAATAATGTCTATCCATATAATTTTTTTTTTTTATGGTTTTAACCCAGACAATACAAGCAAAGACGTATTGCTGGGTGCATGCATGCTGTATCAGAGGACAGATACAGTACATCCACATTAAAGTCAGGCAAAAGTTACTTGTAACCACGAATGTGAACAGTCATGACATGCAAATCTGATCTGACCAAAAATCGTTGTACAAAGTGGCTTGTAATGTGAACATCATCAAAAACATTAAGATCCATATGCAGAATAAATGATATGGCTTGCTATTTCCTTATCTTATAGTCCCTATTGTTTATACAGTATGTGCTGCTGCAAACTAGTGATTTGCCACAAAAGAAAAAGTTCCTACAGTACATAAAGAAATCATTCTTTACCTCACAAAATAAACTGATATGAAATGCATTTATATTACTATAGTGTACTATTTTTACTCTGTACAAAGCACCCCTGGCAGACGGAATGACAGAGTACTTTTTAAAAAAAAAAAATAATTTAATTATTTTAACAGCAGATGTTATACCTACTAGCTCCGTGTAAACCTTAAGTTTGAACCTGAGGCTATTTTGACACTATGGATCGTTAGGTTACACTTTAGTTGGAATGCTTCACAAATGATTTCTTTAACCCTAAAGCCCCTATTCAGGGTACCCTTTAGGGCATATGAAACACCACTATTTTAATGCACAAAACTGTTCGGAAAAGAAAGGCACTGCTCTTCCCATGGAGACCAACTAACCTTGCAGTGAACTGCAGAAATCTTCCTTTATATAACAGCTGCTGCTAAACTAATGCCGAGTACTGTGTCCTTGGGAATAAATTTTGCTTCATTTCCTGAAACATTATAACAACAACAAAAAATTATCTTTTCATTTTGAACACAGCCATGTGGATATTTCCATAAGATTCCATACTGAGAATTAGAATGCATTGTATTCTCAGGGGTCTTATCCGTATACTGTATGTGGATTACAAGAACCTATTAAAAAAACGACTGCATAATTATCTGCATTACCTAAAAATAGACGAAGGATATCCAGTAAATGCAATGAGTGATATTTGGGTACAGTGGGCATATTGGATATAACGGTGATGGAGTTTATATAGGGAAATATACAGTAGTACTTGATAGGATGATTCCTGCAGTAATTAATATGTTTGAGTTGGCAACAATTCTTTGAATTTTTAATTAATGCAGTGAGTACCTTGTTATTTCTTTAAAAAAAAAAACATGTTAACTGTGCTGATGGAAAATGTGTTTTTTGGAAGGGTCAAATTATTGGAAAGCATCAAGAGATGTTATTGCTGCTTTTTCTGCTACTGGGTTAAGGACCTTGGAAGAAATGCTGAACCTTCAGCTGTGTAGAAGAAATGTGGTCAGAAAAGAAATCATTAACGACTGAGATTGGAGATCACTTAATTGCTTGGTTTAAAAAATTACATGGTAAAAACTCAACAGTATAAATCCCAACTAAGCTTAAAAGTGAAATTAAAAGCTTTTCCACACACACATGCACACGCACACGCACAATCAAAGGATTTGGGATTTAACAGCTGTGAAGCCATAAGAAAATTTCTTTGTTATGTCTGTTATTGAAACAAAACAAAAAAAAAAGACAAAAAAAAAAAAAAACTTTACTTAGCTAGGGAGCATTAAGATAGCAAAAGGTTACGTCGGCTAAGTTTTACCCTATTCCAGAACAATGGGTGAAAAGGGAAGCATGAAGTGATGCCCATCATGCATAGTTCGTGTAAACCTCTGATGCAGTGTTATGATATTTGGTTTGCTTTAGTTGGACAGGGTAGACTCAGCAACTCGCTCATTGTCTATACCGCTTTATCCTATATTCAGGGTCATGGGGGGCCTGGAGCCTATCCCAGGAGACTTACTGTACGGCACGAGGTGGGGTACAGGGTGCCAATCCATCACAGGGCTCACACACGTACTGTAACCACACACACACACACACACACACACACACACACACACACTATGGGCTATTTGGGAAGTTTATAATCTGCAGGTCTTTGGACTGTGAGAGGAAACCCACCAAGCACACAGAGACAGGAATTGAGCCTGGCTAGGAATCAAACCCTGACCCTGGAAGAGCAAGGCAACAGTGCTAACCACTACACCACAGGACTCAGCAACTGCAGTCAGCTGACTACCTGAATACTGTATACTGATTAACCAGGTCGTCCCATTAAGGTTTTTTCTGCAAGCATTTTCACACATGAATTAACCACCACGGAGTCCTGACCTAAACCCCATTGAAATTGATTCTTTGTAATGTGCTAGAGAAGCCTTTATGGAGTGGTTCAACTCCCCTGTCATCAATACAAACTCTCAGGTAAAATTTTACGTAGTTCTGAATATAAATAAATGTTGTGATGTTGCAAAACGATTTCACAACAATGCCACTGTAAATGTGCACTGGAATGAAAGCTAAATGTGGTCTAGCGAAATATTACTGTGTGAATATTGTTCTGCCTGCATCTGGTTAAAGAACCAATTTAAAATGTCAGACACTACAATGTGTGGGAAAAAGGTCTAAATTCTGTCAAATCTGAAATCAAATGTTGTAGCTCTATAAAGTTTTCTTTAAATTAACTCCTTTAAGATTTAATTTTCTTTTTTTTATTGTTGGAAAGATCTCTTTCTTATAAAGCAATCACTAAACCACATTACCTAAATAAAAAAGCAAAAACTTACAGCTCAGTAAATATCAATATTTTAGCCCAAAATCACATTACAATTACATATGGTTATTTATATATATATATATATATATATATATATATATTTTTTTTCTTTTTTTTTTCTTTCAAATATGACTCTTAAATTTGAAACATTTATAATAGTCATATTAAAATACTTGAGATATAGCCTGCTTGCTGACCTTCAGATAAAATTGCAATGAAATGTGCATATACAGTGTAAGCAAGCATTCACAGCACATGTATTGTTAAGCAGTTCACATGTACTGTAGATAATATTTAATGTTAATGCAATCTGGAAATTATATACAATTTTATATGACAGGAGGTTTGCACATAAATGAATAATGTAAATCCATGTTTGACTCATTTACTTTTATAGATGGAAGTTACTCCCTCAGTTCAACATACTGAAAAAACCTTGAGACTTTTCATGTATTACTGTATGTTTCATATTTAATCGGAATAATTATTGCCTGGAAAAATGTTTAGTATGAAAAAATATACTGTCTTTGAGTTGAAAAATACTTGTCTTTAAGACCACACCAGACTTTGTACAACACTATCAGAGAGTCCAGTATTGTCACCAAAGATAAAATATTCAACCTGTTCAAAACTGTTTCACTAGCCCATGCTTTCTGATGAAGAACTTTAGCTAATGTATTTCATTATAATTATGTGAACAAAAGACAGAAAATTGGAGAGTAATTTTGTGTCCTGGAGCCACAACATTCTCCATCCATCCAATAAAAGCATATGCTACTATTGTTCATAAATACCATCCTCTTGCATCACGGTCCCATCTCCTGAGTTCAGTCAGGAATTAATTTGAGTCCTGACCCTGAAGCAAATGAACTGCATATGATGATAAATCTAATACAGCGAGCAATTCAAGACCTGCTCATTCATTATCGTCACTGAGTTGGCTTGGCATACACGACTCATCCTCCTTATACCAGAGGGACATACAGTATACTTGCTTTAGTTCCATTCTAGTTTAACTTCCTTTTTTCTTCTTCTTCGTTCTTACTCAGTATTACCAAGTTCAGAACAGCTGTGTGTAAATGTCTTTTATAAATCATGAAAATATATGGAGTAAAAAACATACTTTAGTACATTATTCATATAAAATAAATCATGATGTGACAACAATAATCTATGCATCTATGCAGACATTCCAGTGTATATTATGCAATTGAATTACCACTATAATCAAATTTTTGAGACTATTAATTATTTCATTGACAATGGCTTAATTAAATTCGCACCATTGTACAAAATAAGAAATGCTTTTAAACCAATTCTTATATTTACACCTCACTCAGGTCACGGGGGCCAGGAGCCTATCCCAGAAGACGAGGCAGGGTACACCTTGGACAAGATTCCAATCCACTCCATGGAACACACATGCATATTCACACACTACATGCAATTTGGGAAGACTAATTAGCCTAATCTGAATGTTTTTTCGGATTCTTGGAATAAACCGGAGCACCTGGAGGAAACACACCAAGCATGGGGAGAACATGCAAACTCCACACACAGATCCGAGGCAAGAATCAAGCCCGGACCCTGGAGGTGGACAGTGCTAACCACTAAGCCACTGTGCTACCCATATTTACAGGTACTATATATAAAAAAATAAAAAAATAAAAAAAAAGAGAGAAAGAAAAAGAAAAAAAACTCCCAGCCCATGTGGCTATCAACACTAATTGGATACAGTCCACTGCATAATTACAAACAGTTTTTTTTTTCTTTACAGCCAATTTGAAGCACTTGTATTTACACGATATGGTATCGACTTTAAATGTTCCCCCAAAGGAAATTTCAATTCAACGAGACTTAATAAGAAGACATCTTAGTTAAGCCTGGTTTACACTGTTCAATACTCAGGCTGATTTTCCTGTCGCAGGCACAATCATACTATACATCACCAAAGATAATCTTTGGACACGAGCTGAGATCAGTGTTTATATAACATATGAGATGACATTCTCATGAATGGTCGATTGTGTCCAAAGACCTGAAATGTTTGTTAAAATTGTCTAAAATGGATGTGATTACAGACCCTCACAGCACAGCTACAAACATGTTAGTGATGATGGTTAAAAAAAAAAAGAAAGAAAAAAATAGAAGAGAAATTTGTTGAATCACAGCAGCAGACAGACTGTCTCTATAATGTCTAATTAGAGTTACATGATGACAGGACAATGCGGAATGTGACGTGAAAAGAAACAGGCCAGTAATTACAGCTTCCAGGTGTGTAGATAGCTAATTAGCACATAGACACTTATATATAGTTTATAGACACTTGTATCATATAGTTTATTTTCTACTATGACAAAGTAAAATAATTTTTTTATACTTCCAGATGAAGAGCTACAAACCTGTGCTGCATCATTGTGCACTTAGTATTGAAGAACAAAATAACTAATCATCGTTTAATCTTACACAAGCACCTAAATGTTTAATACGGATCTGCGCAGCTTAAAAATTAAATAGGTGGATGGTTTAATTAGTGCGCTGGAAAATATGCCTGAGTTCTTCTGTTAACTTTGTCATACTTGCTCCTTTCTGTTTTCATGCAACTCAGAAGCCTACATTAGGTCTTTTTTTTACCACCTGAACACGGGTCTTTCATATAGTACTTTACATGACAGACCAATAATCTTCAGGCTATTTTTATTTTTTTTAATTACCTTAAATTATTTTTGAGGCATGATTGGAAATAGTGACTTGCTTTGTACATAATAATACATAGATGATAAACTTACATATATAACACCATTTGTACTACAGATAATACATAAAGTATAAAACATTTGCACAGTACTATACCAAATATAATAATAATAATAATAATAATAATATTATTCAATTAATTGTCGCATGTACCTTTAAGCACAATGAAATAATTTCCTGTTAGGATGCTGGGGTCAGAGCGCAGGGTCAGCCATGTTTTAGCACCCCTGGAGCAGATAGGGTTAAGTGCCCTGCTCAAGTACTCAACAGTGGCAACTTGGCATTGCTGGGGCTTGAACCCCCGACCTTCCGATCAGTAACCCAGTAACCCACAGCCTTAACCGTCTGAGCCTGGACTGCCTACATTACCATTTTTTTTTTTCAAAAGAAAGCTCAACCACTTTCCAGTGCATCATAGAGTGTTCTGATTTAAAGACCATCACTGTTGCTGTGCAAAATCTTAGACTTACAAAAAAAAAAAGACTTACAAAAAAAAAAAAAAAAAGAATCACTAGCTAGAATGACGAATGGCAGCATTACCTCCCTCTCTGAACAGCACACTACAGGCTTGACAGAGTATAAGTCGACGTTTACATTTACAGTATTTGAATCAAAGTTGCACTTAATTCAGACCACTGTCCAAGGCCATAGGCCGTGGATTACAGCTTTTGAATAAACTGTGGAAAATGTTACTCATTGTTACTGTTACTGCATTGGCATTTTTATTTATAAGTGGCTAATAAAATGTTGCAGGCTGAAGGATAAAAAAAAAGGAAAAACCTCTACTGAAGGAGTTGGCATAAGCTTCTCTCTATCAAAATTATGAAGGTGTTTGGGTAACAGGTGCTCCCATCACTTCCCAATATTGACAAAGCTCATTGCACTTTGGCACACAGACCTGGATCCAGAGGAAGACCATATCCAGTTTTAATGCAACATTCTCAGTTTTGGAATAAGCAGCAACTCATTTGGAAGGCATATACAGTATGAGTAAAATTAGCATACTGTGGTCATCAAATTCACATTTATGAGGCCCAGTAGACATTTTGAGCCAGCAAATTAAATCAAAGGATACTATGGGTATTGCACGGATATAAAAGAGACATCATGAGATTAGTATTTCCAAATAGTTACATGTAAAGTGACTCAACATATACACCGATCACCCACAATATTGCAACGCAGAACATTAATCCTAGAAGTGTGTACATTTCCCTTGTGCCACCTGGGCACCTTTGGTCACTTGAGACATGACTCCACAAGAACTGTGTGTTGTGGTGCCTGGCATCAGGAACGTTTTTGTGCTGTCACAAACGCTGGCCTTTGCAGCCCCAGATACCAAAAGACTCCAGATACAACTTGGGTCTGCTTTGCATTAGACAATTCTGCTTCACATCCGCCATGCTTACACCTTGGGTGCCCATGATCCTGCCAGCAATTTTTCTGGTATATACTGTAATTGACAATCAATGTTACTGTACTTATATAATCTACAGTATGTTTGATGTTCCTTCATGAACACCATGATAATCATGTGCACTGTAACACTCAACAATATACAGTAAGACATTTGAGCCCTAAATGCTTATGCTCAGTCCAGCAAGCAGATGGTTTAAAAAGGGGATGTATTGAATACTACGGTAATGTAGGTGTTATATAGTGATGACCTGTCACCTTATCTTCTCTAGGTTGCACACTAAGACTCTGTGGTTTCCCACAAAGTCTTTAACTTTCACTTTACTTTGGAAATTAAGAGTCAGCATTCCTCAACAAATCTAATACCACAGCTACAGTATAATATCCGCCACTGTATGATATGCCACTGAAAAATGTAAAGGGCAGACTTTACTTTACTTCCATTCTGGAATGTTTTCCAAATTGTAAGGTGGCAACCCTCTGAGCCGTCCTCAGCCGTAGGGGCCAAGATCACAAAACAGGTGACCTGGTTGTGGGTTCCAAATCTTTCTGTCCATTTCAGGCAGCAGATCAGTTCAGCTGACTAACTATGTTCCAACAATTTGCAAACCAATAATGGGAACCAACATCTTGCTGACAATCTCAAAGACACAAGCAGCACTCTGAAAAATAAGTGGTTGAGGCAGACAGCCACGCACTAGATGGTTGAGTCAGTCCTGGCCCAGTGAATACTGTTCCAAAAGGTTGTCTGTCTACACTAGAGTTAATCCCAACCACACTGCTAAATTGACTTGGCATAGTTGTAAAGGTCCACTTGCACCTTGACAAACTTGTTCCACATTCTTGAAACTCTTGTGTCAGATGCCACTCTTCCAGGCAGGTTAGCTGCTCTCAGTAAAGCTAACTATAGAAGCAATATAACGAATTTTAGGGCCAGATGGACAGCTCACAGTTCAAGCAAGTTGGTGCACTCTAATCTCACATCAGTGTATCCAGTGCTCATCATATATCATCACACTGCTGTCTCACTAGTGAAGAGGGTGTCCATGGTGACTCTCTCTCCCCAAAAAGGCACTGTTCCCAAGAAGACCCCGTTTATTAGGCATTGCATCTTCAACAAAATCAGACAGTAAGATCTAATAACATCTAAAATAAGACAGTACTTTTTTGGAATGAGAAAGTACACTCACTGAGCACTATATTTTTAGGAACAGTGTACTAATGCAAGGTATGCTAGAGATATTCCTACTGTTGACATGATTGCATCATGCAATTCCTTCAAAACCTTTTCAGGTGCACTTTCATGCAGCAAATTTCCTGTTCCACCACACGCCAAAGGTATTCTAGTGAATTCAGATTCAATTCAGATTCAATTCAATTCAATTTTATTTGTATAGCGCTTTTAACAATTGTCATTGTCGCAAAGCAGCTTTACACAATCAAAAGAATTATTTAAGTTTGTGATGAAGTGACTGGGAGGCCACTGTACAGCACTGAACTCTTTGACATCCATCCATCCATCCATCTACTGTATCTACTGTATCTAAGATGGGCTTGTTACTCTCAAGTAATGATTGATTGATTTGTATTAACAGCTCCAAAGATTTGTTAGGAAAACTTTCCTCACACCATTACAGCATGGCAGGTTGGGTGCATGTGTTCACGCTGTTGGTGCTAAATTCTGACGATCCCTGGCACACAGGACAGATTTCACAGAGTTGATTTACACAAGCCCAGTAAGGCAGAAATTACTAACCACACTTGGCATCGTGCACCAACCAGGTTGGCGGAGAGCCACCCCGTGTCCTGGGTTACCATTCCAACAGCCAGTAATAAGGGATCGATTAGCTCCCTGACTAAGAGATAAACACATACATTAGAACGTTTGTTACAATTGTAGTAGTAGAACAGCTAACGTATTGCTAGTGCATGGAATACATGATGCAATATCACAAACTCTCATTAGCATGTCATTTGCACATTAGCATTCAGGCAACTCACATCTGGCCCAGGCTTACCTGCTCAAGACCTGTTATAAAGAGTCACCAAACCAGGGCATGTCTGAGCTGTCAGTCAAAACCTAATTAAAAGCCTTCAATTAAAATTCTTGCATTGTAGCACACTGAATCGAAAATGAATGCGCCATAAATTGCAGAGCACTACTGAATCCAGCTTGTGTTGTCTGGCCAGTTGAGAGCCTGTTTGTATGGACAAAGTAAAAGAATGATCCTTCTAAGCTCTTTAGCATTGGAATATAGTATTCTATATGAGGTTATGCAGATACAGAGGTTATGGACTCCACGAAGCATGTAAATTATAATTTTATTTTTTTTCTAGAAAGAAAAAAAGCCTTTGTCTGAGTACCTGGATAACATGTATTTTGACAACCTGAATTAATAGAACCCAATTTCGAGATGTTTTTTTTTTTTCAGAATATATGTAAATATACACATTTCTATTTTTTTCTTCTTTTATTTATTTCAAATCCACTTTATATTTTTGTACACCTAAAATGCTTCTATGTATTATTAGAAATAGGCCACCCCTGTCATTATATGGCAGTTTCCCACTAAACCTTGTGATACAATACAGACCATTGATTATGCCATTTTATCTTTATAGATTACAAACTGCAGTGTTATGTGTGTAAAGCCATTAAGTCTAATGGAAGGGCTTTAAGCTATGCATTAAAAGCTGGAACCAATACATGGCAGGGTTGCGTATTACTTTGGCAGAAGCACCTAAATCAGGAACAGTGAAGGACAAAGGTAATCAGATCGAGCTTGGAGACACACACTCTGCCTTTATGAAATATAAGCAAAACATTTTCATTAGAATTTCTCTCAAAACAACAGTCTCACATTCTATACAGTTATGAAATAAATACGATAACGTCATTCATGAAAACCTGTAATTGTTATTTGCCCATTTGTTCATTGCATGCAGTGTTTAGGAACGATAGGATACTATATTTTTGCCAGCGAGCCATAACTTTATATAATATATATATATATATATATATATATATATATATATATATATATAAAATATATATATCCCAAACTTTTAAGTGGTGGTAGAGCTGTCAATCGATTAATTTTTTTTAATCTAGTTAATTAGACTACACACTTTTAAAATACACAGATTTACTGATGTATTATAAACATGCAATGTTGGAAGAAAAAATGCATGACAAACTGGCCAGAGGGAAAAGATTGTGCAGTTTTATAATATGTCAAATATTAACATTTAACAAATGTTAAATTAAAATATCTCGAATGGAACTGGCACTGGCTGCAGTAACTGGGTAGTATGGGGTGTGGCAAACCCACCAATGGTGGGGCTCGAAATTGGATCCTCGGATCCGAAAAATCAATAATCTAGAGCCATAACCTTAACTTGTTAATATTGACAGCCCTAATACTGTATATAGTTATTGAATTTTTCATCCTTTATTTATTTTTTTATATGAATATTTTATTTCAATAATTATGAAGCTACAGATTTTTTTTGTGTATTTTAGAGGTTAAATAAACAATCTTAGAAGAAAAAAAAATTGATTACGTGTCCCAAGTGTCATTTTCACAATCAGTTGACAGTTTTGTTACATTTTCTCTTACTTTTTTGTAAAATATCACCAGTTGGGCTCTGTGGTTGATACCATTTGAATTTAAGAATGTGATTGATTAATAATGTGTGTGTCAAATGAAAGAATAGACTACTTAGTAGTGATTGTGCTACAGTACCAAATCAACGTTTAAGGGGAATACATCTGATAATGTGGAGCTGATGGCATGGCACTAAAACAGCAAATGTCTAATGAGAGAATTAATATGAAACATACGTAGGAAAGGAAAACTTTCTTTTACTGACAAGACGTCACTCAATTTGCCCATGTAATTAACCAACCATATTTTACCAGCCTGATTTTAGTGACAAACTGAATATCATGATAAAAAAAAAAGCATGAATAAGTCAACTATAATTTGTCCCAAAATGACTGCATAAATATAAACATATTTTCATTCTTGAAAAACAAAAAACAAAAAACAAACAATATGTTATCCTTACCAGGAGATGGATAAACTGAGAAAATAAATCTGGTGCTACAGTTTTTGTAAGAAAAATATACACTTTTTAAAGCTCTTGTTGTAAGAACATGTTATTGATTATTTGGTCACATAATAAAAAGAATGTATGTGGGCTGAACCTTGCTAGGACCCCTGGAAGTGTTGTTTTTCCTCACACATCCTTTTCAGTGCTATCTATATTTTATTCTTCTGCATATTCGGGCAACACTTGGTTTCTTTTTAGTTGCAGCAGGAGTCTACAGAAAAGACCGCCTCCTGTAGAGTCTTTATACTCGAGAAAATGCACAAAATCGCTCTATCCTTAGGATACAAAAGAATTAAAATCATGCTGAATAATATATATATAACTATATTTCACTTCCAAATGTTTAAATTAAACAATAGTTATGGAATATGCATATAAATTTTAGCAAATTTCATGCAACATGCCAATATTTACGTACTGTGTTTGGTTTAATGAAATGCTATAGGATAGTGCTATCCATCACGAAAGAAAGAAAGAAAGAAAGGAAGAAAGAAAGAAAGGGTTTAAAAAAAGTATTGAAAAATGAAATTCACAAGATGAAGGAGTGTATTAAAAGTAGAAGGCGTAAAAATGTTTCCTTTAATCATAGCAATTTCCACCTATTGTAAATGAGTGAATAAAATTGCATAGTGCTGTTGTTCAGTGGAAATTAGAAGCATGGTGACTGACCTGCTGAGAAGGAACCTTGAGTTCAACAATGCAATATTGCTTTGAAGGGTGACTTTCATTTATATTAGGTCTGACAAATTGGAAAGCACTTGACAGACTCCCTTGATCTTCATTGACTTTCATCAAAGGTTGTGGACTGCAGGAGAAGATTGGAGGATTACTTCAGAGTGTTTGCAGGCTTTGGTCTTAAATTAGTCATGGCTTAAGAGGCAAAGATTCCTTCCCTGATTTCAGTTGTTCCATCCACAGAACTTTATTCCTTTAACAATAAAGAGGACAAAGGCTTTTTCTCTTGTTTTAGAATAAAGATGCAAGATCATACACTCAAGCTCCGCATGCATAGTGGAAGATCCCAATGGACAACATGGTCTAGTCATAAGTGATATGAGGAATAATGACTGATGTAAGAGAGACAGGAATCCTAAGTTTTGTTCTAAGCTTGTGTAATGACGTTGGTATCAAAAAAGTAGGTCATCAATTACAGAGTCGGCTGTGAGAAAATTAAAGTTCAATATTTAGAAGAAGCCCTTTTCTTTCCGTCGGAGCTGGTACGGATAAAGCTGTATTAGAAGTTAATCTTTTTTGATGTGCAAAATAATTAAATGTTCAATACACTGTATTCTCTTTTGTGCATTTTCCAGGGAAAAAAATATCGATAAAAGTTAACGGTGTGGTGCAGAATGAGTGATGTTGTTTTCAAACTGAGCAAAAATATGTTATTGATCAGACAGCCCTAGTTGCTTTAACCATCATTTCTCTTCCCTTCTGTACTGGACACAAATCACTCTTATTTCCAAAGTCACTTAACTGGAGCCTTTACAAAGATAACTGCAATAACTAACAGCGATAGATCATGTGCGCACAACTCGGTCCACTACCATTCCTCAATGAAGAAAGCCATTTGAGTACAATGTGTAGAACTATACAGTACATGTCATCATTATTTCCAAATGGGATGGATTTACAGTAGGTGTTTCCACCAAACAATATAAAACACAGTCTATTAAAAACAAACAGCCCAAAACAAAAAAGCCCCATAAATACTCATAAATATGTTTAAAACATGACTTAAAAATTGCAATTAAGTATTTAACCACCCCATGGTATAATTACTCTCATCCTATAACCAACACTGTAGGTAATGTAATTAGAATGATTTAATTAAAGCATCTCAATAATTAGAGACACAATTACCAAGCGTTAACATAAACACTTGGCCCTTTTCTCGCTCTCATTTAAATTGGAGGAATGTTTTACTGAGCAACAAGTCAGAGTACATAATCATGCATTCGAACCTGTACTATTAATCATTGCTGTGTAGTGAAAGCAGATTCTTGAGAATAGTTGAGGTCATTGGCATGCTAAGCGTGCATGTTGATTGAGGGGGGTGAATACAATAAGCATACAGTACTTCATCTATAGCAAATATGATAACATTTTTTCAAATAGAAGTGGAAGCCAGATGAGTATGGAAAATACTTTTTTTTTAAATAATTCAGTGAAATAGCCATGTCTTCATGTTCCCTTTATTGCATGCCTTAAACTGATATATTATTCTTGTACTTGTTATTGGCCGTCATTAATGGGAAAAGAGAAATGGAAGGGGACCCTCCTTCCAGTCACTAACCTCACATGTATTCATGTAACCTCATGTATTGTATACATGGAAAAAACAAAGTTGAAATGAAAAATCTCCAGTCACTAATTTTATGTCAATCTGTGGAAGCACGTTCATAAGTTCAACTAAGTCCAACAAAGTGAGTTTTATACATCTTTGAACATTTCATATATTAATTTAAACACTGAAAATATTGTATATAATTGTAAATATTGGTATCTGGTGCTTCGCAGTGTCTATGTGCAATACACATGAGCTATTTCTGCAATTTGTTTGCATGTACGAATGTTCAGAGATCTGCAGTCCGTTCATATCTTCGGAAATTTGGTATGAGACCCAGTGACAAATCATACACAATATCCTGAATAAAAGAGAGCTTGTGTACTCCCACTGATTTGTCTTGTACTAAGTGAACTATAATTGTTCTCAGTGGGCAGGGTTTCACTTTTAACCATTCCAGTTTGGTCTCATGCAGATCCATTGCTGAATTATCAAAAAAAACAACAACAAAAAAACACGAAAATACAAAACATCACCTTTAAGTAGAGTGAACTGTACTCCTGCCTATAATAGCAGTGAAAATAATGGTAAATTTATTATAGATTATATAGTTTAACAGAATATCCTGGCAACCCTTGTACGAGGACGCTGAGACGCTGCTTTTTTCCGAGCTCCGCCATACTGACCAATTTTTAAACTTTTTCGTCCCCTTACGAAGAGTGTACATAAAACGGATAAGTATCTTATACTATCTTATAATATATTTACTCGAAACGCGTGTTATATCGTATAGCGTGTTATAAGTTTTAATTGTTTTGCAGCTCACCGCTTTTAGCCGGCATTAGCATCGCTAGCCCGTTAGCCCGGCTATCACAAGTTTGTTTACGCTTCTTCACACCGATTATTTTCCGTATTTAGACACCATGTCGGTTGTGATTCTGCCTCTGAGTGCAGGTGAGGAGACATTGGAGCTGCACTCGGTGGATTTGGAGTTGGAGGCCGTGGAGAAGCTGATCCACGAGCTACAGGTGAAACTGGCCCGGCTACAGCAGCGGAAAGCCACGCTGGAATCGTCACGGACCAACGCTCACCTGTCTCAGGTAAATTCTCGACGTGAGAATTCTCCTACAACCTCAACCCCGCGTGTTTCTCTGCCCAGGTCCAACACACCAATGAGGCAGCCCGCCCAGGTTTCCTTCACCCCGGCGCCGGGATACCACGGACCCTGGATACAGCAGCAGCGGAAGAAGCACGCCAAGCCCCGGGCGAGGACCTCTCCCCCTCCACCACCACCCGTCTTCTAGATCTCGACCCGAAACCGCTTCGCTCCTCTCCATGAGATGGCACACGACACGCTGGTCATCGGAGACTCCATCGTTCGTCACGTGCGTGCTACCACGGCTAAAGGTAAGGTGCACACACGCTGTTTACCTGGTGCACGTGTTCTTGATGTTGCTGCACAGGTGCCTGTTGCCCTGAGGAAGAACATTGGAGCTGTGGTTCTTCATGCCGGCACGAACGACACCAGGCTGAGGCAGACGGAGACCCTAAAGAAGGACTTCAGGAGCCTGGTCGAGAAGGTCCGCAGCACATCACCCACGACAAGGATCATCATCGTATCTGGACCGCTTCCCACATTTCAGCGAGGAATCGAGAAGTTCAGTAGATTATTTGCCTTTAATGAATGGTTACAATCTTGGTGTCGACAACAGAAATGACCCTTTGTTGATAACTGGAATGTTTTCTGGGAGCGTCCTAGGCTCTATCACACTGATGGCCTACACCCCAGCAGAGCTGGAGCAGCGGTCCTCTCTGACAACATCTCCAGAACACTACGAACCATCTGACTGGCGGTAAGTCATACCGTAGATTCCATACTGTACATATTACCCACATCACAACTCACCGTAGTGATAGACGCACACACATAGCTTGTCCTATAGAAACTTTGTCTGTTCCCCGAATAGTGAGAAAAAAGAATAAATTTGTTAAATTTGCCCGAAACAATCTGATAACCATAAAACCAGAAAAAGGCAAAATAAGTAGTCAAAATCCACCTCTAAAGTTTGGACTACTCAACATTAGATCACTTGTGCCTAAAGCATTTATTGTTAATGAAATTATATATGATTATTGCCTTGATGCACTCTGTCTCACCAAAACCTGGCTTAAACCAAATGAATATTTTGGTCTGAATGAGTCTACTCCGTCAGGATATTTCTATAAGCACGAGCCCCGTCTAATTGGTCGCGGTGGTGGTGTTGCCACTATCTACAATGATGTACTCACTGTTACTCAGAAAATAAGGCCCAGGTTTAATTCATTTGAAGTGCTTATCATTAATGTTGCACTCAATGAAATACGTAATAAACCCTTGCTATATTTTACCCTGGCCACTGTGTACAGACCCCCGGGGCCATATCCCGATTTTCTTAAAGAATTTGGACATCTGGTATCAGACCTATTGGTTAACTCTGACAAAGTGTTGATAGTTGGAGACTTTAACATTCATGTAGATGATGCTAACGATGCTTTAGCACTCACATTTATGGATTTACTAAATTCCTTTGGGGTTAAACAAAATATAATTGGAGCAACTCACCGCTTTAATCATACGCTAGATTTAATTATATCCCATGGTATAGATGTCTCTAATATAGAGATCATACCTCAAAGTGATGATATCACAGATCATCACCTCCTGATATATACTCTACCTGTAGAACAGATTAGCTGTGTCTCCCCACGTTATCAATCTGTTAGAAATATTCTAAAGACAGATTCAAAAGTAATCTGCCGGATCTGTCCCAATTTCTTTATTAGACCCCTAAACGCAGATGAAGTGACTAGCAGCATGGGCACTATTTTTACCAGTACATTAGACACTGTTGCTCCCATCAGATTAAAAAAAGTCAGAGATAAAACACTTGCACCGTGGTACAACAGTCATACTCGGGCCCTAAAGAGAGCAACCCGTAACCTCGAGCGAAAATGGAGAAAAACTAAACTAGAAATTCTTAGAATTGCGTATAAAGACAGTATGTGCAGCTATAGACAGGCTCTAAAAACTGCTAGGACTGAGCGTCTTAGCCAGCAAGAAACCAAAACAATCCCAGGTTCTTATTTAGTACAGTGGCTCGCCTAACAAAACCTAAGATGCCCGCAGAGAGTATCCCATCACAGTTTAGAAGTGAAGACTTTATGGACTTCTTTAAAGAAAAAAATCAATAATATCAGGAAGAAAATAACGGAGGTTCAACCTCTAATAGTATCTCACGATCCAGTTCAGCCTATAGCTTCACATTTAGATTTTCAGTGCTTTACAGGTATAGGACAGGAAGAGCTGTATAAACTTATCACCTCGGCTAAATCAACAACGTGCCTGTTAGACCCAATCCCAACCAGATTTAGGACCAGAGTCAGTTTTAGCACCTCTGTTGTTCTCAATATACATGCTTCCCTTGGGTAACATCATTAGAAGACATGGGATTAGTTTCCATTGTTATGCTGATGATACCCAATTATATATCTCCTCCTCTTCTCTTCCTCCCCCTCTTTCTCTTTCCTCTCTCCCCCTGTCTCCCCCTTTCACTCTTTCTCTCTCTCTCTCTGTCGAGCTACACATGTGGTTCCTGAGCTGCCAGTGATCCAGACTCCCTCTGCCCTCCGGACCTGTCTGATCCATCCTGGTGCCCGGTTTCTGGTTGGAGGTCTCATCGCATGGATGCCCCGTGTGTCTCTTTAGGATGCGTCTGGTGTCTGGGGATGATTCTCTATACTTAGAAGATGGTTCTGGCCTCGACTGGTGTGGTCAGCTGTTTCTCTGAGGACTTGACAATTCGATAGTTCAGGACTGGAACTTTCTACAAGTCTATCTGAGTCTCGAATAACTACTGGACTCCATTTTACATCAAGTATTATAACATCAATTAACATCAACTATTATAGCTGAACCTAACACTTAACACTGTATAAATGCAGATCATTTCCTGCTATCTGTTTCACCCAGATGAGGATGGGTTCCCTGTCGAGTCTGGTTCCTCTCAAGGTTTCTTCCTATTACCGTCTCAGGGAGTTTTTCCTTGCCACTGTCGCCCTCGGGCTTGCTCGCCAGGGAATATCTGAACATTTTGATTCATACATATTCACATTCCATACAAACTTAAATAATTCTTTTGATTGTGTAAAGCTGTTTTGAGACAATGTCAATTGTTAAAAGCGCTATACAAATAAAACTGAATTGAATAAAACTGAATATATCTCAACTAAACCAGACGAAATACCTAAGTTGTCTACATTAACTGAGTGTGTCCAGGACATAAAATATTGGATGACCAATAACTTTCTTTTATTAAATTCAGATAAGACAGAGATATTACTTATTGGCCCAAAAACCAGCACACAACAGCTTTCACAATTCAGCCTGCGCTTAGAAGGATGTACTGTTACTACCAGCTCAGCAGTAAAAGACCTGGGCGTAATATTAGACAGTAACTTGTCTTTTGAAAATCACATTTCAAATATCACAAAAACAGCCTTTTTCCATCTTCGAAATATTGCTAAACTTAGGAACATCTTATCCGTATCTGATGCAGAAAAACTAGTTCATGCATTCATGACCTCCAGACTGGACTATTGTAATGCATTCCTAGGTGGTTGTCCTGCATCCTCAATAAACAAGCTGCAGTTAGTCCAAAATGCAGCCGCCAGGGTTCTCACTAGATCCAGAAAATATGATCATATAACCCCAATATTATCATCCCTACCTGTTCAGTTTAGAATAAATTACAAAATAGTATTACTTACATACAAGGCCTTAAATGGTTTAGCTCCCACATACCTAACCAGTCTTCTGATACGCTACAATCCACCACGCGCCTTAAGATCACAAAACTCCGGACTTCTGGTAGTTCCCAGAATTTCAAAATCTACAAAAGGGGGTAGGGCTTTTTCATATTTAGCTCCAAAGCTTTGGAATAGCCTTCCAGACAGTGTTCGGGGAGCAGACACGGTTTCCCAGTTCAAAAGTAGACTCAAGACGCATCTTTTTAATCTGGCATACACATAACTCATCCCATAATCTCATACTCCAGTACACCTATCCCAAATGGCAACTACGCTAATTCTCCCCATCTGTTCTGTATTTCTCTACCCATCCCGAGGCATCGGGAGATTGTGCCAGCTTCAGTAGACAAAGGCCGACCCTGCGAGGTTCCTGAGGCATCCAGAGAAGGACCAGCTCCAGCTGGATTCAGCTTTATGATGGTTGGAGCTACACATGCTGCTCCTGTGCTTCCAGTGATCCAGACCTCATCTGCTCTCTGCACCTACTGACTCGTCCCTGTGCTGAACTGGTCTTCATGTCAATTTAAATAATTTCTGTCATATTGAATTTTCACCTGCACAACACACAAGATGTTATATCATTTCTATCTGTTATCGCCCAAATGAGGATGGGTTCCCTGTTGAGTCTGGTTCCTCTCAAGGTTTCTTCCTAATGCCATCTCAGGGAGTTTTTCCTTGCCACCGTCGCCGTCACCCTTGGCTTGCTCATCAGAGAAATTACATTCATTCGTCTCATTATTATTATCTACACATTTTTCTCACACATACACACTTCCAATTATTTTCTTTTCTAAAATTATTATTATTATTATTATTATTATTATTATTAATATTATTATTATTAATTAATTAATTTTTTTTTTGTAAATTTTCTTTCATTTTTGTGAAGCTGCTTTGAGACAGGCGGCGCAGTGGTTAGCACTGTCGCCTTGCACCTCAAGGGTCTGGGTTCGATTCCCCGGCCAGGCTCGATTCCAGTCTCTGTGTGCATGGAGTTTGCATGTTCTCCCCGTGCTTGGTGGGTTTCCTCCGGGTACTCCGGTTTCCTCCCACAGTCCAAAGATATGCAGGTTAGGCTAATTGGCGTTCCTAAATTGCCCGTAGTGTGAGTGTGTGTGTGTGTGTGTGCGTATGTGTGTGCCCTGCGATGGATTGGCACCCTGTCCAGGGTGTACCCCGCCTAGTGCCCAAAGGTCCCCCGCGACCCTGAACACAGGATTAAGCGGTATAGAAAATGAATGAATGCTTTGAGACAATGACCATTGTTAAAAGCGCTATATAAATAAAATTGAATATAAAACTCTATCTCTAAATAACTCTAAATGAACTTGTCCTCTGCAAAGTTTTTTCTTGCTTTCCTGGAAAGGTGTTTGTGCTTCATGGTGCTTCACTGATTTTGCAAACGCACTTGACAATACTGTTCTTGTAATAACAATACCAGAACAGCTGACCTTCATGTCTTAAAATAATAACTGACTGTTGTGTTGTTGTTACTAAATTTGTTAATTCCATATGCATTATTTCATAGTTATTTCCATATTTTTTTTAAGTTACATTTGTTACATATGTTACATTTCACAATAACCATATATATTTTTATTTACAAAGATCTATTTTTATTTTTATCTTAAAGATAAAAGAGTTGAATGAAATGATGAGTAGCTTTAGAATTTTGTGTACAGTTAATACATCTACTCTCCTTGTTTTACTTGACCTTTAAATGGAAATTACCAAACAAAGGTCTTGTGTTGTAAAATAGATAAATAAAAAAAAGTGTGTATGCATAAAACCTCTATCGTTATCTTTCCTTAAAAAAGTTTCCTGTGCCTGGAAAAGCATTGCCACATGATGTTCTGCGCAAGCTTAATATCTAATAATGACCTGTCTTAATTATAAAGCCAATGTTCCATTTATTAACTGTTACAAAATAAAAATATTTAACATTTTAGCATTTACAGCTTTAAAAAATGAAGTATAGAAGTATAATGCATACACTTTTTTATTGTTTTAGTGTGCCATTAGTAACTTATAACCATAACAATGATGTTATATAATGTTATATGTCTTATAATAATAATATCAATAATGTGTCCGTAAGTGTTTTCTTGATTATTCTAGAATTAAGTGACTTAGGGATGAGAGGTACGTCACGCTCCCACATTAACGACGGCTCTACAAGCCAATCAAGGGCGTCTGTGAGCTCGCGTAAGTGGAAGGAGTGGATTCGCTGTTCCTCCGAGTGTGTTACGCCGCCCCCAACGGTGTGTGAGCAAGCAGTTCGAAAAAAAAAAACGGTCAGTGACGTCACGTGGGTCGGGGGAAAACCGTGGGTGGTCTACAGCCCTCCCTACTGAGTGGCGGTATGAGCTTAATGTGGGAGCCCCTAGTGACTCGGAGGAATTGGATACGACAAGGTTAGTGGAGAAAATCGGGCAAAAATTGGGGGGAAAAATTTATTTATAATATTACATGATGTTTTATATTTTATGAACTTAGTAGTGACTTTATAAGCCATTTTATAATACTGTAAGTGTGGTATACTAAATATTAGCACAGCTGTGATTCGCCACAGGCACATGGCTGCAGGGTGAGTGTGTTATATAAAGTCTAGTCATAAGACATTCAGTAAAACCAAATGATTGCAAAATTGCTTTAAATTCCTAAGCCTAAAATTTCTTTTACTTTTATTTCTTATTCATATAAAAACATTACATTTGAGTCAAAACTTATATTTGCGAAAAGCACTGTTTGCTATTCACATAGATGAGGTCACTAACGTCACTAATGTCACTATGGTATTAATTGTTTTAAAATAGGAATGAAGGTTTACATGGCATACACAGTCAAGTGGAGTGATACTGTACACAGTAAAATGTTATAATGAAGTTTTAATAAATACAGACACTTTTTGAATGCTGCTTCACTGATCAAGTTAGTGGACTGGAACTAATTGTATGATGAGGAATAATTTAAGATATTCATTTTACTAGGAGCACTCAGCATTTTGAATGTTTACAATGTGCTTTATAATCTTTTTCAGCTCATAACGAAAATAAATCACTACATTAACATAAATGGAACATGATACTTGCACTCCATCATTATTACATATTTTTGTGAATTAATAATAGCACATCATAAGTGTTTTACTGTTAGCGATTTTTAAATCCTCACAAAGAATCATTTTGAACCAAAATTGATTTATTAGTGCTGTAATCATGATTTATAAATAGAATGATTTAAGAGAACTTATACTGTACATGACAGCGTCTTTTCATTACCATTATTTTTCATAAAAGTCTTACAAGTAGAAAAATCTAAATCTATTGTTATAGTGTTTTAATGTTTGAATTGTTAAAACGTTTAATATTGATCTTGTTACTGATTGCAAATTTAATTTCTTTAATTATATTCAGCAAAATTCCATGACGAACCAAGTGCACTGAGCTACAATCTTATAGTTGGTTATTAATAATAAAGTTATTATAATCCATCCATCCATTTTCTTCCGCTTATCCGAGGTCGGGTCGCGGGGGCAGCAGCTTCAGCAGGGATGCCCAGACTTCCTTCTCCCCAGCCACTTCTTCCAGCTCTTCCGGGAGGATCCCAAGGCGTTCCCAGGCCAGCCGAGAGACAGAGTCCCTCCAGCGTGTCCTGGGTCTTCCCCGGGGTCTCTTTCCGGTGGGGCATGTCCGGAACACCTCACAAGGGAGGCGTCCAGGGGGCATCCTAAATAGATGCCCAAGCCACCTCATCTGGCTTCTCTCGATGCGGAGGAGCAGCGGCTCTACTCTGAGCCCCTCCCGGATGACTGAGCTTCTCACCCTATCTCTAAGGGAGAGCCCAGACACCCTGCGGAGGAAATTCATTTCAGCCGCTTTTATTCGCGATCTTGTTCTTTCGGTCACTACCCACAGCTCATGACCATAGGTGAGGGTAGGAACGTAGATCGACTGGTAAATTGAGAGCTTTGCCTTTTGGCTCAGCTCCTTCTTCACCACGACGGACCGATACAGAGCCCGCATCACTGCAGACGCTGCACCGATCCGCCTGTCGATCTCCCATTCCATTTTACTCTCACTCGTGAACAAGACCCCGAGATACTTAAACTCCTCCACTTGGGGCAGGATCTCACTCCCAACCCTGAGAGGGCACTCCACCCTTTTCCGGCTGAGGACCATGGCCTCAGATTTGGAGGTGCTGATTCTCATCCCAGCCGCTTCACACTCGGCTGCGAACCTATCCAGTGAGAGCTGTAGGTCACAGGGTGATGAGGCCAACAGAACAACGTCATCTGCAAAAAGCAGTGACCCAATCCTGAGCCCACCAAACTGTACCCCCTCAACGCCCTGGCTGCACCTAGAAATTCTGTCCATAAAAATTATGAACAGGATCGGTGACAAAGGGCAGCCCTGTTGGAGTCCTACTCTCACCGGAAACAGGCCCGACTTACTACCGGCAATGCGGACAAGCTCCGACACCGGTTGTACAGGGACGGGACAGCCCTTAACAGAGAATCCGATATCCCATACTCCCGGAGTACCCCCCACAGGACTCCCGAGGTACACGGTCGAATGCCTTCTCCAAGTCCACAAAGCACATGTAGACTGGTTGGGCAAACTCCCATGCTCCCTCCAGGACCCTGCTAAGGGTGAAGAGCTGGTCCACTGTTCCGCGACCCGGAAGAAAACCACACTGCTCCTCCTGAATCCGAGGTTCGACTATCCGACAGACCCTCCTTTCCAGGACCCCTGAATAAACTTTCCAGGGAGGCTGAGAAGTGTGATCCCTCTGTAGTTGGAATACACTCTCCGGTCCCCCTTCTTGAAGAGGGGGACCACCACCCCGGTTTGCCAGTCGAGAGGCACTGTCCCCGATGTCCATGCGATGTTGCAGAGACGTGTCAACCATGACAGCCCTACAACATCCAGAGCCTTGAGGAACTCCGTGCAGATCTCATCCACCCCCGGGGCCCCGCCACCACAGAGCTTTTTGACTACCTCGGCGACCTCGGCCCCAGAGATGAAAGAGTCCACCTCTATGCCCCCAGACTCTGCTTCCTCATCGGAAGGCATGTTGGTGGAATTAAGGAGGTCTTCGAAGTACTCCCCCCACCAACCCACAACGTCCCGAGTCGAGGTCAGCAGCGCACCATTCCCACTATACACTGTGTTGACCGTGCACTGATTTCCCCTCCTGAGACGCCGGATGGTGGACCAGAATCTCTTCAAAGCCATCTGGAAGTCATTCTCCATGGCCTCCCCAAACTCCTCCCACGCCCGGGTTTTTGCGTCAGTAACCACTGAAGCTGCATTCCGCTTGGCCTGCCGGTACCTATCAGCTGCCTCCGGAGTGCCACCAGCCAAAAAGGGTTGGTAAGACTCCTTCTTCAGCTTGATGGCATCCCTCACCGCCGGTGTCCACCAACGGGTTCTTGGGTTGCCACCGCGACAGGCACCAACCACCTTTCGGGCACAGCTCTGGTCGGCCGCCTCGACAATGGAGGCGCGGAACATAGTCCATTCGGACTCAATGTCCCCCACCTCCCCCAGGACGTGGTTGAAGCTTTGCCGGAGGTGGGAGTTGAAGCTCGTCCTGACAGGGGACTCTGCCAGACATTCCCAGCAGACCCTCACAATACGTTTGTGTCTACCAGGCCTGACCGGCATCCTACCCCGCCAATGGAGCCAACTCACCACTAGGTGGTGATCAGTTGACAGCTCCACCCCTCTCTTCACCCGAGTGTCCAAGACATGTGGCCGCAAGTCCGACAACACGACCACAAAGTCAATCATCGAACTGCGGCCTAGGGTGTCCTGGTGCCAGGTGCACATATGGACACCCGTATGCCTGAACATGGTGTTCGTTATGGACAATCCGTGACGAGCACAGAAGTCCAATAACAGAACACCGCTCTGGTTCAGATCGGGGGGACCGTTCATCCCAATCACGCCCTTCCAGGTCTCACTGTCATTGCCCACGTGAGCATTGAAGTCCCCCAACAGAACGATGGAGTCCCCAGGAGGGATGTTCTCTATCGCCCCCTCTAGAGACCCCAAAAAGGGCGCATAAGCGCAAACAACAGTAAGGATCCGTCCCCCCACCCGAAGACGGAGGGAGGCCACCCTCTCATCCACTGCGGTGAACCCCAAAGTACAGGCCCCGAGCCGGGGGGCAATAAGTATGCCCACACCTGCTCGGCTAGCCTCTCACCGGTGGCAACTCCAGAGTAGAAGAGAGTCCAGCCCCTCTCAAGGAGACTGGTTCCAGAGTCCAAGCTGCGCGTCGAGGTGAGTCCAACTATTTGTACCCGGAACTTCTCAAAATCATGCACTAGCTCAGGCTCCTTCCCCGCCAGAGAGGTGACATTCCACGTCCATAGAGCCACCTTCTGCAGCCAAGGATCAGACCGCCAAGGCCCCTGTCTTCGGCCACCGCCCAACTCACACTGCACCCGACCTCTTTGGCCCCTCCTACAGGTGGTGAGCCCATGAGAAGGGGGACCCACGTTGCCTCTTCGGGCTGTGCCCGGCCGGGCCCCATGGGTGCAGGCCTGACCACCAGGCGCTCGCCATCGAGCCCCACCTCCAGGCTTGGCTCCAGAGGGAGGCCCCGGTGACCCACATCCGGGCAAGGGAAAACGTTTACCAAAGTTTGTATTCATCATAAGAGGTCTTCTGAACCACTCTTTGTCTGTTCCCTCACCTAGGACCAGATTGCCATGAGTGACCCTACCAGGGGCACAATAACGATATTTCTTGTGATATAACATTTCCCTAGAGAAATGCATTTTTTATTATTATTATTATTGGCTATTTTTTTATTATTTATTTATATGTAATGATCATACTAAAATAAACAGGTAATAGATATTCGTCTGAATTAAATCTAATTCAGGCTAAAAAGAAACAATATGTCAAGGAAGTATTTAGACTTCAAAACACTATGAATGACTTAAAACCCTCAGCAGATATTCTGACTTCTGGTTTGCTGTTACCATAGACCTGCCTACACAATATGAATTACTTTCAAACATTACTTTTTATTTACATGTAACCATACACTCAATAGTGTCTTAAAACAATGCATCTTTTAAACAAAAATATTCTCTTTGGCTTGCCTGTTTTTTTGTTTTGTTTGTTTTTTTTTTAATAAAAATAAATATTATTAAACAAAAATAAAATAAAAAAATACTATTTGTCTCACACACACACACTCGCTCCGCGACCGGCACTAGGACCCAGAAGAAATGCGGGCGCGAACCAGGAAGTGTAAGAGGAGTAAACAAACCGCATACAGCTTAGTCACTGAGTTCACGCATGTTGGTTCAGATTGTTTACTTTCTGATTCGAGTGTGTGTTTATAGGACGCGGGTTAAATTTGTGTTTTTTCCTTGCTCCCCTTCTGTGAGAGTCCTTAGACTAATTCGCGTGGTTATCCTGCCGACTCGCTTTCTTCCGCGTTTGGGTTTACAGTACCGTCCACGCTACAAAGGGCTAACGGCTAATTGCTAAGTCTTCTGATCATCCCGGGTTAGTTCGCGACAGAATTAAGTATAAAGATATAAATTACTCTGAAGTTTGACTTTTTGCACTATTAAAATACTTATAGGCAACTAGTTATCATATCTTCTCCATAAAACATGTTAATGCTCAGTAGTACACATACATGGTTCTTTAATGTATTTGCATTGTACTAAAATGCATTCTTTTTCAATTGCCATATACAGTATCCCAAATTACTATGGCCGTTAAAAAATACAACAAAAAAACAACACATTTATTTTTATTTTTTTATGAGGTGTTAGTGTACAGTAGTACTGTATATAGGCCCGTGGCACAGCCTAAGCTTTTATCCTTAATGCTTTTTTCCCCCCCCTCACGTTACTTTTACTTTTATACTTTAAGTAGTTTTGAAACCAGTACTTTTACACTTTTACTTGAGTAAAAATCTTGAGTTGATACTTCAACTTCTAAAGAAGTCTTTTTAAACCCTAGTACCTATACTTCTACTCAAGTAATGAATGTGAATACTTTTGACACCACTGCAGATAGCATTAACTGCAGGTGCCAGTTGAGCATAGTGAAGCAATATGATGGTTTCACTTTTACAGGTACAGTACTGTGCAAAGGTCACCCCTCATCTCTTTATAATAAATTAAATTAAATAATGTGGATTTTATTGCAGCAGGCTCCAGTAGGCTACAAAGTGCCTAAAGATGCAATTTAAAAACTGAACACCAACAGCAACCTCATTTCTCCTCTCATCACCCCTTCCCACTGAGCATTCAGTATACTAATCACCAGCCTTATCATCCATCATCATCTGCACCTGTTTCTCACTGGTTCATGCATTAAGTTAGATGGTTTAGACTTGAATATATATATATATGGTTAATAATATGGTTTGAAGGTGACTGGACTGAAAATGAGAACTAAAAACTTGCCACAAATGGAGAATTACGCCTCAAGAATACATTTAAAAGTTTCATCTTCAATGCCCTTGCTGATGGAAGGAGGTTTTCACTCAAAATCTCACGACGCATGGCCCCATTCATTCTTTCCTTTACACAGATCAGTCGTCCTGGTCCCTCTGCAGAAAAACAGCCCCAATGAATGATGTTTCCACCACCATGCTTCACAGTACATATGGCATTCTTTCGATGCAACTCAGCATTCTTTCTCCTCCAAACACGACAAGTTGAGTTTTTACTGTACCAAAATGTTCTATTTTGGTTTCATCTGACCCTATGACATTCTCCCAGTCCTCTTCTGGATCATCCAAATGCTCTCTAGCAAACTTCAGATGTGCCTGGACATGTACTGGCGTAAGCAGAAGGCCACGTCTGGCACTGCAGGATTTTAGTCCCTGAAGGAGCAGTGTGTTACTGATGGTAGCCTTTGTTACTTTAGTCCCAGCTCTCTGCAGGTCATTCACTAGGTCCCCCATGTGGTTCTGGGATTTTTGTTCACAGTTCTTGTGATCACTTTGACCCCACGGGGTGAGATCTTGCGTGGAGCCCCAGATCGAGGGAGATTATCAGTGGTCTTGTGTGTCTTCTACTTTCTAATAATTGCTCCCACAGTTGATTTCTTCACACCAAGCTGCTTACCTATTGCAGATTCAATCTTCCCAGCCTGGTGCAGGTCTACAATTTTGTTTCTGGTGTCCTTTGACAGCTCTTTGTTCTTGGCCATAGTGGAGTTTGGAGTGTGACTGTTTGAACTCGTTATCAGTATAAAAGACACCTGTCCACAACCTCAAACAAATGCCATTAATACAGGTAACGAGTGGAAGACCGAGGATCCTCTTAAAGAACAAGTTACAGGTCAGTGAGAGCCAGAAATAATTTTACAGAGGAATTTACCAATTAATTTATTAAAAATCCTACATTGTGATTTTCTGTATTTTTAAGTTGACGTACTGTATACCTATGATGAACATTACAGGCCTCTCGCATTTTTTAAGTGGAAGAAATTACACAATCGGTGGTTGATTAAATACATATATACATACATACATATATATATATATATATATATATATATATATATATATATATATATATACACTGCTTAAACACTACAGGGCATGAGGCAACAGTACACGGCTTGAGCCAATCATGGGTGCCAAGCAGGGCACGCACTCTCACACACGGCCATTTTTCAATGCTGATGAGCCTAAACTGCATGTCTTTGCACTGTGGGAGGAAACTGGAGTATCACGAGGAAACCCCTTAAGCACAGGCAAGGAAAAGACCCCCTTTTCTGTCAACAGATAGAAACTCCTGCCAAGTCAATTAGCACAACTTATATGTAAATATACAGTATAGGCATAAGTGAAATATTATATCTTCATGATGTCAAGCAGAAAAAAGAAGGTTTGTGTTTATTTTTGCCCCTAAATTTTCTCACTGGTCAAGTTGATGAATAAAAAGTTGTGCTGGTGACATCAATGCCTGGTTTTCATAGCGAGGTTAAATCTATATTTCAAAAACAGAAAGAGTCCCCTTGTGAACATATTATGTCAAGAAGACAGAGTATAATACCTTGAGATAAAGGAAAAAGTTGGGGAATAATTTATGGATACTATACAGCATATTGGAATTACATCAGCAGATGTGTCTGACTAAACTTTTACATGGATAATAGTCCCTTAGTGATGTCTCTGACTGATCGTAGCATCACCTCATTTTAAGGGAGTGGTGGTTCCCCAGCTACAATCATTATTCTCATTTACAACAAAAAAGCTTTTGCAAGCTAGATCTACAGACTATTCACCACACTGTTTATAGAACGTCACTGAATATTTTTGAAGACTTGCCAGATAGCCATTAACATCATAGCAACAAAATGTTGAAGTACTAAAATGTAATAGTGATTGCTAAACTCCCATATGTGCAGTAGAGTGTCACTTTTGTATATACTGTCCTTCAGCGCTGTGCCTTTCTCAGGGCAACACACAGATTTAGGATTTCACAGCACCCAGGCTGATAGGAAAAATCCATTGTATGCTACTGCAGCATGGGAGAGCAGACTTGACATGACCAGTTTTTTTTTTTTTTACTATTTAGCAATAAATTGGAACAGGATATGTCTGTTATTTTTTACTGCTACACTGAAACATTTTTACTTGTCAATTATGAATGAAAACAAATCTGAAAATCCTTTTGTTGATTGTGCCTGAAGGCAGATGTTTATCCAAGCGCGTGATGGAGGTGATGTGACAGGAACTAAATTGACCTTTTGTTTAATTTTTTTTCTCACACTTATTATTTCAGGTTGTGAATCACCCAACCACATGTGAAAATGTTTTAAATCCAACCCTTGCCATAGAACTTTAATTCTCATATTTATTCAAGAAATAGCTAAAGATTTTTTTCCTACTTACAGTATCTACTTCAAGCAAAAATGTAAAAAAAAAAAATTGTCATGTTTTAATTCAAAAAGAGTGTAATGATTAACATGGCTGAATAATCTCTGGCTAACAGTGCTAGAGACCTTTGGGATTGCACCACTGCGGCACACAGCTGGCTGGATCACTGGAGACCGCAAGCGAGTCCAGCAGTGCCATCTCCACAAATAACACCCGTCAAAGTGACATGTCTACTCAGTGAGCTGGAAGAGAGGAGGCCCTGGGCTACACAGAAAAAACGGGAAGAAAAACAATAAAGGAAACAGATGCCATAACTACACCATTATTTTAAAATAAATGCAATAAATAGGTATTTTAATTGCACATCTAGGGTAAAATCAATAGACAAAGATGTTCAAACAGACTCTATCCCACATTTAGATTAGCTGTAGCTACTGTATGACATTAACCAGTTTTAGCAAAATCCAGAAGTCTACTAAGACCACTATCAAGTTATGAATGTATTTCTTCAGTTATGAAAACGCTTCTCAAAATTTCACAAAAATCTAATTTCTCAAAACAATGCAATGGTTATATCAAGCTTCACGATTATTTTATTTCATTTTTCGTTACGTTTATTAATATCAGGACAAAATCAGTTAAAATGACTTCCTACCTAGCTACTAGAGGATAATAAATCACCTTGGGACACTGTAATGGGAGAATAATATAAAATGTAAAAATAATGGTGCAATGCTGCCATTACTATAGCAGTTTATTGCCTTTTGTATAACACATTATACTTTTCACTCATTAATTATTATAAAGTGTAAAGTGTCTGCAAAGGAAGTGGGTTCATCTGATCCCTTATCAGCATTAAGCATCTGTTCCCACATCAGCATCTTTTATTCTTAAGCCATTATTTTTTTTTTTGTCTTGCATTAATTACCGTCCAGACTTTTCCACCTTATTATTGCTTTGACCACCGTAGAAAGCCCTTTCCAGAATATCACAAGTTCCAAGGGGTTTTTAGGGGCCTATCCCCACGCAGATGCTATTACTGTGCCACAATTCAAGGTAAGATTTTATTCTCTTTCCTTGCCTGAACAAGAAGCCATGGACAATTAGATTCAGGAGGCATTTTACTTAATGCCAAACCAAATCACACTAAAATACTAGATCCCTCAGCAGTTGAGCAACTCCATTCAGTATTATTACTGTAAGTATTATTGCAAAACTCGATCTACTCAGTGGATCTACTCAGTATGTCTTCTTCTTTTGACTGACCCACGCACCCAAAAATTGCTAAACGCTTCCTTACACTTGTTTTGTTACTTTGGTATCCCCAAGACATTATGAATGATCAAGGTGCACAGTTCAACCTAAAGGAGAAGTTAAGGGTCTCAATAAGTTTCTTGTCTTGTTACCATTCACATACTAATGGGCAAATGGAACAGGATTTCCAGGTAATCAGCAGTTTCCTATGGAATTTTTGCTCTGAAAACCAATGGCCCGAAAAGCCCAGAATTCACTGTTCCACTCAGCCATGCAATTTGTGGTTAGTTACCAGCCTCTATTTCTATGGAATGCTAAGCCCACACATCCTCCTGTAATAGATGAGCGGTTTAAGCGGAGCGAGCTAGAGTGTGTAGAATGCACGAAGGCGATTAGTACATGTGGCTCAGAAGGACAAGGAATTTGCTCTCCAAATCAAGGGGAAACCTTGACAGTTTCAACCAGGAGATCAGGCATGGTTATCAACAAAAGACACAAAAGAGCTAGAAGTTCAATGCAAGTTAAATTGGGCCATACAAGGTTCTCCATCATATCAGTGACTTCATGTACTGTACTGTACAAGCTTGACCTGCCAGTCCATAGTCAACTAGCATCCCTACGTATCATGTCTCAAGCCTACATGTACCATACTTCAACCACTAGCAGCTGGCGTTCCCCACCACACCAATCGCACCACATGTACCAAGTACACCTCCAGTACACATCTTCAACAGCATACTCACAATTATCTGAATTTCAACCACATGTTCCTAATCTCACATACACTTTATATACATGGACTCTTAAATAAAATCTCTGTGAACTAATGCACAGTTTACAGTATATACTGTATAACTGACATTCCAAGCCTTGCATTTTTTTTACTCACAGTTCGGAACTGCCTGTCCCCGTTTATGGTTTTTGCTTTATTATTTAGCATTTCTGCCCCCACACTCTGGAATTCTATTCCCAAACACATCCGTGATCTTTCTTCATTACAGAATTTCAAAACCCACCTTAAAACATATCTTTTCTCGTCCTGTTTTTCCACTCTTTTGAATATGTGTTAGATAAACACTATCAGTTTTCATGTTTATCTATATTTTGTTTTGTCATTTTTCAAATGTCTCTTTCTATGTGTAAGCATTTTTGTTATTGTAAAGCGACCTTGAGTCTCTTGAAAGGCGCTATATAAAATAAACTTATTATTATTATTATTATTATTTAAAAACAGGTCCTTATTAAGGAAAAGCTAACCTACAACTGTATACATTTTGTACTTTAATACATGAGACCATGCAGAAATGTTTGAAACAACATTATTAATTTTCATATAACATATGAAATACATATAGCTCCCTGTCCACGGTGTACCCAGCCTCGTGCCCTAATGCTCCTGGGTACAGCCTCGTGCCCTGAATACAGAAAAAAGCAGTATAGAGTATGAGTGAGACGATCACATGTTAAATATCAGTTCGGAAATAACTAAATAAAAATAGGACCAACAAAAAAAATCTAACTAAAATATTCACAGTGGATTTGGACATTTGTACCATACTGACCAGAACTTACATTTCCCCTACAGTAGAGCAGATCTTTTATTTATAGCAATGCCAGAAAAAGAAATGCCTAGAACCTTGCTTATGTCATGCACAGCTTGAACAATTCCATGTGCCAAAATGTGGTTATGTCATGTCTTTGTCTCTTTGGCGATATGTTTTATCATATATTTTTGTCAGTATAGAATTGTGTAGGTTCCCCTTGTGCCACCTGTGCAGCTTTGGCACTTCGGGGCATGACTTAACAAGACCGTGGGGGTTGTGCTGTGGTTCTGGGCACCAGGACGTTGGCAGTGGATACTTTGGGTGCTGTGAGTTCTGGGGTGGGACCTCTATGGATCAAACTTGTTTGTCCAGAACATCCCATGGGTGCTCGACAGTGTTTGACATTGGCACCCGCCCACACGCCAAATGCGGGTAAAAATCGGCTGTGGCGGGTAATAACTTTAGTCTCACTGGCCACTTTGGCAGGTAGTTTATTCTTTGGTATGACAATATATTTTTGTTGTAGTTTTCTCTAAAGTCATCTGATATAATAAACGCATTGCAACGTAATATTATGCGCATAAAACACGCATGAATGTAATGAGGACATCTAATACAGTACCTCTCTCTACACATGTTCACGCGCGCACGCGCGAGAACACACACTTTAGTTCCTGTTTGGTGTGTGTGTGTGTGTGTGTGTATTAGTGATGCGCGGGTCGAGTATTTTTCAAACCCGCGGGTCCCGCTTTTACAGTATGAAATTATTTGGCCCGCCCCAGGTCACCCCGCACCACTGTATCTATTTTTACAACCCGCCCTGCACACGCGACCGTTAAACAGACATACTTTGGACTCCCAAACATTAGATGTAGCAGCCTGACATTTTTTCTTTTAATGATGTAAATTCCCGACCTCAATTTCTCCCGCACCTCGTCTTCCATCTTCACTTTTATTTCTTTGTTTTTGTTGTAACTGGCAGCGGGAGCTGCTTGGTGCTTTCGTGACTTGTCACGTGACGTAACCTTATCAAAGAACTTAATAAAATAAGAAAATAGATATTCCCAACTATTTAATATAGGCTATAGGGAATTGCACGCAACATACATGGATGTTTTATTTAATTTTGTTTTTAATGACCCGCCCCAACCTGACCCGCGGGTTACCAGACGACCCGCGCATCACTAGTGTGTATCATTTCCTTAAAGGGCTATTGCTTCTCAACAGGATGAGAATGTTTGCCCCTTTCGCATACAGTAGGTTATTTACTGATTATTATTATTATTATTCCCGTACCTTACACTATAAAGAGTCAACACAACAAGATAGACCAGATATAATAATACATAATGAATAATAATACCTGATAATAGTACACAACACACTAAAATGATAAATGTTCAGAGTTGCTGTATTTTTAATATCAGAATGAGTTCAGTTGTACTGAATCTGTTATTTTTCAATTTCATGTGGTAAGAGGCTTGAATTTAAATTCAATAAACAGAATATACTGTTCATGTTAGCATGTTTTTATATTGGGATCTTAGCAGTACTGAATACCTGACTACTACTATAGTGATACAGTGTATGCTGTCATTTATAAGTATATCTAGATATAACAAACATTAACGTATCATGGTGAAGAAAAAACTGATTTTCTGGTAACAAAATTGTGGCTAGTAAAAAGGCTGAATGGCGAGTGACTCCAGAAATCCACTAGCCACATTGGCCAATGAGCAAAAAAGTTAATGTCAAACCCTGGTGAAAGATCAGATTGGACCACCAGGGAGGATACACCATGTATGAGGTGCCAGTCTATTGCAGGGCACAAGCGTGCATACACTCACAGCCTACTGGCAATTTGGAAATGGCAATCAGCCTAATCTGCATGACTTTGGACTGTGGGGGGGGGAACAGAGCACCTGGTGGAAACCCATCACACTCAGCGGCAGAACATGCACACAAACTCCAAGCATGCAGACCTGAGTATAAGACTCGAACCCCTCCATTACACAAACCATAATGCTTATATACAAGCATATATATATATATACACTGTATATATATATATATATATATATATATATATATATATATATATATATATATATATATATATATATATATATACTGTATATATATATATATATATATATATATATATATATATATATACACTGTATATATATATATATATATATATATATATATATATATATATATATATATACACTGTATATATATATATATATATATATATATATATATATATATATATATATATATAGATATATATATATATCTATATATATATATATATATATAGATATAGATATATATATAAAATGTATAAAATATTTAATTAACTTGATTACATCTTGCTCTTAAATATCTCATTGTGTCACAGTGTTCAAAAAGCTCAACATACTGTATATGAAATGTCCTTGGAGCCATGAGACAGACCGATTAGTACCTTGCAGACTATGGATTCATTAGCCTGCTCTCGTTTCCTCTTTGTTTTGTCTTGGTTTAATGTACTAATGATGTTCTGTCTGCTTGTAATTCGTGTTCTACTCTTGCTATATTCCCTGGTTTCCTAATTTCACATAGTTCGCCTTTCCACATTCTTTGACTCATGCATGTGGATCGCCTGACTGTTGCAATTATGCAGACATGAGTTATGAACAAATTTACTATTCAGGCTGGTTAAGCATTCCTTACTTTAGGGCTTCATGTTGATATAGACTTCGCCTCTGGTCTCTGGTTAGTTCATACTGAGAGGACATTTTCAGGAAAAGTCTTTCAGGAAGAGTATATAATAAAGCATGGCACAATTTTTTTTTTAATTATTATTATTATTATTATAATATGACCGAGTAATCTAATTGGAAGAAAGGCATTCCATGAGTGATGATTACAGGGACGTTTCACTGTATGTACTGTATCACTCCATATTACTGGAAAAGAGGGGAGAGCATCTGCCTGGTAAGTACCCACATTCAAGACCAATCACTGAAGCACTTTCAGCATGAAAACACATCTGATAACTTTGTCATCTTAAACACAGAACACTTTGTCTCCTTGGTAATTGCTTCTAAGACGTTTTGACTTGCCTCCGAACTGTGTGTGTTGTTTGGTTTACAGCTAATGCAAGCTACAAAGCAACCCAGAGCACACATATGTCTGGCTGATGTCGACTTTTGTATATATAGTTACATCGTTGGCTAATTGGGAATATGTCATCAGATGATATCTGGATGATGAATCAAAGCTAATAATACCCAGGTAAAAAAATACTGATGTCTAAAAAGAGCCTGCAACCTTGTAGATCGTTTTTTAAAAACTTGGATAGTATTACAGTACTTCAGTAGTACAGTGATTAGCACTGTGGCCTTGCACAACTAAGGTCAAGGGATCAACTCCTGGCTCGAATCTTCTCTCTGTGCTTGGTGGGTTTCCTCCGGGTACTCCGGTTTCCTCCCACAGTCCAAAGATCAGGCTTATTGACATTTCCAAATTGTGCATTAATGAGTTTGTGCTTGTGGATCCTGCAATGGATAGGTAGTATGCGCCCAGGGTTGCCCAAAACCTCAATAGCTGATTATTTATAGAAATAAATAAAAACATAAAGAGCAATTTAAACCTATGATTGGTTCCGAATTATTATCCTCAGGAATATTTTCTATTCATTAAATACATAATTGCTATTGTTGATTATGTTGAAGTATGTATTGTATAGAGATGTATTGTATAAAGAAAGGCAGTTATTTAGGACCAAAAAAAGATCGCGCACACCAAAAAAGGGAAGCATCTTTATGCTTTTATGTGCAGGTGACTTGGAAAAATAACGGAAACAATATTGTCCATATGGAAAGGTAAATTAAATACAGCTAATTCTCTCTCTCTCTCTCTCACTCTCTCTCTCATACAAGCACACACACATCCATGCCACCTGTGTCCAATTTCAAATGGCAGCGATGATTAATCTTCATTCTCTGCAGCCATATCAAAGGAGTCTAAGGTGATATAGCAGAGGATTAGCCATGGCCATGAGAGATCTGTTAATACAGGGGATGTTTAAAGTAAATGATGCTTGTTTAAGTGCAAGATTTGTCCCTGAGAAGAAGCTGCTTCTGTGAAAGCTGTGAAATAAAACATATTTCATTACGTCAATCCTTATTTACTTTATTTTAAACTAGACGAAATAATACTTGCTTACACAAGATTAAACTCCATAAATGTTCTAAAGAAATGCTAAAATGTATTCGCCAGCCTCTCTTGTTTTCATTTAATTTTCCTCCCTTTCTTTTCTCCAAACCCGTTGCTTGTCTTTACTCTGACAGCTCCTGCCATTTGCAGAACTGTGGAGTCCCAATGAGCTGTGGGAGTGGCCAGTCTGTTGATGTGATCTGTCGCTCAATATGTTTACTACAGATTCTGCTCTAACCTCAGATCAGACGTCTCTGTCTGGAAGACTCACACTCAAGATGGCGTTACGCTGCAGGCTGATGAAAACTGCTCAAGGTCGTCCGTATTCGCTCTGTTGCTTCGACAGGCGTGGAAAAAAGGCTTTCAAAATTTAGGCAGCTTTAATCTCACAATGCTTAAAATGCCTAAAATGACAGCAGACGCATTTTCTTTAAATCGTGACTTAAACGCCGTTTAAACAGCACGCAACTACAATCTTTAGTACCAGTATGCAGAGATCAAAAGATTACAAAAAAAGTGAAGCTTTCTTATTTTCCACACAGTTGTACCATTAAATGAGCAGCCTATTTAGCTACAGCAAATTATTGACTAAATGGTGAGTGTTCACCAGACCCCAGGCGTCTTCCACTCTTTTTCCTTCTTTATCTCTCCATTTCTCCCCCCCCCCCCTCCCTATTACTGCATTTCCCTCCCTCTTGTTATTTGCTGAGGCCAACACCTACATGTCTCTGACTGTGTGTTAAGCCTTTTTGTACGGTGGAGGAACTAGCACATCACAGCAGCCTTCAGGAATGCAGGCGGCCGCTCCAGATAAGTCATGCTCCTCACTGATTATGTCACAAACTGCGTCTCGCTGAGATCATCTGCCTCCTCTCTTCCTCTTCAGAGATCCTAGCTGAGCATTTTTTTTTTTACTGAAAAGCTGTTCTTTTTACAGACTTTAATTGCTTGACAATAAGAAAGGGCAACATGGACAGCTGTGGCGGGCTCAATAGGATGACACTCATATACAGTATGGCAGAAACTCTGTACACCTTAATAAAAGCTCAGGAAGGAAAATGTGTTTCTCATCTCATCGCTTTTAAAAGAACCTGCTTTAAACAAACATTTAAAAGAGATTAAATTGATGTTGCACTTTAAGACATTAACACCACACGCCTTTATCCAAAATGCTGAAACAGCTCATTTGTTTGGGCAGTCCATTAAGCTAAGAGGACGCAGGAGGTGTCCTTTTCTCCTTCCTGCATTACAAAGATACTTCCAGTGATCGTGTACTTTAAGAAATGTCACAAAGGATATCACTGGTTCTGTATAAAACAGCACACAATATTCATTGCAGTGAAGACTTCAAATAGGACGCCGGAGAACTCTAAATCACAATCTGTCTCCACTTTGGGATCTTTTCGGCCATCTTTTCAGTTCAGCCATCTCAAAGAGACATGTGCCTGATATGTATTCACTGGAGACCATTAAATAACCAGAGTTCATTATTCACCTAGATAAAGACTTCCTTTAGTGATGTGCTTTATCAGTTCGTCATGGCTCTTACTTACACATGCACAGCACACATTCTTACCAGTCACACAAAGAGTTACGTGTTAGAACACAATTGAGCATGCTGTTAAAGGGAAATTGGGGATATAAAGTGTTTAATTCTCTTAAATTCTGCCAGTGACTGCATTACAAAAGATGGCAGTGAACAATAATAAGCCTTCAAAATTACATTCAAGTTATTTCTTTATATGAAAACGTTAGTAATCTAATGAATCGGATGAGAGGCATTCCATGAGTCATGATATAGGGCATAATAGCACTGGGATGTTTAACTATGTGTATCACTCTGTGTTACAGGTCTTCTAACAATCATTAATTACAATTACAATTAAAACAAGCATTGATTAAGTGTCGGCTGCAGCATGGGTAAAAGTAGGTCAGTACGGTCTGCAGTACTGGAAAGAGGGGACCCACATTCAAAACCAGTCATTGAAGCACTTTCAGCAGGAACAAGAACATCTGATTTCACTATGTCATCTGAAACAACTCTTTGTCTCCTAAGAAACTGTCATTGTGAACTGCCTCTGAACTATGCGTGTTGTTTTGTTCACAGCTAACACAAGCTACAAAGCTACCTGGCTTCTAACACAAGGCTGAATCCCAAATCCCTAAACCTCTCTAAACCCTGATCAATGGCACTGCTTAGTGTTTGGTACAAGGGATTGTACACCCTAGCACACTAGCCTTCCTATGCTATTTGAGATTTAACCCCAGAACCCCAGACATCCGCTGATGTTGTAAAGCAGAACAAGTGGAAATATAAAGAAAAACGTACATGTCCACCGCCTCTATGGTTTATTCCCCTCAACTTTGGCTACATAGTACCTGTAAGAATTTTAAACTGTTAGGCTGTAGCTCAATACTAATTCCACCAGTCTCGTTTAGTTATTTCCGCCAGGCACAAAAAGATATGTATGGGTGGAGAAAAATAACTATTTAAATAAACTATTGATAATAAAAGGCATTTCTAGAACTGTTTTATAAAAGCAAGCTCACACTCAAAGTCATGTTGTTGTGCTGGATATCAGTACTGCTGTGATATCATCTTATAACACACCAGTGCTGATATATACAGTAGTACAACAGCACTCTCTCTTATGTGATATTGCTTAATTATTATGACATAAAAAAAAACAGTGGCATTAACACCATACCTTTCCTTTTCTCTCTCTTAAAGTTGTCAAAAAAAACAAAAAGTCCTGTACAGTTGAAATACTGACCGTTACAAAGTGCTGATATGGAGAACCTTTCCCCAAATGTTAAATAATCTTCTTTATAGAATGCTCCACCATATCAATGATTATATGGTTTATTTTACACATATGTATTTTAAATACAATGCTTTACATTACATAAAGCATCTCCCACACAAAACCCTATTACTTTAGAGATAATTGCACATTAAAAAGAATATGATGTAATAAAAAAAATTTGATTTTTGACTAACCTCAGCTGGATCTGGAAATGTAATGAAGCCCTTAGAGTTTAACAGAATAATGCAAAAATATAAAATTAAATCAATAAAACAAACAGCTTTTTTTTTTTTTTTACTTTTTTTTTATCTAATCTAAAATATAATTATGTGTAAATAGCAACAAATAGAGATGCATGTTTTCCTCAAAAACCCTGCAGTCTTAAAAAGAGCTTATAGAAGGGAAATGTTGTCAAGAGAAGATGAGTAGTTGTGTATGCCTGTGGCCTGGCTCCATGAACCCACAGAGAATTTAGTCATCCTGTCCAGCTGAGTTTTAAACGAAGCCGGTGGTACTCTAATAATTAAACATTAGGAAACAAGGTCAGAGCTGCTTGATTAAAATGGAACTGCAGCCTCTGACAAAGGATTCTAGCTGTATTTTTTAAATACAGTCTTTTTTTTCTTCTACACATCCAAATTGGCTTTAGTCGACTGAGTTCTTAAATGCTTTAGAGACACTTTTTGAGAGACGTACTGTATTGTCCGTGCCTGTATTAGCCCCAGAACAGAGTGCAGGTGTGGTACAGTATTGTGTGCTGTGTACTAGACTATAAACCTTTGCCTATATTTTACTGGAGAGAGTATCAAATATACCCTTGACATATAAATGCAAGAGAAGATGAAAACTGGAGCAAGAAAGAGTGATGGACGGTTTTCTGAATTTCAGGCAAAACGTTGTGACTCAGCAGCCAAAGAACAATTTAAAGAGACAATGTAATTTATGTAAATTATGTGATTTGATCCATGGCTAAATTTGTGCAAACAAGGTCATGCTTTCATAGGTTGATAACAAGGACAGTGTGTTTTGTTTTGTGTTGTTTTTAGATCTACTTTATATGTATTTATTTTTAAAAAAATTACGTTTCAAAAGACGGTCCCTGGCACAGCCACATTAACTATCAGTGTGGGGCAAGACTAAATATGGACACCAACTTCATCACATTCTTATGGAAGTCAATTTCCTCATCAATCATTTTCGCCAAAAATTCAAATTCCTCAATTTACTCTTGTTATTTACATTCCTGGAAACTACAGTCTGAGCTTTCAACATCTTATTTTCCTCAGCAGCAAAGGAGAGAAAAAAAGATGTACAGAAAAGTATGCCCAGTGGGCATCACCTGTGGCTGGGTTAACCATGTAGAAAACATCTTTGAGCTAGGTGTCTCAGCAGGACTGATTCACTAGACAGCATCTCACATTCCAGCCAAGTGGGAATGACAGAGAAATGCCATACGCTGTAACACACTGCTACTTCTGTCAGCAACTCCCCAGTTAGATTGCCTTAAATCAGGTCCATCACTCCACTTCCAGCACCAGCCCACCAGAGAGGAATTGACATCTGCATTTCTGGTATCAGAATGGGAAATGTTAATTAAAGCAAGGGGAGGGGGAAGGTCTCACATCACCTGCTCGCTTCCATTAGGTGAGCTCATTCCAAAACCATGGCTTTTCCGATTCCTCTGCGGATTATACATCAGCTGTCATGTTTCATAAGCCTGTTCCTTGTGATAAATTTGAACTAAAGGGGGATTAATGTGCTGAGATAGAAGTGCCTCATGTTAAACAGTGTTAAAAGCCGCAACAGGTTTAAGAAACGCTTGGAGAAACTGAAATTCACAACACAAATCAAGTCTAGCTCTAGACTCTAACCTAATTGTTTTGTTTTTACTATACAAGAATCTCAGCTTTTGTTTCCTGGAATTTAAATCTAGATGTGTTAAAAAGCTTTAAACTTTGCACCTTGGGTTGCAAAAGTAAATAAAAGTCACTGGCACATTTGATTACATATCCTTTGCTTGCAATAAATGCAATATGTCTGCTCACATAAAAAGGTAGTCTGCTACTAAATGTGCAATGTTCTAAGTTGTTTAACACAAGTTGAGGAAAGTGCAAAGAAGATTGGAAACTAGGGTATTATTCCTTTCATTATTTAAAAGTCTTCTGTCATATACTTAGACCACATGATTACATAATAACTCTGGATAGCCTTTTCTGTCTTTACAAAAACCAGGAGTTCTGACCACCAAATTTCAGTTAGTCAGTTCTCCCATAACTAACTAAGAAAGAAGCAAAATGACTGATTAAATAAACTTAATCTATTTATAATAAAAGGCATTTATTTGAAAGCATGATCACACTTAAAGTTGTGGTGTTATACTGAATACCAGCATTGCTGTGGTTAATAAATTGCTGTGCAATTATATTTCAAATAAATCATAAAATACTACAAATTACCGTAAGCGTATTATCTGCTATGCTAAAATCAATAAAAAGATTCAGATTCTTTATTGGTACCTCGGCAGTCTCCGTTTTTTAATCTAAGTTAAAAAACACATTTGTTTAGTCAACCTTTTTATTTTAGGTGAAGGAGTAGATCTAGAGTGTTTTGGTGAAAACACAAGTTTGTGAATGTTAGAGGGGTTGGCCACAATATGTCTCAGGGCACCCTCCTGCTTGTGTTGCTTTGGGTTCTCACTTTTAGTTAGGCTGTCAATACATGCTCTGCTCTTCACACTCTGCATATGTACAGTTTCTTTAACAATTGTTATATGCTTTCCCTTATAGTTCATCTCTCTCTCTCTCTCTCTCTCTCTCTCTCTCTCTCTCACGAGCTTCACATGATAATCCTGCAATATCAGTTATACTGGTGGTTCCTCTCCAGGCCTGCCTGACCCATCCTGATGCCCTTCTTTTAGTTGAAATTCTCATCACTTGAAAACCAGCAGCTGCTGTTGAGGATGGCCACCCATGCATAGCCAAAAAGATCAATGAGATTACTGCGGATGGTACCACTTCCAGTACTTGAATATAGCTTTGGACTGCTACAAACAGTTTTAGTATGGCTTGGGATTTCAGTTGCTACAATATCTATGATACATATATTCATAAGCTGTTCACAAGCTCATATGTTTCCTGGTTACATGATTGCAATTTTTGACTATATAGTATAGCACACAATTTTAAAAGTAAATTATTTATGCTCACACTATCTAGTGTCACACTGATGAGCATAGGTCCCATTTTGAGTCTGGATTCTCTCAAAGATTTTTCCTCTTGTCAGTTTTTTTTGACACTCTTGCCTCTGGCTTGGTCATTAGGGATAAATTGTTAAATGTAAAATTTATATCCAGATTGTATATATATTTCTGCAAAAATCCTTTGTGACAGTGTTGTTAAAGACGCACAGGCACCTGATACTAAATTATAGTATTGGTCTCAAGTGATTTAGAGGTGATTTATTTGACACATTTTCCAAAACAGTCTTAAACTGATTATCAGTAAGAACAAGCATTATGCATTAAAGGCATATATTTGGATCTACTGATATGAACATTTTATATCACAATTAATAATTCCCACTTATGATGTCCTAAAGGCTTGAACTGCTGAAAACAACTAATAACAGCCAAGGGCAACTTTATACACATAACCAAGCAAGAAGGAAAACATTAAGAAAAATGGGTCAATACAACAACTTTATTATTATTATTATTATTATTATTATTATCATTATCATTATTATTACTATTATTATTATTATTATCATCATCATGCTTATTATTATCATTATTATTACTATTATTATTATTATTATTATTATTATTATTATAGTGAGAATATTGAAACAAGTCAGAAATCAATAAGGGAAAAAGTAGATGTATACTCAAATGAACCTGTCTATTTATACTTACAATGTAGCTCTTCAGAAGAATAAATGCAGAGCGATGAGATATGCAGTGGAAAGAGGAGAATGGCAAGAAGAAGGAGAGATAAGAAGGAAAGAGAGGACACAGGTAAGAGGAGAGAAACACATAACATGATGCCACCACAAGATAGGATGGAGGCTTATAAGATTAAGTCTTTGTGATGCTTGCAACATAAAATTCTGTTCCTGAATGAAGATAAGTTTTAAAAGAATGTATAAATATGAAGAATAAAAAGAATAAGCACATGAGAACATGCAACCTCTATGCACACAGACTGAAGGTGAGATTCAAACCCCCGATCCTGAAGGTGCATGGTGAGAGTGATAACCACCTCATTCATTCATTCATTCATTCACTTAGCTTCAGTAACATGTCTATCCTTGAACAACTGAACATAACTTGGACAAGCTAAAAATATATCTCGGACAGTGAACACAATCTTCACGGTAAGAAATCTACATGCAGCTTACTTAGGCACCTTCAACACACTGAATCACACAATCTGCCCTAAAGTAATTTAACCTTGCTTACCTCTTCACTAGGCTATTTGAATAAGATCTATAGCCAATACATAATTTTACACATTTTTTAAACATATTGAGCTTAGTCTAATTTATGCGCGGCATACTGAGCATTTAAGTGAAAGCTGACACATTGATATGCATCATATGTTTCAGAGAGAACATTGATATTAATTGCATACACCAAATTAGCCATAACATTAAAACCATTAGGCTTACAGTAGGTTCCCTGTCTGCCACCAGGGTGGCTCTTCTTTCCCTTCAGAGCATGGCTCTCTAGGACCTCTGTGCTGTCCTGTGGTGTGTGGCAGTGGTGCATCTTTTAGGTTCTGTGGGCTGCAGGGTGGGGTTTTTGTCGACCAGGCTCGTTTATCCAGCACATACTGTGCAATTTGGAAGCTGTCAACAACCTTGGAGTCTTTGCCTACTGGGACCCATTTCCAGAAGGCGATGATGTAAAGAAGGCTATGATGTAATGAGTGTTCTGATACCTTTCTTTCATGGCCACTGTTGACTTTTGCATTGACTCTTGGGCTTTGGCCCCTGTGGGAACAGATGGCCTTGGGTGCCCATGATGCTACTTGAATAGAATAGATAACCAGTGTAATTCAATTCACCTGGCAGTGGAGTTAACATTATGGCTGATCAGTGTAGAAGGTTCTGCCAGTATTTTGCATGTGAAATTTTCAGAGAATTCATACCTGAAGAATAGTGAACAGCAGTGAAATGCCAGGATGTATTGGTGTTACAGATAAAGTAATAAACTAAATTTCTGCATTCTGAATCAATAAAGTATACAGTGGTGTGAAAAATTATTTGCCCCCTTCCTGATTTCTTACTCTTTTGCATGTTTGTCACACTTAAATGTTTCTGCTCATCAAAAACCGTTAACTATTAGTCAAAGATAACATAATTGAACACAAAATGCAGTTTTTAAATGAAGGTTTACGTTATTAAGGGAGAAAAAAAACTCCAAATCTACATGGCCCTGTGTGAAAAAGTGATTGCCCCCCTTGTTAAAAAATAACTTAACTGTGGTTTATCACACCTGAGTTCAATTTCTGTAGTCACCCCCAGGCCTGATTACTGCCACACCTGTTTCAATCAAGAAATCACTTAAATAGGAGCTACCTGACACAGAGAAGTAGAGCAAAAGCACCTCAAAAGCTAGACATCATGCCAAGATCCAAAGAAATTCAGGAACAAATGAGAACAAAAGTAATTGAGATCTATCAGTCTGGTAAAGGTTATAAAGCCATTTCTAAAGCTTTGGGACTCCAGCGAACCACAATGAGAGCCATTATCCACAAATGGCAAAAACATGGAACAGTGGTGAACCTTCCCAGGAGTGGCCGGCCGACCAAAATTATCCCAAGAGCACAGAGACGACTCATCCGAGAGGCCACAAAAGACCCCAGGACAACATCTAAAGAACTGCAGGTCTCACTTGCCTCAATTAAGGTCAGTGTTCACGACTCCACCATAAGAAAGAGACTGGGCAAAAACGGCCTGCATGGCAGATTTCCAAGGCGCAAACCACTTTTAAGCAAAAAGAACATTAAGGCTCGTCTCAATTTTGCTAAAAAACATCTCAATGATTGCCAAGACTTTTGGGAAAATACCTTGTGGACCGACGAGACAAAAGTTGAACTTTTTGGAAGGTGCGTGTCCCGTTACATCTGGCGTAAAAGTAACACAGCATTTCAGAAAAAGAACATCATACCAACAGTAAAATATGGTGGTGGTAGTGTGATGGTCTGGGGTTGTTTTGCTGCTTCAGGACCTGGAAGGCTTGCTGTGATAGATGGAACCATGAATTCTACTGTCTACCAAAAAATCCTGAAGGAGAATGTCCGGCCATCTGTTCGTCAACTCAAGCTGAAGCGATCTTGGGTGCTGCAGCAGGACAATGACCCAAAACACACCAGCAAATCCACCTCTGAATGGTTGAAGAAAAACAAAATGAAGACTTTGGAGTGGCCTAGTCAAAGTCCTGACCTGAATCCTATTGAGATGTTGTGGCATGACCTTAAAAAGCCGGTTCATGCTACAAAACCCTCAAATAAAGTTGAATTACAACAATTCTGCAAAGATGAGTGGGCCAAAATTCCTCCAGAGCGCTGTAAAAGACTCGTTGCAAGTTATCGCAAACGCTTGATTGCAGTTATTGCTGCTAAGGGTGGCCCAACCAGTTATTAGGTTCAGGGGGCAATTACTTTTTCACACAGGGCCATGTAGGTTTCGAATTTTTTTCTCCCTAAATAATAAAACCCCTCATTTAAAAACTGCATTTTGTTTTTGCTTGTGTTATCTTTGACTAATAGTTAAATGTGTTTGATGATCAGAAACATTTTGTGTGACAAACATGCAAAAGAATAAGAAATCAGGAGGGGGGCAAATAGTTTTTCACACCACTGTATATTGTATATCCGTCCATCCATCCATCCATCCATCTCTCTCTCTCTCTATGCTAATTTTTTTAGAAGGACCTGTGTGTGTGTGTGTGTATATATATATATATATATATATATATATATATATATATATATATATATACACACACATACAGGTCCTTCTCAAAAAATTAGCATATTATGATGAAGTTCATTATTTTCTGTAATGTACTGATAAACATTAGACTTTCATATATTTTAGATTCATTACACACAAACTGAAATAGTTCAAGCCTTTTATTGTTTTAATATTGATGATTGTGGCATACAGCTCATGAAAACCCAAAATCCCTATCTAAAAAAATTAGCATATTTCATCCGACCAATAAAAGAAAAGTGTTTTTAATACAAAAAAAGTAAACCTTCAAATAATTATGTTCAGTTATGCACTCAATACTTGGTGTCTTGTGTCTCGTAACTTTCTCTTCACAATATCCCACAGATTCTCTATGGGGTTCAGGTCAGGAGAGTTGGCAGGCCAATTGAGCACAGTAATACCATGGTCAGTAAACCATTTACCAGTGGTTTTGGCACTGTGAGCAGGTGCCAGGTCGTGCTGAAAAATGAATTCTTCAACTCCATAAAGCTTTTCAGCAGATGGAAGCATGAAGTGCTCCAAAATCTCCTGATAGCTAGCTGCATTGACCCTGCCCTTGATAAAACACAGTGGACCAACACCAGCAGCTGACATGGCACCCCAGACCATCACTGACTGTGGGTACTTGACACTGGACTTCAGGCATTTTGGCATTTCCCTCTCCCCAGTCTTCCTCCAGACTCTGGCACCTTGATTTCCGAATGACATGCAAAACTTGCAACCTGTAGCCCATTTCCTGCACACGCCTGTACACGGTGGCTCTGGATGTTTCTACTCCAGACTCAGTCCACTGCTTCCGTAGGTCCCCCAAGGTCTGGAATCGGTCCTTCTCCACAATCTTCCTCAGGGCCCGGTCACCTCTTCTCGTTGTGCAGCGTTTTCTGCCACACTTTTTCCTTCCCACAGACTTCCCACTGAGGTGCCTTGATACAGCACTCTGGGAACAGCCTATTCGTTCAGAAATTTCTTTCTGTGTCTTACCCTCTTGCTTGAGGGTATCAATGATGGCCTTCTGGACAGCAATCAGGTCGGCAGTCTTACCCATGATTGCGGTTTTGAGTAATGAACCAGGCTGGGAGTTTTTAAAAGCCTCAGGAATCTTTTGCAGGTGTTTAGAGTTAATTAGTTGATTCAGATGATTAGGTTAATAGCTCGTTTAGAGAACCTTTTCATGATATGCTAATTTTTTGAGATTTTGGATTTTGGGTTTTCATGAGCTGTATGCCACAATCATCAATATTAAAACAATAAAAGGCTTGAACTACTTCAGTTGTGTGTAATGAATCAAAAATATATGAAAGTCTAATGTTTATCAGTACATTACAGAAAATAATGAACTTCATCATAATATGCTAATTTTTTGAGAAGGACTTGTGTGTGTGTGTGTGTATATATATACAGTGGTGTGAAAAACTATTTGCCCCCCCTCCTGATTTCTTATTCTTTTGCATGTTTGTCACACAAAATGTTTCTGATCATCAAACACATTTAACTATTAGTCAAAGATAACACAAGTAAACACAAAATGCAGTTTTTAAATGAGGGGTTTTATTATTTAGGGAGAAAAAAAATCCAAACCTACATGGCCCTGTGTGAAAAAGTAATTGCCCCCTGAACCTAATAACTGGTTGGGACACCCTTAGCAGCAATAACTGCAATCAAGCGTTTGCGATAACTTGCAACGAGTCTTTTACAGCGCTCTGGAGGAATTTTGTCCCACTCATCTTTGTAGAATTGTTGTAATTCAGCTTTATTTGAGGGTTTTCTAGCATGAACCGCCTTTTTAAGGTCATGCCACAACATCTCAATAGGATTCAGGTCAGGACTTTGACTAGGCCACTCCAAAGTCTTCATTTTGTTTTTCTTCAGCCATTCAGAGGTGGATTTGCTGGTGTGTTTTGGGTCATTGTCCTGCTGCAGCACCCAAGATCGCTTCAGCTTGAGTTGACGAACAGATGGCCGGACATTCTCCTTCAGGAATTTTGGTAGACAGTAGTATTCATGGTTCCATCTATCACAGCAAGCCTTCCAGGTCCTGAAGCAGCAAAACAACCCCAGACCATCACACTACCACCACCATATTTTACTGTTGGTATGATGTTCTTTTTCTGAAATGCTGTGTTACTTTTACGCCAGATGTAACGGGACACGCACCTTCCAAAAAGTTCAACTTTTGTCTCGTCGGTCCACAAGGTATTTTCCCAAAAGTCTTGGCAATCATTGAGATGTTTTTAAGCAAAATTGAGACGAGCCTTAATGTTCTTTTTGCTTAAAAGTGGTTTGCGCCTTGGAAATCTGCCATGCAGGCCGTTTTTGCCCAGTCTCTTTCTTATGGTGGAGTCGTGAACACTGACCTTAATTGAGGCAAGTGAGGCCTGCAGTTCTTTAGATGTTGTCCTGGGGTCTTTTGTGGCCTCTCGGATGAGTTGTCTCTGTGCTCTTGGGGTAATTTTGGTCGGCCGGCCACTCCTGGGAAGGTTCACCACTGTTCAATGTTTTTGCCATTTGTGGATAATGGCTCTCACTGTGGTTCGCTGGAGTCCCAAAGCTTTAGAAATGGCTTTATAACCTTTACCAGACTGATAGATCTCAATTACTTTTGTTCTCATTTGTTCCTGAATTTCTTTGGATCTTGGCATGATGTCTAGCTTTTGAGGTGCTTTTGGTCTACTTCTCTGTGTCAGGTAGCTCCTATTTAAGTAATTTCTTGATTGAAACAGGTGTGGCAGTAATCAGGCCTGGGGGTGGCTACAGAAATTGAACTCAGGTGTGATAAACCACAGTTAAGTTATTTTTTAACAAGGGGGGGCAATCACTTTTTCACACAGGGCCATGTAGATTTGGAGTTTTTTTTCTCCCTTAATAATGTAAACAATCATTTAAAAACTGCATTTTGTGTTCAATTATGTTATCTTTGACTAATAGTTAACGGTTTTTGATGAGCAGAAACATTTAAGTGTGACAAACATGCAAAAGAATAAGAAATCAGGAAGGGGGCAAATAGTTTTTCACACCACTGTATATATATATATATATATATATATATATATATATATATATATATTATACAGTTAAACCTTGAATTGCGAGGATAATTTGTTCCAGAAAGCACTCATACTGTATATTGAAGCAAATTTCTCCATTAGAAATAATGGAAACTCTGATGATTTGTTCCACAACCCAAAAATATTCATATAAAAATGATTAATACATAAATATAACCTTAAGATAAAATGAATAAACCTAGTATAAACCTTTGAAAAGAATTGTGGCTGGTGTGAGTGAGACGAGAGAGGGTAGAAAAAGAGGAAGAGAGCAACTTTCTCACTCACACACATAAAATAACAGAATCACTGCTGTCTGTCGGCTTATGGAAAAGTTGTTGCTAAACAGATTTATCTCCCGCACTGTTACAGCCTTTTTAACCTTTTTCTTAACGGGGGCCGTTGTTGCAGTACATTTACTAAAGAACAGTCGCTACACTTAGAAAAAAAATTTAACACACACGTGGTCACAATGTTATGGTAAATAGTATTCATGCGCACGGATGTTGATTATACAGTACGAGTGACACGCATGCACTGGGACCGAGCATGGGAGACGATTACCCACAATCCAGCAGTGCAAGAGAACCACTGGCTCATGTGACGGTCAGCAGACAATACGTATACGTAAAACTCTTACTCAAGACCTTTTTAAAAATTTTGTTATTGCAGACCAAGATCCAAGGTTTTGCTCTTTTTTTTTTCTCTAGGATTGAATTGCGACTGTCATTGTATGATTCAAATTTCTGGACCAGGAGACGGTGTGATGCAGAGACTCAATGCTAAAATCTGGCTTGTGTTTGAAATGTCGTACATAGAGAAAACACTAAAATACTCAGAGCAGTCCTGCAGCGCTATAACAGGGAAACACAGGTATAATTCAGCATTTGCTGATTGCTTAACAAATAATGAGAGTCATTACTAAAACACTGACCTTTCAACCAAAAACCCCAGCTTGAAAAAAGGTATAAATATCACTGAAATGTTGGTGATTAGCAAGGTTTACTGAGCAGTTTGGCAGAAATGAGTCACTGTCAGCTACATTAAATGATGACGGTTATTATGAAAATACCCTAATTTGTGCTACAGTTAACTGGGAAGGCAAGTGAATGTCCCAAACCTTGTAAATGTCAGCAAATCTCGAGGGGCCTGCCCCATAATAATAGTTCAACGGTTCCAAATCAGTTTCTCGAGTCAGCACAAGCTCTGGCTCTGCTGCGAGAACAACACACAATGCCATATAACAATGGTGTTATTTCTGTGCTGGTGCCAGAGCTTTTTTTTTTTTTTTTTTTTTTCGTGCAGGGGTTTATAGAGCTGTGATTATTTACCGCTTATCTGTCTGTACACAAGTGTAGTTCGTATCTTCATTTGGTATGCTCTGTCATGTCGAGCTCAGTGTGGTGCACCTGCACAGCACAGGGGGTTGTTATTATTTACATCTGTTGCTGCGAATAAATAAACAAATCACTCAGGGTGGGAGGAGACAATGCCATCCATCCAGATGAAACAAGAAGCAGTGTGACGCCTCGGATGCATAACTACACCAAAGAAACCCAAAGTCGATGCAATTCAAGCCGCGGGTGATTGGATAACTGCACATTGTAGATATGCACGGTCACACACACACACACACACACACACACACAAAGACAGACAGTAGATTTTCCCCGCAGTCAGCAGTTGAAGAAAAAGGGTTTTAACATTTTCAGGGGTCAGCTGGCATAAAGAAAAGATGTACTTCGTATACTTTTCTAGAAATGGCATCAAAGAAGCTCCCTGGAAAGTGTTTACCATTTTCATTTGGTTGACGCAGATGTCAAGGTTTTTTTTTCATTTATTCATTCAAATAAATACAAGGCTATTGTCTAGTTTAGTTTTTTTGCATTTTTATTGTACAATGTACACTACTGTATATGGCTAAACGTAAGTAAGCACTTGACCAACACATCAACTTTATACGCTTCATCTGATGTCAAAGTTTTAACACCTTTTTATGCTGTAGCATTGCAATTTCTCTTCACTGGAATCAATGCACTTGAACATGATCCAGCATGACAGTGCCCCTGTGCATAAAGTGTGGTCCATGAAGACATAGTTTGCTGAGGCATTTGCTGGAGTGAAAGAACTCGACTGGCCTGTACAGTATAAATCCCTGACCGCAACTGTACTGAACACCTTTGCAAGAAATAGAACATCGAATGAGGACAAATCCCCAAAGTCAATGCCCCAAAATCTAGCGGAAAGCCTTCCAAGAAAAGGAAAGGTCTTTATAGTAACTAGTATGGAATTTATGAATACATAAATTGATATGAGTATGATGATCAGGTGTCCACAAACTTTTAGCTATACAGTGTTTGTAGAGACTTTTTTTATTAATAATAACTGTATGCATTCTTATAACTCACTCAACAATACTGCAAAAACTTAGGTAAGCATTTATAGTAGTACAGTTTATTCTTTTTTCCCCTGAATGTAACAGTTCCTATACTGCTTCCTGTGACTAAGACCACTGTGACATTTTTCATACAGGGTGAGCATGAGACTCGTATTACATAAAAAAACACCTCAGCAGTGCCACAATGACAGACCCACGCAAATCATTTTTATTAATTCATTTATTTTTAAACACATCCACTTAGAACAATGATTTTGTCCTCATGTAGCTTTTTTTTAACATATTAATATTATGCCTATTACACTAAAATAACGTAAAGCTGTTATGTACTTAATTCTATTTAATTATTCATTCATTCATTCATTTTCTATACTGCTTAATCCTGTGTTCAGGGTCACGGGGGACCTGGAGCCTATCCCAGGAGACTTCGGGCACTAGGCGGGGTACACCCTGGACAGGGTGCCAATCCATCGCAGGGCACACACACACAAACACACACACTCACACACCCATTCACACACTACGGGCAATTTATGAATGCCAATTAGCCTAACCTGCATATCTTTGGACTGTGGGAGGAAACCGGATTACCCGGAGGAAACCCACCAAGCACGGGGAGAACATGCAAACTCCATGCACACAGAGACGGGAATCGAGCCTGGCCGGGGAATCGAACCCAGACCCTGGAGGTGCAAGGCGACAGTGCTAACCACTACACCACCGCGCCGCCTCTATTTAATTAGTTTAACCTAAATATACAATCATACCATATTTTTACCATTACTTACCATTTCCTTTTTTTGTTCAACTTGCATATCTTAGTTAAATGCAAATTCTGTCACTAAATTAATGTTAATACATTTATCATTATGTTTATATTAAATTATTTACAGAGAATCTGACAATTCTTTCCAATTAATTATTACATTTATGATATATTCTTAATAAATTACCTTTCTATTATAGAATTTGAAATCAGTGTAAAAATATTTTCTAGATAAGCAGCTTATCCACTGCTAGTTCAACTGAATATTGAATATACTCTATATGTACAGTACATATATATGTATGTATCTACAGTATGGATGTGTCTATGTATATTTACATCTTGGCAAAACATTAACAAGTGGAAGCCCTCATTGTCATACATTCCATGTTCACTGTTTATTATTCCTGTACTGTAACAGTGCTTTTGAGATGTCCTGGATGCTAATCTTCTCTGTGCAAGTTACAACCTGACATACATTTCCCTAAAGCCTTCCTGTTAACCTTCTCTGTCCAATCCCTTTTTAAACTGTGTCATCATCTCAAGATTAGACTACAGGCTAACACATTATTTGGACAGTCTACTGAAGATAACACTCAACGAACCATCTGTACACTATTATACCACAGAGCTGTTGACTACTCAAATCTCAGACAGGCAGAGTCGGAAAATCAGATCATAAGTTAATGACACGTTTTTCAATCTAAAATAACAGGTAATAATAATAAAAAAAAAAACATACAAGCATATGTGCAACATTTTACAAATGTAAAATGAAAAATTTGGAAAACATTTTTGCAAATGTAAAATGTTCTGGTGAAGCATTCTGCAAGTAAATGTGTATTTAAACTGTGTGGAAGGTATAGGAAGACATACAGTACTGCCTGGTCAATATTCAAGAATACAACAGCATATACAGTATATTTTTTAGACATTTTTAAAAAAAACAGTTTTTGCCAATTATTTTCACTATTGATGATGATCATTTAATTTCAGGTTCGAGTTCCTCCTATATACATTTGCACTTTGGACTGGACACATGCATTCACAGAAAAGAAACTTAAATGTCTGTCATTTATGTTTTAATTATGTGCCAATGCTTTTGTCTCAGCGAATAAATTAGACTTAACGAGGATCTATCTACAGAGGAGTTGATTATGAAAATAGCTTTTCACCATCATTAAATGTGTTTAATGCTAATAATGGGGTTCAAAAGGCCCATAATTAAAGATTAATGTGAAAAAAGGAACTTGAACGCATTTCTAACTAAAAAAAAAAAAAAATCTGTCATATGATTTGATTGGTCATTTGTCCCTATTGTGAAACACTTTGATTTTTCTCCAGACATCTTTGATACTGAGTAAACAATGTGTACATAAATAACAACGGCACTTCTTTTAGTTTTTCCTTCGCCTCATTTTGCTGTAAAATTCTTTTGATGGAGCTATTGTTGAGTACTGGCAATGCAATCATACACGTGTGAGTGCATTTCTTTTGTATGCTGGACTTACATCTGAATCTACTTTACTGTGAAATATCAAACTATCAAAAGCCCTAATAGAATCAAAACGACCCTCAGTTTAGTGCAATGAAGCATAAATCAACCTTTTGAATGAAAACCTGCTTTTTAATCAAATCAACGCCAAAATCACAGCTACAAGTTTTTTAAAAAGCTGGTGCTCTAGACAAGCACCTTGTGATGCATCATTTAGCTATTTTTTCCTCCTTTCTCTCTGCAGATGAGAAGTAGGCTGAGGCCTTGAAAAGTCCCCTGCCTTCAGTGTGCTTCAGCAGGATAGCTGGTGAGCAAGAATGGTTTACTCTCAAGGGCTCTTTACAAATTATGTTAGCTGGAACTTTGGGTGTTTGCAGTAAACTAATACAAGAAGCAAGTGACGGAACATCCATCTGGATTAATTGGTTAACACAGTATACTGTGCATAGTGCACAGTTCTGGCAATCTTCTCCAAAACTCTGCCAGACTAAGCGAACCCTTAATCTCTACCAGACATTCTAGTACAGACTGCAAGAAATCGATCCATTCTGTGTCTTGAAAACTTTAATCCTTATTAACACTTAAAGAAATATTTTTATATTTAAATGATCCGATTTGTATTACATTATGCATCTGATTGGTCAGACGGTAACAGCAGACCCTAACACTGGTTTCCACTTTAATTTAAAACATGCTCAATCTAATAGTAATGATTCATTTGTTGGATGTTCTATATTATATAATATAAGCTTAATAATACATGGATAAAAAGTATACTCCTTAATGTAGTAAAGTATTCTGTAAGAAGTTGTTTATTTAACGTTTAAGGATATAAATTCTCTTTGCACATTGCATTCTCTTTCATAGTATAGTATCATCATACGTTCATCATTCATATATATTTTAAAGAATTCTGCATGATGGATAATGCATAAAAACACTCTTACACAACAGCAACCATTTATTGAAGGACAAGGGCAAAAAAACATAAATAAGTAATAAAAAAAAAAAACCTGGTTTTCTTTTATGAAGAGAGATCACGGCATATCCAGTAACCTTCATTCAGATGTCTTATGCTCAGCCTGCACTCCCCTTGGGCACACCCAAAGCAGTCCCATCTCTGTCTGACCTTAGCTCCATCTCCTCTCCAGACCTTCAGCTAATTTTTCCATTTTTCGCAGCTGCCTCCATTTCCTCAGTCTAATCCTTCCACTGTGAGGTGGTATGAGCTCGCCCCAGTTAATGCTCACATCCTCAGCATCTCTCTCCCCCTCTCGCTCTCTCTCTCTGGGCCAGCTGTCTCTGAAGATTTAACCCAGCTCCCCTGGCATCGTTAAATCCATTTCAACATTTCCCCTTTCCAAGGTGCTCTACATTCAGCCAAGATCTGATTTAGGACACAAACAATTAGCTCCAAGGCCAAAGACCTGCTAAGTCTGCAGGGACAGTCCTTCATGCCTTTGGGGATTAATGCATCTCTAAAAAATATATATAACCGCTCTACAAAGCTGTTGGCCTTATCAGAGATGCTATTAATAGTTTTTGTCCTGGCACACGCAAATGCTAATTTGACGGCTGCACTTCTGTGAAGTAGATGATTGTACTTGAGATGGCCTAAGAACTACAGTTTAAATCCACTTAAGCGTACAGAAACGGTGTATAATAATAACCCAAAGGTTATTCGAATATATCAACTGATATTCTTCATTTTTATTTGCCGCTGTTATTGCACCTGATCTGACGTCAGAAATGGCCCATGATGTTTTAAGAAGCAGCACGACATGCCTCCACTTGACTTTGCTTCCTTATGGAATAAATGAAAACTGCTTTATTCTTCCAGCACTGAGCACTCACAGCTAAGTGGGATTTAAAAGTATTATTTGACATGTAGACACACAGCAATGTCTGTAAATTGTGTTGCGGTGCAAATAGACAATACATTTCATAGAAGCACCAGACAATGTCTTCGCACAGGGAAAAATAGGTCATTTATGTGACTTGTAAAATGACTCAATGGTGCTGTTTTGCCCCCCAGTGGCTCATGAGCAAACTGCATTGACTCCTATGTGTTATGTAAGAGTCACACACATACTAGTGTGGCTCACTGGGAGGACCTACCAAGTGGTCAAACTTTGACATTTTCTATTACGTCATTCGGATTTTTTACTTCTTTTTTTTTTTTAACTCAACCACAAGTAATGTTTGAACATGGTTACTTCCAAAAGTTCCAAAAAAAGAAAATATGTACTGTATAAACATTTAATTAAAATTGAACTGTAAGGCAACCCATATATGTCTATATTTATCATTAGATCTACTAATGGAAAGACAACATTTCTGCCAAAACTTAAAGAACACATACATTTATACAGTACATTTACAATGGGACATGAATTCTCACACGATTATTAGCTTAATCCACATCAGTCTCATCAAGATAGGTAAAGGTCGCTGTTGTTGCTTAAACACCAGCCTCATAGTTGTCTCTTTGCATGACTGATTTCTCCTCATGCTAACTTTAATAGTAAAATCTGTTTTGTCCTGTTGCCTACATTTCTTTCTTTTTTATTAAGTAATGTAAACACTAGGTTAGAGAGAAGACACCAAGACAAATATTCCCAGAGATTTTCCATAAAGTAATGTCTGCCTTAAACTTACTGTATATTGTTAAAAAAGAAAAGGAAAAAAGTTAAAGTTAATTACATCAACATAAACAGACAAAGTCGTTGTTAAAGTCGTTTACAATGCCGTCTATGTAGTCTCGTTATCAGCCTTTACTCGATACTGGATGATAGTTCTTTTTTAATTATCCAGTGAACAAATCAATTTAATGATCTTTTAATAAATTACCAATTAACAGAATGTTCACTCTACCTTTTCTTTTATTAAACACCGACCCAGACTCTGCACTGTTAATGATTTCTACCAACGAGAGGTGCCTTCATTATTAACCTGATAAGTCTGCATTACTGTAGGTCTTGCCAACTTAAGTGATGTTGGTACTTTGTTCTTTTCTCTTCCACAGCAGCGGTCAAAAGCTCAGATGCTTTACACTGATCACCCATAGAATTACAATCCAAAGCATGATGACAACTGTAAAGGTTCCCCTTGGGCCAGCTCTGGTCTCTCTGGGCAGACCTCTCAGGGTGTACTATGGTATGTAGTATGATTCCACAAAGCCACTGGAGTGTATGGCACCAGGACATTGGCAATGAATCCTTTTGGTGCTGTGGGATGCGAGGTGGGGCCTCCATGGATCAGATTTGTTTGTTCAGGGCATCCCGCGGCTGCTTGATTGGATTGGAATCTGCAGAGTTTAGAGGACAGGTCGGCAGCCTTGGGCTCTTTGATTTTTGGGCCCTGTGCGCAGCAGCTGTGGTGCATTAGCTTTTCTGTGGGATTGGACCAGATGGGCTAATCTATGGTCCACACAGACATAAATGAGACATGGGAACACATTATCCTACTACCAGTTTACTGGTATATACGTGATACTCAGTGTTAATGTGTTAACATTGTGTGGTGTTAACATAACGACTGATCAGTGTGAACTGTTAAGGAAATCTATTATTAGTGATGAATGTGCGACAGAACTTCAAATGCATGGAAGGATTTTCCTAGCGGCAAACCAAAATGTTGACTCCACTTTAGCACCCACACACAAAGCACAAAGATCAAGTCTGTGGTCTCATAATTCAGAGAGCTGCCACAGGTGTAGCCCTGCAACACCAATAACGTCAGTTATGAAATGCATTATGCACACTAAATTAGGTAGCAAGAGCATCCTTGGCTCCACTTCTGACAGTTAGCCAATTCACATCGCTATCATGGTCAGATGAAAGGCTGCAAATGATGGGTATGAAATTCAAATGGCCTCACTCTCTCAGTTAGTGGAGCATGATGGCAATCTCACAGTTTGTGATTTACATAGAATTAGCCCACAGCTGGTCGAGCCGGGTCCGAGACTTGGACTGTAATGGTTCCCCATGGACTGCAATGTTTTAACACCCTGTTAAACGATATTTACGCTCGGATAAGTTCAACTCAAATTGTGCATAGTAAGGGTGCTGCGGTGAGATCTTTAATAAGCGATGTGTGTAATTACATTGCGATTTAATGATACAGCTCTGTGCCTTTAAATAGAGTTGGGCAATGTTTGTCTATCCATGCCTCGATTCACAATGCAGCCTTGTGTACAAACAGACAAAAGACAAGTGAAAATGAATTGATGAGACAACAAGCGAGGTTTTGTTTGCCCTAGCTTGGCAAGAAATATTGATTGTTAATTCTTTTAGCATTATTGAACTTTCCAGGGCTGATTTATAATTTTTTTTATCATTGTAAAAAAAAAAAAAATCCAAGTCTACCCTTGGAAATGTGTATAACAATTCATACAACCCTTTTCACAAAAATCCTATTAACTTAAATGTGCCACTTTCTGGGTGATTTATTAATGGCATTGAAGTGAACATAAGGAAACCATAATAAGATAGGATTAAAAAAAAATCACAATCAGGGTTGGATAAAAAATAAAATTGCATATTATGATCACATTGCCATAGTGTGAGGCATCACAGTCATAATGTGCAAATTTTTGTTCATATTGTACAGCCATGGGTAAATTATTGTATATTTTAGTTAATACAACTGAGCCAGAAGGGAGATACACATTCTAAGATTTTATTCAAGCTCCTTTACCTTTGATTACAGTATGGATGATTACAGTATATAGTTAATCATCTGTAAATGTTATGCACTACTAAAAACATTTTTTGATTCTACTGTCTTGAAAAAATAATAAATCAGTTGATATTATTCATCTGATTTAATTTTATTGACACGTAATGTTGCTGAGCCTAGACCTGACCAACTGAAGCAACTCCAGACTACAACACTTCCCCCGGAGGCTTGTGTATTATGCATGATACAGTAGGTGTCTGGCTTCCCTTCTTACCCAGGCACACCCATCTCTTTTGAAACAGGACTCATTAGACCACACAACCTTTTTCCGATGTTCGATGTTTATGCTCCCTAGCAAATTTAAGCTTTTTTCTTCTTTTTTGTTTGTGGACATGATCTTACTTTTGCTATTAACCATAGCTGCAATTTGTACAGTCATTTTTTGTAGGATGAAACCTCCTTAAGCATGTAAGTGATTGGCATTCATATTTTTTCTTTTCCAGACCATGTTTCTTCCACAGGTTTACTGTTCACCACTATCCTTCCATGTTTTAATCATGTGTTGAAAGGGTTCTTAACCCAATCCAAAAATTTCCAATATTCTTAATTTGCTTTGCTGCTTAATGCAGGCCAATAATTTGACCTTTCTGAAATGGTGACTGTTTTTGGCTAGGCACTGCACATTTAACCATCTGGTTGATGCTTGTACCCAAAGAAATGTAAGTCTGAGGCAGAGCAGTTGGGACTTAAGGACCTTGCATGAGGACGCAGCTTGGTGGGGCTGAGATTTGTATGCACAATCGTTCAAGCAGTAGCCCAAAGCCTTAATCACTGCACCACAATCACCCTTAAACTGACACACACTGGCCAACTTGTCCTTCTGAGACAGCCTGCATTTTGTAGATATCATCATTTGGAATGGAGGTCTACATATACTGTACTACAATTCACATTACATTTTAATATTTATCATTATACAAGAATCACATTGATAACAATTAGATCATTAGACCAGAGCTACAGGGCTTGAGAGTATTTTGTCAAAAAGGGAATAAATTTCACAGACTTTCACAAATACTTCCATTTCATTTACCCTCTTGGCTAGCCGTTATTATATTTCTAGCTAGTATTACAGTAGCTGCGTATTGGCCATTTTCATGTAATGGCCACATTGCATAACGAAGATGTGTGTTGCAATTCTTATAAGCAGCCCATCAATCACTTCAAACTGTACTAATTGGTAATGATTAGGGTATTAAAAGATAACTTTTGCCAAGCACTCGTGTTACTGGCATGTCTAGAACTTTTGTAAGCAAGGATTTTTAGGTAACTGGACCTCTACAATCTTTAAGTGAACACCCTTGATCTTAGAGCCTCAGTATACGTACTATAACTTAGATGCAGGTTTTTTTTTTTTTTTTTTTTTTTTTTAATTGTCACATCTTATATGAATATATAAAAATATGAAAGAATATGAATATCTACACTGCACCGGAGTAGAAACTATATATAAAGTAAACACACAAAAAACGCACGCGCACACACACTACAATATTAATTGCAATCTAACAACTAGATGTCCACATTAGGTGAGTTCTGATTGGAAAAAGTCCCCGTGTTTTTTCCCCCCCTCGCAGGATTATTACACTTCAGCCAGAAACAAATACCTGTTATGAGCCTAACCTCTGTGAGAAATAAGCACATTATAAGTTTCCTGAGGGGATCTAAAATCGACAATTTCCAGAAAGGAAAGAGGATAAGATAGCGACACACACACAGGATGGTGCTGCAAAATGATGTCTTTTCCTCCGTGGGTGCACTGTCTGCTGGACAACATCTCATATTGTTAATAACATTGCAGCAGAAGGTAAATGGAGTTTGTTAGAGCAGGTGACAGCGTGGGGTGACCTTATCAATCTGTGATAAACTGGAAATGGGAAACAGAAATCAAAACGGCGGCCGAGACAGGCCACCGCAGCTGCTGCACTCCGCTCAGCAGGGAGAATGAATTGCTCTGTTCAGGAGGCGGTAAATAAAGCGGATCTCGGGCCAATACAGGAAGCACTACAGTTTTAACTCGGAAAAAGACAGGCGTTAAAACTCACATCTGCGAAAATGAAAGGAGCAAACAACAACAAATATAAAAATCTGTACACCATTTAGGCTTCCTCGACAAGATTTCATTTTATAAAGCAAGCACGTTTTTTGAACAATGCTTGCGTTTTTCAGATTATTCTAATATTAAAACAAAAACAGGCATTATTATTTATCTATGTAAAAACATTATTTCAAAGCTAATCAAACAATGTACTGAATACTACTGTCCTGCTTCAAATAAACACTATAACTCCATTGGGTAAAAGGACAAAAGGCCACATACTGTAGCTGTACAGAAATAGAAAGCCAGCAGATACCTGAGAAAGTTTCGAACAGACGATACAGATTTTTTTTTTTGATAGTGAGCAGTAAAGACCTGAAACAGGGTTTGTGGGAGGCTGTTTCTAGCAATTGAGCCCATCTTCTAGCGGCTGGCACAAGGTAGTCAGTAAAAGTACAAGCCTGAGGTGAGAGCTGTTGGGAATAAAACCAACAACATCAGACCAATGCTGAGAACAGAAAAAGAACCCAAGCATCAAAGTCCTTGGAACATAATTGCAGAGGTGGTGGAAGTTTAGCCTTGAGCTTGGTGAGCACAGAGAGGTATGGGGAGGGAACAGAGGGAGGCAGTTCCTAAAGGAATAGGATGTGGGCTGAGGTTATTCTTCCCATAAATACAATAAACTGTGTGCATCTGAGAAAGAGAGAGAGAGAATCTAGTGCAGTGGAGGAGGCTGATTGTACAGCGAAATGAATATTATACATCTTCTCTTGCTCTGTGTGGACTTAAATAATGTTTTCATAAAAAAGAAAAGAAAACTGAGAACTGATCTTAATTTGTAATCTAGAATGTAAGTTTATACCATCATGATAAATTGTGCACTTTTAAAATATATCTAACATGTTTTACAAGATGTCCCGTTAACTTAAGTTAAATGAGAAAACAACAGTAAAAGATAACTCTGTCCTTTCTGATCTCAGTTTTTCTGAAGTTTGAAGGCCAAACAACTATATTCCCTAAAATATTAATTTAATGAAACAGATGGCATGCTATTTATTATTAGCTTTTTTTTCTTCATTGTATTCATTTACTTGTAATCTCCTCACCTATTTGTGATGTCCTAAAGGGAAAAACAGTACATTAAAAGCCTTCAATACATGTAGTAACCTTGAAAGAGAGAGAACAAATGCAGTGAGCTCTAAAGGCTCTAAAAGTCTCTCTCTCTCTCTCCTCATATATACACACATCCCAATAAAGCAAGGATGAATTAATTTATTTTCTCTTTCCTTTTTTTTTTTTTTTTTGCAGTTAAGGTCAAGGACAATCTTATTATAAATGCTTAGTTACTATTTTGAAGCATGCTGGATACAAATTAGCTAATTAAGGAAAGCAAACATCCACATAACTACTTCATGGGAACAAAATAACTTCATGAATATGATGTATATTTTCAAGCCCTACATGTTTCTAGCAAACTGTCTGCTTATAACCTCTCCCCAAATCACCCACACAATATTCCATAGGCTGACAGCAAGAAAAAGCCAGAAGATGTCAGTGTAGCACAGGGAAAATGAGACACGGAGTCTCTTAGTGAAAACAATTCCCAAATTAAAAGATGATACTCATCCTGAAGAGTGATGATCCTCGTGGATCAAGCCCTTTAACCAGCTCTCTCCCTCTCGCACCCTTCTTTGAGAACACAAATTAGATGACAGGATCTCTGGGTAGCAGCACATAATTGACTATCGGTCTCATTTTAATAAATGTAGATATGATTAACAGTGCAATATCCCCTGCAATAATGACCCGGTGAGTGTTCAGTGATGAATGGGAACTTAGGAGCAGCATGCAAAGGCAAATGTAACTTAGGTCTATCAGGAGCTTGGCCAAAACTCTGTCCTATAAACTAACACACTGCAACATGAATCTTTATTCAAATACAAGCCCAATTAACATGCCGAAAGTAGTTCTTTTCAGGAGCATAAAAATGATTAATAAACTGAAGATGATTTGAAGTGCTGCAGTGTTGCTAATTTCACAGGGTCCACAGTTCAATCCTGACTTCAAATTACTGTCTGTGTGGAGTTTCATAAAGACATAGAGTACTGGTACTGTAGATGGTGAGGCCATTCTGATTTACTTCTATTATGTCGAGGTTGATTGGCATTCCATCCAGGGTGTACTACTGACTTGTGTCCAGTTTCGCAGAATCTTCTTGACTGCAGCATGAAAACGCCCTCTCTCCATTGTTTCCAACAAGCACGTCAGTTTTGACTGGATTTTTAATCATTTCTTATTGGTGTGTTTGCTGATTGTTTCCAGGTATTCTGTGTTTACTTATTGCTTTGCCTTCCTTAATATAGCCTGTTGTGTTTGAGTCTCGTTGCAACATCTTGCTGACTATACGAGGGGCGGTTATAAAATTATTATTATTGCTAAGAAGAAATAATGTAATGAAAACAAATATTAGTCATTAGCTTAGTTCTTCTCTACATATCCTCCACCTAAGGCGACACACTTCCCCGAATGATGAACGAGCTGGTGGAGACCGTCTTTGAAGAAAGCTTCTTTTTGGCTCTTGAGGAAAGGTTCCATCTCGGTAATCCCCTTGTCGTCGTCTTTGATACGGGTGCCACGAAGTGGAAGGAAGAACTCACTGGGTGCGAGGTCGGGGGAGTATGAGGGATGAGGCAAAATTTTGTGCCCACAGTTACAGCCTGCAGGTTTCACTGTTTCGTGAGCTGAATGGGTTAGCGCGGTGGCATGAAGAAGGCGAATCCCCTACGTGAGCATTCTGCGATGTTCCTCTTTGGTTTAGAACATCTAGTGGCTTCGTGCAAAATATACTGCAGGTAACTTACCCATTTCCGGAGACATAATTCGACATGCATTTCTAAGCCCTGTTTTTTGCTTTAGTGTCTCCTGGTTGTGCGCTTGCTTTCATTTCATGCCATGGTTTATCCTTATTTGATGTTGCTTGCTTGTGGTTTGACCTATGCTGTGGATTATGAAGTGAATTATTGTTTTGCTCGAAATCAACTACACACTGAGTGAACATGCTTGTGTCTTGCCTCTAATCGCTGATTACAGAAGACATAGCACAGCGTGAGAAGCGGTGGAAAACACAAACGAATGATGGGGGTGGATTTTTTACGATGGGATAAAGAAAGAAGCTGTCTCTCTGTCCGCAAGCCCTCGGAACTCTCTGAAGTGTAAAAGTCTGGTAAGCCATGACCCCTCTCTTTGCCAGTGTATGACTCAGTACAAATGCTTCTCTTGATTCTCTGGGTTGCACTGAGATTTCCCCTGTTGGATTAAGTATGCAGTGCAAGCTGTATTTGCAGCTTACCAGTAAACCGCATGAAAAATCAGAACATTGGGTCTCTCAAAAACTCCTTATGTTTAAGGTAGTTCTGTTTTTAGCTCTTGTTTATCTTGTCTGTTGACTATACAATATGTATGCAAAGGTTTGTTTTCTTGTTAAGTTACAAACTAATTTTTAATTCACGACTTAATTAAGCTAAATCAAACAAGTGGGAGTGGTGGTGTACTGAATTTCAGCATAAAAATAATCAATAAACTGAAGATGATTTAATAAAGTGCTGCAGTGTTGCTAATGTCACAGTTTCAGGGTCCACAGTTCAATCCTGACTTCAAATTACTGTCTCTGTGGAGTATCATAAAGACATACTGGTAGATGGTGAGGCCATTCTGATTTACTCTTATTACGTCAACGTTAATTGGCATTCCATCCAGGGTGTATTACTGACTTGTGTCCAGTTTTGCAAAATCTTCATGAATGCAACATGAATTCGCCCTCTCCACTGTTTACAACAAGCACGTCAGTTTTGTAATCATTAATGTAATCAGAACAATTAGTATAATTAAGATGGGTGAAAGCAATGTGAAATTATTGTAGGTACTGTGTTGCCAAAAGGTCTGAATAACAATCCATGGAGGTGGTGGACAGTCCTTAAATTACTATACTTCTACTTATTCCGCTTTAGAATTCTAAGCTAAACAGCAGCTCCATGTTTGCATCCAAAATAGAATAAAATGGAAAGCTAACGTAGGGTGCAGATTCCTTTGTTCCACACACCAAGTAGTTAATTTTTTTTCAGGAGTTAACAATAGTTATGATACATCTAGTTAAATGTTCTAGTGCTGTTGTGATCTGATTGAGCATGAGATTGGAATGCCTCCTGTACGATCAAATGACTTTGTTAGAACTAACTTGTATAATTAAAGTTATAAAGGCATTAATGTAATCAGGAGATTCAGGAAGATTTTATGGTAGCAATACAATTTTATGGTAGCAACTTCAAGTTGAAGAAGAAATTCCAAATGCAGACGATCTCAAAGAACTTTAAAATGAATATACCCTCATTAGGACACATGAATGAATGAATGAATGAATGAAATTAAACAACAAAATCTGAAAGACAAATCAATGGGTGTTCTTTCCGGATAGATCAGGCAATGGAATCAGGAATCAGAAGAGCAATTTTACATCTAATTAATAAAGAACAATGCATTAGTTCTGCCATCTGCTAGATGCCTTTAGACACCACGTACCCTGTTGAGATTGAGACTGTGTCTGCTCTCCATCTTATTAAACATGACATTGAAAAATTACGAAATCTTGGCCTAATTAAAATTTAAAATTAATAGAAGCCGTCCTGCTGATAAGGGAGGCACCTGTGAACAGAAGCCTAGGCTTTTTAACAAAGGCAGCCTAGTAAAGGTGAGTAAATAAAATATTACTCTATAACTACTTTTAATGGCCTATAGCTTTAACAGCTGAAACACTTCCAAAGGGGATGTGTGAAAGAGGTCCATAATAGAGGTGTAAACAGAACAAGACAGAAAAACACACACTAGATGAGAAGAAAGAAATCCACCTCACAGAGTATTACAACTCAGATAAGACAACTTGGCATTGAACATCAAAGAGATCACATTGCTCTTTGAGCTTCATTTGGTACACATATTTTTAACTGAATGAATACATTATTGAAATTTACAGTAATTAGCAAGCTCTTGTACGTGCTGTCTATAGTAACCTTTTTTTCAGAGTTCTCAAAGTGAGGTCCGGAGATCCCGAGAGATCTGTGAATCATAGTCAGGGTGTAATTTATCTATGTATTAATTTCTTTATTTTTGTTACAATGCTGGAAGGAAGGGCTTTATGCAATGGATTCCTGACATACAATAAATTACAATAAATACAACAAACTGCTAATATAACTTGCACAAATTTAAATGTAATATTTGAATTGACCTTTGAATTCATTAGCGGCAGTGGAATTTAGTTTATAGATAAACTAAGAGTTTGCATAAATTTTGAGAACCCCTACACTCATGAATAGAATTATTAACAATCTATGTGTATGGCTATAGAAGCATCCAGAGGGATATAAAGAGTGTCCTGATCATTTCACTGTGTCTTTTTTGTCCTAATGGCATCTCCAACAAGAAGAAGCACCTTGATGCTATCTTCGCAACACATCTGGGCTTTGGATTAATCAAAGTAATGCTGTCTTGGGTTTCTGCAGCTCGTACTTACTGACCTTCCCTGTGCCCTGTTATAAAGCTACAGTAAGCTACATTCAGATACTGTAGATTGACAACACTTTTAGGCTACTGTCCAATCATGTCATATAAAGTCATCAGAAAAGTTAACGTAATAACTGTCCAGTTCTAATTTAAATATAATTCCATTTATTTGGGGCATGTCATTACCACTGAGCCCATCAACACCCTGATGGCAAGTTTGATGAGTTGCTCATTAATCAACATGAATATGTAAGATGGCAGAAAATCAATAAAGGCTGCGCTCGAGCAGTCTGGCTTCCCGGCACACCCTCCTACACGAAGGGTATTAAACAGTGCAATACAAACATGAGCCAAAATCTACTCAGGACTGTTACCAAAACAGAGTAATTACTGCAGTTGCCAAAGTGTGATGGTTTGCTCAAAACATTTTTGGGATTCCATTTCACTGGTTCATCTACCAAGACATGAGACGAGGACGACAATACGGAATTTGTATTAATAAATTCTGCACTCTACACTTTTCTGTGATATCTCATTTCAAGAAGCCAATGTTCATCATTTTTCATCTTTGGAAAAGAAAAAAAAAAGCTAAGTATTTAATAACACAGAGTGCACTCCCATGCAAACACAGCTGTTTATCCTCCAGACTGATCACAGTTGTGATCCCATCCAAATCAGAATTATCAGAGGTTAGAATTTACCCATCTAAGGAATGTAAATTAAATGTAAAATCTGAATTATTTTCTCAGAAAGAGGCTGTACCCTGAAGGATGCTCCAATTACTGTTGATTGCTGCGAGCCTCCAGATTTTACTGCTGATTGCTAACTGTATGGGCAGCTGCAAAACCGCCCATTTGTATGGCTGCCCACTTTGGGAGATTATGCAATGTTTGGCTGCTCGAGTGATTGGGAAGCACAACAGAAAAGAGCTTTGGTTTGATTTAGTAACAAATCACTAAGTTCCTATATGAGTTGGAAACTATACAATGTCCCCATAATTGCTAACGCTAATCATGAAGGAGTAATTTCAAACATCATTACAGTGGCTGCTGTCCATTTCGACGTAGGTACCACAATGTTTTTTGAATATTGTAGGGAAACCTGTTTGAAGAAGTCCTATGTTCAAACTTTTTCTTTTTACCCTCTGTGGTCTATTAATAACCTCCAATTTGTTTTAAGTATAAACTTTATGTACCAGAAATATTACAGATGCTGCTTTAAAACTTTTCAGTACTATCATTATTATTGTCATGGGTAACATATTAACTCTTAACTCTGTCCTTACATTCAAAAGTATTTATTTAATCTAATAAATCTAAGTCGAGAAATATTTTAATTCTAGGTAAATTTGTTAGTGTTACTCAGTGAAGGTAGAAATACACTTGCTTTTAATTGTGTGTACATTTTGGTCATTTGGTGCATAGTATGTGTACAGCCTCAAAATTACGGCCTGCAAGATGCAATATGCATGTAAAAGTTAAAGCCAGTGCAGCCAACACACCACACTTGAGTTTCGAGCAGAAGTTGTGTGGCCAGGTCCCTGGCGATTACCCCTACCTGTATAATGTATTTTTCCGAAAACACTTTGACAAATATGCATGTCAAAACAGTTGGATGAGCAAAACTACTACTGTATCTTAAATGTCAATGTGGAATCAACATTCCCTGAGTGTCGCCATGTCGCAAAACTGTCTGATGGAATTCTCTAGGGTGCCCCCTACTGGAATCTGCCAGTAACACACAATATATAAGCAAGTATGTGAACAAATATGCACAAGATGTTGTTGGTTGAGTATGCACACTAATAGTTTAACATCAAGTATATTTCCACATTAACAACCTAGGTTAGTACAAAAGTAAGGCATTTGAGATACAAAGTTAGTGTGTTTAGGAGAGGTAGAGGAAATGCGGATGAAATGCATTAACCTGAACTAATCATCCATAGCCTGAATGAACGATATCCTAAAAATCTAAATGTCGCTTATCTAAACACTAAATCTAAAGCAGCTTGAGAGCATCATTGCTACAGTAGCAACAAACATGAACAGAGCCAAACAATAGATTCCATGATATATCCATAATACCCAAATGAATAACGTTTAACATATTATTATGTTATCAATAATGGTTCTGGTATCCACAAGTACAACAACAAAATAAATCCTCAGTTTAAAAAATACCATGAATAAATGTCACACAAATCATTACCATTTTAAACACACGCTGCTTCAAACCTGTTAATATGCTGAATTTTGTAGTTTGTGGGTTGACACATGAAAGTGCAATCAAGTCATAATTCAAAGAATTCAAGGACTTATGAGTGCCCTGGCTAGGTAAACAAAATTACAGCCTTCTTTATTTCAGTTTTCACTCAGTGAGGAACTCGACCTAGCTACCGAGAACAGCCTAATTAACAGCTTTCTAGGAGCCGCTGCTTATAGTCTGATACTATAAAAAGACAGTTTATAGGTTATAAATCTAAAAGACTATTGCATTTTGTGTGTGTGTGTGTGTGTGTGTGTGTGTGTGTGTGTGTGTGTGTGTGGCATATGGAAAATGGAAAATGGCTGGGCTGGGCATTATGACAGTATAATATTACAATTATAAAAATACATGTCACAATACACTTTTGTGAGATATTGTGATGTGTCTAGTGCAATCAGTTTATTACAAGAATTAATTTAATTAAAATTTACAAAGAATTTTAAAAGAACAAATAATCATTAAGGCGGCACGGTGGTGTAGTGGTTAGCACTGTCGCCTTGCACTGCCAGGGTCCGGGTTCGATTCCCCGGCCAGGCTCGATTCCCGTCTCTGTGTGCATGGAGTTTGCATGTTCTCCCCGTGCTTGGTGTGTTTCCTCCGGGTACTCCGGTTTCCTCCCACAATCCAAAGACATGTAGGTTAGGTTCATTGACATTCCAAATTGCCCGTAGTGTGTGAATGAGTGTGTGTATGTGAGTATGTGTGTGTGCCCTGCGATGGATTGGCACCTTGTCCAGGGTGTACCCCGCCTTGTGCCCTAAGTTTCCTGGGATAGGCTCCAGGCCCCCGCGACCCTGTATATAAGGATAAAGCGGTACAGAAAATGAATGAATGAATGAAAATAATCATTCATCTTTTGTAGCCATTCGTATACTATATATATCATAAACATTTTCACATATGACGCATTAAATTTTTTCCATACTGTACAGTCTAAGGTGAGACTCTCAAGTCCAGTTAATCGAATGCATAGAAACTTAAAGAGGCACCACGAATACAAAGTGTGCAATATATGGGCATTGACTATATTAGAAACTAATAGGCCCGGAGCTCTCAGAGAAAATGAATAAGCTTCTTTACAAACAGCATATGAATAATGTATTCCTTTTAGCAAATCTGAGCAGAATGGGACTGCAGGGCATCAGTTGTATAGTAATTCATATTCCTGTATAGTTCAACATGTCTACTAAAGAACATCTTAAGCAGAGACGGAGATGTCTGTTCAGAGAGGAGTGTGTGCCTGACATGATCAAAATGTTTCCGTCTGTGTTTATTGTTCCAAGGTTTTCAACAAAATGTCCAGCAACTCTCTGCCTTGCAGTGTACATAAAATTACACACAAAAGTGTAACCATAAATAAATAAATGCATTGTGAAATTGTGTGGAACATACTTCATGTTAAAGCAATGAGCAGCATAGACAGCAGGTGTTCTAAAACTTTTTTTTGTGACATTGTGAATATTAGTTCCAAGATCATCTACAGTGATGTCATTTATATGAATTATTCACAGGAGTGGCTGATGAAAATAGATTTTGCTGAAGCAGAATAACATAATGGTTTTGGCTAAAAAAAAAAAAAAAAGCTGGTTGATTTATGCAATTAATCTATACCACATAATAAGCACTTGAGAGTTCACAAGATTTGAATGGACTTAAATAAACTAATTGTATATCAACAGAAGGCCACGGTGGAGTAGTGGTGGGTGTTGCACCTACAGAGTTGAAAGGTCGAGTCCTACCTCCAGTTTGTGAGTGTGGAGTAGTACAGTATGTTCTCCCTATGCTATGGGTTTCCTCTGGGTGCTCCAGGTTCCTCACACATTCCAAAGACATTACCAAATGATTAAGCAAAATGGCCATAGTGTGTGTGTGTGTGTGTGTGTGTGTGTGTGTGTGTGTGTGTGTGTGTGTGTGTGTGTGTGTGTGTGTGTGTGTGTGTGCGCGTGTGCGTGGTTGCACCCAGTGATGGACTGGCACTCTGTCCATGGTGTACCCCCGTTCCGAGGTCTTCCAGTACCCTGGGACAGGCTCCATGCCACCTATAACCCTGTACAGGCTAAGTGGTATCTTTTAATCCGGACATGATTAATCTGAACATAACTAATATAGCTAATATAGTATAACTAATTGTGAAATAACACTGCAACTTCAATTGCCTCAATTTAATTAGAAAAATCTGTCAATCTTGTCAAACTTGTCTTGCCTTTTAGATGGGAAAATCATAGACAGTTATGGATAATATCTGTATAAGCAATTGGGCCAATTCTGATCATTTTGAATGATGATATAACAGTTTACAGGGAGGGGGTGGACAATGAAACTGAAACACTGGCCAATTTAATGTTGGAGGTTTCATGGCTAAATTTGACCATCCTGGTGGCCAATCTTCATTGATTCACATTCTGCTCTTGCTGGATGTGCAAAGTTTAATTAGCAGAGTAATAGCACAGTTTTGCTTAAAATATTGGCGGGTGTCTCGCTGGCGCATCTGAGACCAAGACAGCAAGTCTTTGTGATGTATCAAGAGCCACAGTATCCAGGGTAATGTCAGCATACCACCAAGAAGGACGAACCACATCCAACTGGAGTAACTGTGGACGCAAAAGGCAGCTGTCTGAAAGAGTTTTATGTGCTTAAAACAAAAGCTGCCCAACTCACTGCAGAATTAATTGTGCACCTTAACTCTCCTATTTCCACCAAAACTGTTTGTCGGGAGTTTCACAAGGCCAATATACATTGCCGGGCTGCTATAGCCAAATCTTTGGTCACTCATGCCGAAGCCAAACATCAGTTTCAATGGTGCCAGCAGCAAATATCTTGGGCTGTGGACTATGTGAAACATGTATTGTTCTCTGATGAGTCCACCTTCACTTTCTTTTCCACATCCGGGAGAGTTACAGCATGGAGAAGCCCCAAAGAAGCATACCATCCAGACTGTTGCATGGCCATAGTGAAGCATGGGGGTGGATCAATGATGGTAATGAATTATTGTGGTCCAAAATCAGGCATTTCAGTTTCATTGTCCAATCCTTGTAGGTAGTTACATAGCTATATACCAGTGTAAAGGTCATTTACTAATCATGTCCATTTTATCACTGTAAACAGTTTGCTGAAAAGATGGCAATATAGTTATTCTGAAATAAACTTTTTTTTATTTTATTTTTACCATTTTCTGCCTTATACACTTACAGCACTGTATCTTCTCCTCCAATTATAACCAAAACACTCACAAAGTGAGAAAGAGCGTGGGGCAATATCACCCACTGTGCTTTATATTTTTGACCAGTAGGGGTGATAAGTCTATGCAGCGAAAGTCGTGAGCATACAGACCCATAAGTACACATTGTAGCTCTAGCATGTAGCTGTTCCAAATAAGTGGACCGGCAGTTTTTTCTTTTTTTCTTTCTTTTTTTTTTTCAAATCATCCTACATGTCAACACAAACCTCTACAGTATGTACAAATCTAATTAAGGGGATCTTTCATCATAAACTTTAAACTACATGCTTATTTTAAATAATTCAATTGTATAAGGGTAAACAGGTTGCGTGTGCAGAAAAAAAATACCACTGTAGAGGCTTTACGACATACTATGGCCAACAGTGTAACAGGAAATTACAATTATTTAGACTCTGAGAATTAGCTTCTATATACAGTATAATTTATTATGTATAATTCATACTGGATGGGTCAATTTATTTTCTTGTGTGTGCCTAAATTAAAGCATGCACTTTGCTCATAGTACAGTTGTGATCTCAGGAACAAAACATTCAATTGCGGGGATGAAACTCAGGCAGAAAACTGGCCTGAACTGGTTCCATAGGCAACCAGCAGACAGAAAAGGGAAGAGTGGAAGTTTCGATTCACACACACACACACACACACACACACACACACACACACACACACACACACACACACACACACACACACACACACATACAGTACACCCACACACACACATACATACACACACATACAGTACACCCACTCAGAACTTAGCTTAAGTAAAAATCAAAGAGCCAGAAGCGGACCTTCATCACACACTGTGCACACCGCTTACACCCTGCGAGTTGATTTGTGATCCTTATACATAAGATTGACTTTTAAAAGAATTTATATATTTAGTACTTGGACTCAGACATTTTATACATTTCCACAATATTAGTAACATTTATTAGTTAGTTTTTTTATTTATTTATTAGTTATTTATTTATTTAGGAGAGTGTGTTCCAACTACAGAGGGATCACACTCCTCAGCCTCCCCGGGAAATTCAGGGGTCCTGGAAAGGAGGGTCCGTCGGATAGTCGAACCTCGGATTCAGGAGGAGCAGTGTGGTTTTCGTCCAGGTCGCGGAACAGTGGACCAGCTCTACACCCTTAGCAGGGTCCTGGAGGGGCCATGGGAGTTTGTCCAACCAGTCTACATGTGCTTTGTGGACTTGGAGAAGGCATTCGACCGTGTCCCTCGGGGAGACCTGTGGGAGGTACTCCGGGAGTATGGGATATCGGATTCTCTGTTAAGGGCTGTCCTGTCCCTGTACAACCGGTGTCGGAGCTTGTCCGCATTGCCGGTAGTAAGTCGGACCTGTTTTCCGGTGAGAGTAGGACTCCGACAGGGCTGCCCTTTGTCACCGATCCTGTTCATACTGTAATTTTTATGGACAGAATTTCTAGGTGCAGCCAGGGCGTTGAGGGGGTACAGTTTGGTGGGCTCAGGATTGGGTCACTGCTTTTTGCAGATGACGTTGTTCTGTTGGCCTCATCATCCTGGGACCTGCAGCTCTCACTGGATCGGTTCGTAGCAGAGTGTGAAGCGGCTGGGATGAGAATCAGCACCTCCAAATCTGAGGCCATGGTCCTCAGCTGGAAAAGGGTGGAGTGCCCTCTCAGGGTTGGGAGTGAGATCCTGCCCCAAGTGGAGGAGTTTAAGTATCTCGGGGTCTTGTTCACGAGTGAGGGTAAAATGGAGCGGGAGATCGACAGGCGGATCGGGGCAGCATCTGCAGTGATGCGGGCTCTGTATCGGTCCGTCGTGGTGAGGAAGGAGTTGAGCCAAAAGGCAAAGCTCTCAATTTACCGGTCGATCTACATTCCTACCCTCACCTATGGTCATGAGCTGTGGGTAGTGACCGAAAGAACAAGATCGCGAATACAAGCGGCCGAAATGAGTTTCCTCCGCAGGGTGTCTGGGCTCTCCCTTAGAGATAGGGTGAGAAGCTCGGTCATCCAGGAGGGGCTCAGAGTAGAGCCGCTGCTCCTCCGCATCGAGAGGAGCCAGATGAGGTGGCTTGGGCATCTATTTAGGATGCCCCCTGGACGCCTCCCTTGTGAGGTGTTCCGGACACGCCCCACCGGAAAGAGACCCCGGGGAAGACCCAGGACACGCTGGAGGGACTATGTCTCTCGGCTGGCCTGGGAATGCCTTGGGATCCCCCCGGAAGAGCTGGAAGAAGTGGCCAGGGAGAGGGAAGTCTGGGCATCCCTGCTGAAGCTACTGCCCCCGCGACCCGACCTCGGATAAGTGGAAGAAAATGGATGGATGGATGGATGGATGGATTATTTAAGAGGCCACTACATCAACCAAATTCTATATTCATATTTGAAAAGAAAAAAAAAAAAAAAAAAAAAGGTCACACATTCTAATATTTAATTTGACCACCTATTGCTTTGATTATGTCCTAGCATAACTTTCATAAGCTTAAGCATAAGCTTAATTTATTTCCCTCCGAGATCTGGTACTGATGATGGGAGACAGACAGGACTGCCGTGTAAAGCCTTCGTCAGCACATCCCAAAGATTCTTAATGGGGTTAAGGTCTGGATTCTGTGGTGGTCAATCCATGTGTGAAAATGATGTTCCATGCTACCTGAACCACTTTTTCACAATTTGAGCTCGATGAATCCTGGCATCATCATCTTGGAATATGCCTGTGCTATCAGAGAAGAAAAAAAATCCATAGATAGAAAAACCCGGTTATTCTATACATTCACATAGTAATCTGTCCTCATTTTTGGGAACATAACTTTGTTAAACCTTGACCTGACAAACAGAACCAACCCCAGACCATAGCATTGCCCCTACAGGCTTGTACCGGTGACATTAGGTATGATAGGTGCATCACTTCATTAGGTATGATGAATGCATCACTTCACTGGAAGTCCACAGTGCATTCTTTATGCTCCCTAGCAAATCGAAGCCTTTTTTTCTAATTAGTCTCAATGATAAGCTACACAGCTGTTTAGTTCCAATTGCTTGAGCTACTACTGTTAGCCGGATCAGCCATTCGCAATTACCAAATCATCCACATTCGACACACATCAGCCTGTGCATCACCAACTGACTGCATTATAATTGTACTTGTATAGCTATATTATAAACAGACCGTTAGAATAAATGATAACAGACTAGCCTAAACATTTTGTCATCTTATAGCTTAGTGTATCCCTGGGGCTAGTAAAACTGAAAACAATTAGTGTTTTTTGTTTCTTTTCTGAAATGTATTATTATTATTATTATTATTATTGTTATTATTGTGTTTTAAAAACCCAAACTGTCACCAACATATTTATTCTAGTAACCTACTGTAGTGTTAATTAGCTGACTATCATTTATTATTCAATATCTGGAGACTTTTGCTAATTAAGGAATGAATTTTTTTATGGGTAAATAATTTCTGCTATGGTGGAATGTTAGCATTGTGGAATGATAGGCGCATAGTGGATTATGAGAAATAATTAACCTATAAATACTCAATTCGTTAATTAGCAATCGATATACAGTAAAACGCGGTTTGCGAGTGTTCCGCAAGACGAGCAAAGATTTGTAATAAATTTTGACTTGGTTAACGAGCACCAAGTATCATGTATCACGCATGCGCTTCTTGATTTGACACCGAGCGCCACGTGACCACTGAGACAACAGTTTTTCTCTTTCTTGCGCTGCAGGTAATCATCTCCCCTGCTACTGTAGGTCTTAGTGCACGTCTCTTACTGGTATAATCAACATGTGTGTGTGTGTGTGTGTGTGTGTGTGTGTGTGTGTGTGTGTGTGTGTGTGTGTGCGCGCGCGCGCGCGAGTAATTTGACACCGTATCGGTTCACTCTCTCTCTCCTTTTACTTTATATTTTGTGTTAATTATTTTTATGTATTTATTTTTTTGAACTGTCGAACAAATAATTTGAATTTCCATTGTTTCTTATGGGAAAATTTGCTTTTAATTTATATTTGTTTTGGAATACGAGCCCACTTCCAGAACGAATTATCCTCATAATCCGAGGTTCCACTGTATATCTAAAAACATTTTCACTTGCAGTTTGTTCCTGATTGAGAAACATCACCTTGACCCCTGTCAGCTGTATAACTACAAAAAAATATCTGCTTTATCTCCAATAACCCAAAAAAAGTTAATAAAAAGTTTGTAGTGCATTAATTATTATTGTACCTACCGTACCAGTCAAAAGTTGAGACACTTACAGTAGTTTAGACACCTTATTTAATGTTTTTTTAGTGATTTATTTTCTACTTTCTAAAACAATACTGAAAATTTTGAAAACTATGAAATAATACATATGGAATTAGATAAATAAGTAACAACAATAATAGTCAATTGTTATTTAAAGACACAAAAGTCAGGTGTTCTGAAGCAGTTCAAGCACAGCATTGTCAAGGGCATTTGCAGAAGCCACCAAGCACCATGTTGAAACTGGCTCTCAAGAAGACTTTTCTCTCATGCCAGGAAAGAAAGATCTTAGACTTGTCCCTGCTGGAAATGAGTTCATTTAGAGTTACCAGACTTAGAAATAATTAATTAATAGCACCTCAGCAGCATTTTAAAAGCTTTATAGAGCACAAGAAGCTGACACTTCTCAATATCATTGCATATTTCTGATGTACTTCGACACCGTTTTACAATATAGAAAGAAATAAACATACTGTATCAGGAACCACCACTGAATTAGAAGGTACATAGAAAATATTAATTAAATGTATTACTTAGGATTTGGGCCTTATCATAGCACAGGGACAGTGATAATTAGAGTGATAAATGACCTACTAAAGGCTTCTGATCAGGGTTGTTTCTCCTTGGTTGGGTTGCTTAATCTTAATGAAGCTTTCAATGCCACTAATCATACTATTCTCCTTGATATATTAGAACTGTTGTTGGAATTTAGGAAAGTAGCTCAGGTCTTATTAGTTTGTAGATGTAAATGATAACTTTTCTATTCATAAGAAAGAAAAGTCTGGTTTTCCAGTTTAAACTAAGGGTCTAGTTTATGCCAGTTGCTACTTTCTCTATACAGTATATGCCTCCTCTGGATAATACCTTTTATAAACAAGGTATTAGTTTGTACTTTTATGGTGATGACATACAGTAATAAAGTTGTGGTAAGATGTAAGAGTGTGTAAAGGACATCAGATAGTGTATACTTATATTTTAATCTTATTTAAAAACATTTTTAGACATAAGTATTGATACTAGTACACATGCTGGAACACATGCAGCTAATGTTAGGTTTTTGGATGACTTAAAGGGGACCTACGGAGCTACATGGACTTTTTCAAGCTGTTTGGACTGCATTGTGTGTTAGGAGAGTGTGTACACAACCACTCTACAATGATAAAGAGCCGCCCAGCGATTTTCATTTAATTTAATAATATAAGATGCCCCTTCTGAAATCAGGCCGTTTTCAAAAGCCTGTCGGTGTGAAGTCACACCGACAAAGGCCGCTCCTACTATAGTTGATTGACACTGGTGTTTTAGCAAAGACCCGCCCCGAGTGAAAAAAGAGCCGTCGGCCATTGTTTTTCTACACTGGAGCAAAATGGCGCCTACATGAGTGTGGTGTGCAGTTTGTTGCTGTAGTGCGGTGGTCTAGTGGTTAGGATTCAGCGCTTTCACGTGGGAGACCCGGGTTCGATCCCTGCTCAAGGTACATGCTTTTTTTGCACTACATATTTATAAAGTTTTTCTAAAGTTCATTTAGTAACGAGGCGAGTGCGCTATGCTTCGGTAAACTTTTCTGACACCAGGACTCAGTCATACACACACACACGCACACACACACAATGCTTCGCGTGTATGATGTCCTATTCCCGGCATCTATATGACTCAGTCACACACACACACACACACACACACACACACACACACACACACACACACACGTTGTCTGTCAGAAAGGTCTCTGTTTATTAACAGCAAAAGATCGGTACAAATATGTTTGACTAAACGCCTGTGCTATAGACATATGTTACTACAAATGAACCATTGTAAATGTCCTGGTGAGATCCCGAAAAAAACAATGCTTCGCGTGTATAAGGTCGCAGGTTGAATAGCCGGCATTTCGAAGCTGGCAGCCATTAATCCTTCATGGTCTAGTGGTTAGGATACGGCGCTCTCAGCGCAGCAACTCGAATTCGATCCCCGGTCTGGGAACGCAAAAAAGTTTTACACCCAGATTCACATGTAAAATTTTATATACATATATAACTATATATATATATATATATTTCCCCTATATTTTGTAAGATTTTTATTATGCCCTCATTTGTACATTGTATATTTGTACAACTATTTTACTAGTTAAATTTATTTTCTTTAGTATTTCTTTTTATTGATATTTATTCCTTACGTATAAGCTTTTATTTTCTTCTTAAGGTCACTGGCTGTCGTATAAACATTTTAGGGCTGCAACTAACGATTATTTTGATAATCGATTAGTTGGACGATTTCTTTTTCGATTAATCGATTAATCGGATAAAAAGTGACCGCTTTAATTTGCTGTTTTGCTTAACAATATAAAACCATAAATCAGGGTATTATTTATGTATAAAAGTAAACTTTAAAAAATGCAATAGCCACATAGAGTATAATGATCTTTAATTTTGACATTTAAACCTTATGTAGTTTATGTAAATCAAAATTCTTTTTTAACAATAATTGCAGATGGCAAGTTAACAGTGTTGATATGGTGTGTGTGTGTGTTATATATATATATATATATATATATATATATATATATATATATATATATATATATATATACATATACATATATACACACACACACACACACACATTATACACACACACACACACACATTATATATATATATATATATATATATATATACACACACACACACACACATACACACACACACAGTAGTTTAAAAAATACACTGACATATTAAGTTGTTAAGAATGACCTCAATTTTAAATTCTCTTAAATTAATTAAACTTAATAAGAAGAATAATAGACTTCTAGATTATTATGATATTATTTAGAAGTGATATCCATATATTCATGATATCCTTGTCACGGTTTATACATTATTTCGATCCTCTCGGGTATTTTATCCTTTTTTGTTGTTGTCTCAACAAATAAAAATTATTTTTTTTTAATATATATAGACCATTTTGCTGTACTAGACATTCTCGTAATACGACGACGTGGGGAGAGAAAAAAAATGGCCGCTACTGGGTTCACTCTGTTTATTTTGCCCTTTTCTGTATAGCGTGTAGGATGATGGGATATATCCGGTCCTCCGAGGTGTAAACTGAACGCGAAGAAAACGAACTAGAAGTGTTTTCCTTGCATTCGTTGGGATTTTAACACCAAGAAAAAGCTGCATGCAACGTTCTTTTTTTTTTTTTTACCCCGTATAACCGTGCAGTCGGACAAACGCATGTCACCAAAGCCCGTGTGAAGTCTCTCACTGACTCCTTTTTTTTAGTCGTGGCCAATTCCTCCCCGTCGCTAGGAGCTCCCATGTGTAGAAAACCCTTGGCGCTTCATCCGCGCTCACCGGACACTACGAACGGCAGAAAACCGCTCGCTTTTAACGCCCGATAAGACGTGTTTAATGTAAATTGCTCCCATACCTTGGAGGACTTGGGGCGCGCGCTTTTTCCTGCAAACGCTTCTGTAACCTCCATTGCGCGAACGACTGTGCATCTGTGTGTGTCTGTGTGTATTTGTGCATCTTGTGGTCGCGCTCCTCAGTAACATGCGCAGCCCAACTAATCGATAACGGCATTTGTTGACAACGAATTTCATTATCGATAATTATCGATTTTATCGATTAGTTGTTGCAGCCCTAAAGCATTTCACTGCATATCATACTGTGTATGACTGTGTATGTGACAAATAAAATTTGAATTTGAATCAAAGGAGAGGAAGATAGGTGGAAGGAGACAGAGGGGGAGAGAGAGAGGGAGAGAGAGAGACAGAGTATGGGAAGGTGAGCGTGAATGAACAGATGCAAGAGGAGACAGGAAGATAGCAGCAGGGAAGATTTAACACGTTAATATCAGATCTATGAGGAAGAGAGCAAGAGAGTAGAAATAACTCCTTTATATATAAAATAATTCTAACGTCATGTAAAATTATTTTTAACTGTTTTTTTTAAATATTTTTAACTGTTGTCAAAGCTATACCCCACTTGTATTGTGAAGACACGCCCCACAGAACTGGGGGGCGGGTTCAGTAGAGGTCATTAATAACTATGGATTTAATAACTATGGATAGCCTTTCCATTTCATCATGTGTACCAGTAAAATACCATTGGTATTGGTATAAAATACCACCTGGTCTTTTCTTTGAAGCTTATATAGATAATATTCAATGTAGATAATATATACACTTCTTAAAGCTAATGAATATTGTTAAGATAAAAATTATGTCACTGCATGATGCAGTGAAAAAAAAACTGTTAAAGCATTCATTACTTCTAGATTGGATTTTTATGATGTTCCATTAGGTGCATGAACAAGCTACAGTTAGTCCAGAATACAGCAGCCAGAGTATTTACAAAAACCAGGTGATCTGGGCAATGATCACCAATGTCTTAGCTACACTGCATTGGCTTATGGAGAAATTTCTCATTCATTAAAAAAAAAAAAAAATACTACTGACTACTAAATGGATTTGCACCACAGTACCTAACTGAACTGAACTGCCAGCAATTTATGTTATGCCATGCACATGTCAATCAAAAGGTCCATGCTATTTGTTGGTATCTTGTATAATGAAAACTACAGCAGGGGCCAGACCTTTTTCTTCCAAAAACCCACAGATATTGAACAGCCTTCTAATTAGGAACAGAACTCAGACAGTGCTTAGCTCTAGGCTAAAATGTTTGTAAATAGGTTTTCCTTAAACAAAGTAGAAGATACATGGGACTCATGGGCATAGATCTTTACCATTTATAAACAGGGTATTAGCCTAGTGATCTTGACTCCTTCTGCCCTCCAGACCTGCCTAATTCATCTTGATGGCCTACTTCTGGTTGGAGTTCTCATTATATAGCAACCACTCACTGCTGCTGAGGATAGCCCCCCATATTTCCTCTTTAAAGATACAGGTGATAATGGAGGATGGTTCCAGGATGGTTATTCATGACGAAAGTCTCTGGGCTGCTTAAATACAAACCGTTCTTATATGATGACTTTGTTGAATAGTACTTAAATTGTCATGAACAGGTTTGTACCTGGCTTTCCATTGTTCAATATCTGGAGACCTTTGCTATTTGCTAATTAAGGATTAAAATTTTTTATCGGTACAAGTTGTTTCTGCTTTTAGGAATGCATGTTAGCATTGTGGAATAATAATCGCATAGTGTAATATGAGAAATAATTAACCCATAAAAAAAATAATAATTCCTTAATTAGAAATGGATATGTATCTAATAGGGATGTAACGGTATTGTAAATACCGTCGTATCGCAATAATTTATTTCGATAATACAGTGGTCGCATGACGGTAAAACTATAGGTCTTCTGAGAAAAGTTTGCTCAGGCGAATGGAGCGAACGGGCGTTTCCGATTAAAAACCCGCTTACTCTGTAATGATTAATTACTCTTTCCATCTCTTTTCCTTTGCCGCTAATAGCATTCATTCTTTTTCTATACCGCTTAATCCTGTGTTCAGGGTCGCGGGGGACCTGGAGAGTATACCAGGAGACTTCGGGCACTAGGCGGGGTACACCCTGGACAGGATGCCAATCCATCGCAGGGCACACACACATACACACTCACACACCCAATGCCGCCGCTAATAGCAGCACCCGCCATTTCCGCATTACTGGATCTGTAGCGACAACAGACCGGTCACTACCATGGTCACGCCTGGGCTGATGGGAATTGTAGCTCCCGCTCCCTCCCGTTCGCTCCATTCGCCTGAGCAAACTTTTCTCAGAAGACCTATAGTTTAATCGAGTCATTTCGGTTTCTCTCTGAAAAGAAACGAGAAAGGGAAAAAAATCCTGTCTCTGTCTGAATAAGTGAGTGAATGAGTTGAGTGTTCTCAAATACTCATTCAGCACATGGGCCAGCTGCAATAAGTAGGCTGCTATTTTTTTTTTCTGAGTTTTCAAGTATACTAAATTGAAACTTGTTTTTTTACATGGTTTAATAATTCTTTGTTATTAAAATTGAAAAATTTAAGTTTCTGTTTCAAAGTTTACATATAGATGGCTAATTTGTCTGCCATCGACATGATCAGTGTTCATGTATACTGTTTAATAAACACTTCTGCCGCTTTTTTCGAGTCTCTTCATTAGTTTTGTTTTTCCTGTAAATGATTCAATAAATACCGTACCATGCCATTCATACCGAGGTATTACCGTACCGTGAAGGTTTGATACCGTTACATCCCTAGTATCTAAATCATTTAAACTTGCAGTTAATAAAATCCTGATTAAGAAACATCATCTTGACCCCTGTCAGCTGTACAATTATGGATCAATATAAAATACCCCCTTTATCTCCAATAACCCAGACAAGTTTGCAGTGCATCAATTATGATTGTACCTACAGTACCAGTCAAAAGTTTAGACAGACCTAATTCCATGTTTTTGTTTTTTTTGTTTAGTGATTTATTTTCTACTTTCTAAAACTATAATGAAAATTAAAACTATGAAATAAGAGCTCATTCAATCAACCGTTGGTAACCTAAACAACTTCATACGGACTTCACATACTAAAAATACTTCCTCTTTTACAATTGCACTATTAATCATATATAACAAAGTACAATATAATTAATAATAATAATAATAATAATAATAATAATAATGAAGTTATAAATTTATATATTTTTATCCATTTAATCAATTTTTATTTCTGTACAAAAAAATAATAATTTATAAAATTTAACTGAAATGTAGTAGTTACTTTGTGCATATAAAATATGAATACACATTTTGTGATAGTTCAGAATTAGCTTTACAGTAGAAGTTAAGTTTATCATGATTATAGGTACACTCCATTTTGTTGGTGATGGCAGAGTCCACAATGTGGACCTAAAATTACTTAAAAGTGTTGAATTAACACCAGTAGTGTTTATGAGTCCAACTAGACTTAAACTCTGAAAGTGTCAAATCAACAATGGGGATTTTACTGTGCCAGAACAGGGAAGAGTCGAATAATCCACAGCCAATTTATATGTGATATTAGCCTTATGACCAAAAGGCAGCAAAAATTTTAAATAAGAGACATTTCAATTTGCTCTAGCATAGTGTTTCCCAAAGTCTACGCTATATACAGGGAAACTTTCTCGCTCAAACAGTGTCACAAAGCCTGTGTGTGTGTGTGTGTGTGGAAAGAGGGCGAGGCTTATTGACACACATACTGTAGGCTGGAGGGCAATCATCTCTCACTACTCTCCTGTCACCAGCAGCTTATAAAAAGGCCATGCCACACTAGACCAGTGAGTAGCTCTGTACAAAACTTAAGCTTAAGTGTGTTCTCCCGTCTGCAGACTCTGCAAACTCTGATAAGTCTACAGCAAGAAGGAAGCAGCCTGCCTCACGCTCATGTACACCCTGCTGTTTCTGACTGCCACGCACCTCCTGTTCCATGTTGCTCGTCTAACCTGCTCAGTTCGCCTCGCTGTAACCCAGAGGACTCTGCCTACACACAGCTACGCCCTGTGGACCCACGCCACTCTCCTAGGCACCCCCGAAACCACTATAGTGCTTCAGAGCGAGCAATCAGAGTTGCTGATCAGAGTTGTGATTAAGTTCCAGAGTGGCTGCTCTCACAAATAGTTTGGAAATGTGGTAATGTCTCCATATATACTTTAACTTGCCACAGCTATCATGAACAAATAGCACTTACAAAAACTTTATTTGCTTTTTTGTCACAAATACAGGGATTCAGCAGCAAGTATTTAATGATAAAACAACAACATCAACAACAAAGATAAGAAAAGAACAACAACAAAGAAAAACGAAAACAGACGACCACACTAAGTGTGCATTTGCACCTGCCTTGTTTAGCCTAGCTGAATGGAGCTCTGGTTTGTTTTTCCCCTTTGGTATGGTTCATTTGGGCAGGTCTGAATAGCAATCAAAGGAAAAAAAATTGAAAGTAAGCAAGTCATCTGATGTCTAGGGGTTGTCCTTTCAATACAGTTAGATTTTTGTCAATTTCTCAGATCACTCCTGATAAATAAAGGGCCACATTTGCTCACAGACTCCCCTCTTGTGTACCGCAAGGCTCTGTACTTCATCCTCTTCTGTTCTCCCTCCATGCTCCATCTATTGATGAATATATGATATTTTCTCATTTCCTACTTTGACATTCATGCTTCCATCTAGATCTCTGCATGTCTTGCATACATCTCGTCTGCTCATCAGCAGAAACTCACTCACTCATCGTCTATACCGCTTTATCCTGTATTCAGGGTCGCGGGGGCCTGAAGCCTATCCCAGGAGACTTAAGACACAAGGCGGGGTAAAACCCGAACAGGGTTACAATACATCGCAGGGCACACGCACACATTTTAGAACGCCAATTAGCCTAATCCGCCTGTGGGAGGAACCCGGAGTACCCGGAGGAAACCCTCCAACTCCATGCACACAGAGACGGGAATCGAACCTGGCCTGGAATCAAACCCAGACCCTGGAGGGTCTAACCACTACACCACCGTTTCGCCCCAGCTGAAACTCGATCCCTCAAAACCAAACTGCTGTTCAGCGAAGGTAATTCATCCCCCCCATTGGGATCTTACAATGTTCCTGGACAATCTCAACTTCAGTCACTGTATGGACCTTATAATAACCACTGTTTATCTAGCTGTCTTTTTCCACTCACACAGGCAATTGTTTTCATTTCTCCACTACCATATCAGATGGATTTTGCCTTTTTGAGACTGGACACATATGACTTACTTGTGGGGAATATGCCTCTGTATTTGGATATTTGACCTTCACAACAAATCTAAAAAGCAGCTGCATGTCTTTTTTTTATCTACTTAATTTTCCCTAACAACACAATTGCTTTGCTCCCTCAAATAGCTTCCTATAGATGCCCACACCATATTTAAAACACTGATGCTTGCCTGGATAAGCCAGACTTACCTCAAAGCATTTATCACACCATGCATTGCACCATGCTCCTGCTGATTGTGATGGCACTAACTCTCAGGGTACAAGGAAGGCACGACTCTTCCCTGGTCTGGCACCTAGATGGTGGAGTGAAAATCCTCAAAATGTCCAGAAGAAAGGAAGAGAGAAATCCCAATTGTATCTGCATTCTTACTCTCACTACCCAAAGCTCATGACCACGGGTGATAGTTTGAATGTAGACAGGTGAATTGATAGCTTTCTTTTTTAAATCAGCTTTATTGGTCCAATGACAGATCAATACAAATTCTGCATGACTGCTGTTGCTGCACCAATTTGTCTATTGAGCTGTCTATCTTCTCTACCCTCACTAACAAACAATATACCTATACAGTAATTCTTCTGTTTGAGAAAGTATCTCATTCATAAACTGAAGGGGACAATCCACCCCACATCATCTGCAAAAAAAAAAAAAAAAAAAAAAAGATGCAATCCTGAGGTCACAAAATACCTTGTGTCCAATTTCTGAATCTGTAACAAAGGAAAGACTTGGAGGATTCCAAAGCACACTGGCAATTGGTGTGACCTAATGTTGGTGATACAGACCAGACTTTGACTCTGGTTATACAGGCTGTAACGTTGCATTCAGAGCATATTACTCACCGGACTGGTCCAGAGCTGTCCTTTTATAGAGCATGGATGACACCAGCAGGGCGAGTACTGTAATAATTCACTGCCAGTTGCGGTGAGGTAATGTGCCCTTACCCATGTCAGTGGAGCTGTCCGAGGTGCTGAATGCACATTATAATTTATTTTTCTTGGTCAAGTGAGCAGCTGTGGTAAGTGGCGCTGGCTGTAGCCCCCGCAGGACTATTAGTCTGTGAAAAACCAGCAGGTGATGCAAGGTTTGTCTGTCTTTCACCAAAAAGATGCAGTGGACAGTGGAAGGGAAGTGGTCAGGGTCGCTGTGACCTGGTCAGACCAAGGAGGCATTGCTTCAGACTGAAGAGAGATGACAGAAGGAGAGGACTCTAAACTGCCAGTGGACAAAGGCAGCCGCCCCCCCCCCCTTCAGTACTCCTTGGTTAAGTCCAATGCTCCATGTGGTCCTGAACTATGGGGTGTATGTGGCTGATTTTACCACATTAAGCAGACCGAGCAACCTCCATGCTACCAAGGGACATAATTGCCCGTAATGGCAGGCTAGTCAGCCCTGTACCCCTGAGGGCCTCTTCACAGGAACCCATGATGGATACATACACCTTTTAGAAAGTCTTTTGAAATTGGTTGGGCCTCCAATTATCCTTTTAGGGATAAAGAGATGGGGGATTGTTTCATGTTTAGGACAGAATTTGCATACTCCTGAATCTGATATTCACATAATGTCTGTAACCTCCTCTTCAATACCCTGAAATGTAGAACCCTCTGGTCCCTTTCTTAAGACAGGTCTAACACCCCAGTCTTCTTCTGAACTCCTTACTATCTTTATATGGCATGTCAATCATCCCACATCCCAACAACTTCAAGAGCCTTTAGGAAGACATGGAAAATCACATTTATACCAGCAGGACTGAGATTAATGATTTGTTTAGCTATGTCAGTGACTTCTGCCCTAGTAAATTGCAGGTCCTCAATGTGGAAGGCATGTTCCTGAAATTAAATAGGTCCTCAAACTACTCCTTCAACTGTCTATTCCTTACTATACTTTTTGAAGAAGCTCAGGTGCCAAATGTTTGTAGCAAGCGTGTAAAAATAATTTATACCATCCTCCGCATGACCTACAGGTTAAACCACAAAAATATTCATTCATCAAAGATTGATTTATCTTTACTGTTGAGCAAAGAGAAAGTTGTTTGTACCACACAGCATTACACACAGTGATCAAACTGTACAACAGCTCATACCTGTAACTGTGCTGAGACACTATTTTGTACTGAGCCAGACCTTTTGTTATTTACCACCATATGCATGGGCACCAACTTTACTTGATCCATTTTTCCACTTTCTTACTTTTGTCACATAAACTCTATACTATAATTTCTACCCCTGTTAATTTTATTGCTGTTTACAATGTTTACACTGTTGAAAATGTTTGTATTGCCACTTAAATTCTTAAAGTATAGTACTTACATTTACAATATTTATTCACTAATGCACTACAGGATCACACATTTGCACTGCCTGGCCAAAAAAAGGATAATTACTGCAATCATATTTGTGTTAAAAAAAGGTTAAAATACAGGCCTGCATTACCCAAAGAAAACAATTAGGAGACTGAAATTCTCTGGACTGTCCAACACATTATTAAATCCTGGAAGAATATTGGTTGGCTGTCAGCTTCATGAAAGAAATGTCGGTAAAAAAAATGTAAAAGGTAACTTAAACACTTGGTGAAATTGCATTATAAACATGACTGTATAAGTCACTGATATGTCTTATAGTGAAAACAAGAGCATTTCCATGTGTGACAATGTGACAAGAACACACAGGATTGAGACAGCTGTAGACCACCTGTTGGTGAGGCTAATTGGGGGGGAAAAGCTTCAATTTGCTATGGAGCATGATAGCTCTTTGGAAAAAAGGTCAAATGGTATAATGAGCCCAGATTTATCCTATTCCAGAGCAGGTAAAACAAGCGTAGGAAAAGAAGCCCATGAAGCAATGAACCCATCAGGAATTATCATAAGGTTTCCTTAATTGGTCAGGTCTAGGATCATTAACATTATGTGACAACAACATAAAGTCAGCAGACTACCTGTGTCTACTGAATGACCAGCTTATGGCACAGGCATATTCCAAAACAACAATGGCATGATCCATCTGGTTTAAATAAAAAAGAATGCTTATTGGAGCATGAGGAATATTTTTTATATGTCAATAGGACACCAGAGTCCTGGCCGTAACCCCACTAAAAGTCTTTGGGATGTGTTAAATAAAGCATTTTTAAAATGGTTTGTCTCTCCAACAAGATCTTGGAGAAATATTTATGCAACTTTGGACTGAAATGATTGTTCTGACATTGACATAAGGTTGCTGAAACAATGCTTACCATAATCAAAGCTTAAGGCAGTCCAATGAGATGTGAAATAGCAATTTACTTTTTGGCCAGCCTGTGTATTTTTTTTTTATCTTCTTTCATTTATAATATTAATTTTAGATATTGCTATCTATGCATCTATATATCTGCCTACCCACCTGTCTGCCTGTCACCCTGTACACTACAGACAGCATTGTGAGGTGGTAGAAAAAAGCATCTTCTCCTCAATATGGATAAGACCAAGAAGATGTTGGTAAATTACATGCGAAAGAAGACCACATGTAGTCACACTACCATCCAGACAACGAGCTGGTTGGCTCCAACAGATACCTTGGTGTCTATCATGACAACAAGGTGAAGTAAAATGTAACTATTCGTTTTTGTTTGTTTGTTAGATAGATAGATGTACTGTAGATAGAACATTCTAATCAATCTATCTATCTCACTTTCACTGTCGTTCTCTCTCTGTCTAATGTTACTTTTGTCTAATGTTACTTTTTGTCTAAACTCTGACTTATGATTCGATGTAAAAACTGTCAGTTGCTTCTACGAAGTTGTACCAAGGCTATAAAAACCGAAGATATAAAAACTTTTCCAAATAAGAGTTTCCATTATTTCTTATGGGAAAATTTATAAACTTACTTTAAAAGTATTCGTTCCACAGCCCAAAATAATAAATATGTAAAAATATTTAATACAAAATATAAAGTAAAAATAAGACAAACTAACCTGCACTTTACCTTTAAAAAAAGTTTAAATAAATCCTGACAGGTAAGTGTTTCCGGCTATGAGCGTAGGTGCTGTGTGTGTGTGTGTGTGTGTGTGTGTGTGTGTGTGTGTGTGTGTGTGTGAATCTAATGTAAGAGGACAGGAGTAAACAGCCCCTCCTGTCTCCCCCTTCTCATCTTACACAGTAAACCTTTCTCCTCTCTTATTTGAACACACACACACACACACACACACACACACACACACACACACACACACACACACACACACACACACACATTAACGGAGTGACACTGGCGTGAGCGCATACTACCGGAATCACTGCTGTAAAGTAAAACAAACAAACAAGCAAATGAACCTATACTTTTCCTTTGAAAAGAATTGCGACAGTGGTTCTGTGTAGAGCAGAGAGAGAGAGAGAGAGAGAGAGAGAGTGTGAGTGAGTGAGTGAGTGTGTGTGTGTGTGTGTGTGAAGCCGAAAGGGGGTGGGGAGGGATGTAAAGGCGAGGGAGTGTGTGTGTGTGTGTGTGTGTGTGTGTGTGTGTGTGTGTGTGTGTGTGTGTGTGTGTGTGTGTGAAGGGGCACGCTTTCAAATTACGACAGGGTGATACAGAGAGAGAAAATGGATCTTTAACCTCTCTAATATGACTTTCTTTTGCTTTATATCCGCGCACACATGTGTTATAAGAAACAGTACAGGCGCGCTGTGCACACGCACTTACACAAAATAAAATATGTTTTACGCGCACACACGTGATCACAGTGTTATAGTAAACAGTACACGCGTGCATGAATGTTGATTATACCAGTGAGAGTCAGAGTGCAGATGATTACCCACAATTTCGCAGTGCAAGAGACAGAAAAAACATTGGCTCAGTTGTGATCGGCCCCAAAACAAGAATCGCATGCATGCTACATGATATTCAGTAAGTCAAAATTTATAAAAAAAAATCTTTGCTCGTCTTGCGGAACACTCACAAACCGCATTACTCTCAATCCGAGGTTCCACTGTATTCGATTATAAAAATGTCCCTGAGTTGCACTGCACACACATTTGTGCCACCTCACAGCACACTATCACCTGCACAGATGGTCACGAAGACAAATAATTTACTCCAATCTTACACCTTGATTTTGCAAACACAGTATGATCCTAAAACTAGAGCCCTATAAATAACTTAGAACAGAGAAAATGTATAAAATTTCTGCCATGGCTGACCACAACTCTTGCTTGTGTATTCGATTTAACCTCACCCACCTTTTATAAACGTGCTGTGCGGCACTATGTGCTGCAGCGATAGCCATAAAATACCAAAAATACACAGAACCATGATCGTCCCCGTTTTTTGGCTCACACTGTGATGAAAATAGGATCCTAATTTTACTTGTGACTTTTTTTGGTACTGCAACCAGCAGAGCACCCCCTGAACATTAATCACTGCAGGAAAGAACACAAACATCTAAATGAAGCTTTAATTATGAGTCAAATGGAAAACAAACAGGTCAGAGGTGGCAACAACGAGAAACAGCAATTAATTATTATACTATAATAATTTGCCTTATCATGTTTGACACATTAAAATGCAAAAGGTGGTCATGAAAACTTATTTTTTTTTAAATTATAAAACCAATGAGACTTGTGCTGTTATATCCCTGGATTATACAGTACCAGGTTACTTCTTATGGTTCTGTGCTTTGGAAAGCATATGAAACATTTTGTTGTGGAACCCAGAATAGAAGGAGCTTGTTTGCTTTTGCAGTTATAGACCACCTACTGTCAGCAGGCTGTTGAGAAAAACAGCACCTTTCCCCTGTTTCCCCCATTACCTAATAATACCCATCTGCTCTTTCCTAACATTCAGCACCACAAAGATAGACATATTAATTTGTGGCCTTTCTTATTGCACAATATGTTGGCTCTGTAGGGGTTCACGGTACTTTAAGAAGTCCATGTAATGGTCATGTTTATCCAACTAAACTAAATTATGGAAGGGCTTACAGGAACAACTAAAATATTATTAGCCATATAGCAGTATTAGCCATAGATGCCTTTCAATGCAGAAAAAAGTACACTGGCTGTTTACTATTTTATTTTAAAGGCACTTAGTTTGAGAGAAATATCCAAGATGGACGTAAGAGCAACCTATACACGATAAATCAGGAAAGGCATAGACTCTACACTCATCCCACACAGGATGAATTAACTGACCCTCCGTTCCATCTGGTTCCATGTGTTGTCTGTCTGTCTGTCTGTCTGTCTGTCTCTCTCTCTCTCTCTGTGTGTGTGTGTGTGTGTGTGTGTGTGTGTGTGTGTGGGTCCTTATTTTTCAGCCATGTGGTGGGTGGTTTGGCAGGCGCATGTATTTGCATGCTCTCTGTCCCGCTGTTTAATTTGAAGATGTAATTGATGTTGGCATTGAGGACTCTAGACACCGTGCTCAGCTCCATACTGTGTTTGCAGCTCTTCTTTTTCTCTCCTGGGTCTTTATAGTTTGCTTTCTGTACTGTCTGTGAAGGTTTTATGCAAGATAGCATGTAAAATACAACAGAGAAAGCCACAACAGCAACACAACAACAACAACAACAACAACAGCAACAATAACAAAAAATAACAAACAATAAATAACTGTTATCATTATTATTTAGTAGTAGTTTATCCTTTCATCACTTTAAACCAACACCACTAAGCAACGGTTGGCTATAATGATCTATGACTTTCATGCCAATTGTCATTGCTTTTGGAAAAGTTATTGTGTTCAGGACCCTAAGCTCTGGCAACCCACAGGCACACACATACCCAGTCATCAATTAAAGGCAAGCTGGAAAAAACCAATCAACGTACAATGTCTTTGCACTGTTGGGGAAGCTGAAGTGTGCAGAAGAAAGCGACCAAGGGCCAGAGTTGAGGTTCAAACCCTGTAACACTGGCATGGGAACAGCTTTAACCAATAAGACACTGTACCACCCCGCAGTTCACTTCTTTTCATCTTAGCTATTCTATGCCAACACTTGTCTTCTCCCCACAACATCCTCAAACAACTGAATCTGTCTCTAGAATCAGGTCTTTTGAAAGGAACTCTTACAAATCCTCAGGTTTGAGATTTAAATGACAGCTTAAACACCTAATGCTTGCATATCTGACATGATATTTTCCTAAACACAGTGTTCCTATTCTGCTAATTCTGTCAGTTTCTTGCTCCTCCTGAATGCAAACCACATTTCTCAAACCCAACTTCGAGCTCCTGTCTGACCTTTGTGTCTTGTTCATTTGTCCGGGCTCCTCAGTAAGAATTTAATATGAATAATGTGTTCTTTAATTGTGCCAAGTTTAAAATCAGCCAACAGCTGTCACACTCCTGCTGGGTCACAAATGCAGAATACACAATGCACTGATACAGCTGGGGTCCATCTTTTCACTGCAAGCAACAGCAAAAAAAAAAAAAAAAAACACTCTTTGTAGGTAATTTTTTTTGTTATTATTATTTAAGTGAGAAACTAGCGTAGGAAAAACTCTACTTCTGACTTCTATATGTTATATGGTGATAGTTTTTCAAATAGCATGGAAAGAGAGCATCCTGAACTATAAAAAAGCTCTGAGTGCTGCTAGATTGTTGTATCTCTCCATTCTTATAGAAAATAACAAAAATAATCTTAGATTTGTATTTAATACTGTAGGTAAATTAACTAGAAACAAGACCACTGCATAAATCTCCACAACAACAATATACAGTAGTGAGGACTTCATGAACTTTTTCAATAACAATATCGTAAATATTAGGCAAAAATTCAGGCTTTGAAACCAGACAATTTAAGTGATGCAGATACCATAATATACTAACCACATCAGAACCTACAGTAGAATACTTTACTCCCCTTGAAGAGAATGAACTAATTTTTACTCATGTCATCTTTATAATCGTCAACTTGTGTATTAGATCCTATACCGACACATTTTCTCAAGCAGATAGTACCAGCAATAACAGAACCCATGTTGAAAATAATTAACACTTCACTTAGCAGTGGGCATGTTCAAAATCTATTAAATTAGTAGTTATTATACCTCTAATTAAGAAACCTGACCTTGACCCCTGTTAGCTGTCAAATTATTGGCCATTATCAAACCTCCCCTTTATCTCTAAGATTTTGGAAAAGGTAGTAATGCAGCAGTTACTGTATGTTCATATCTACATAGAAATAGCATAAACAAACAGTATCAGTCAGGATTTAGGCTCCATCACAGCACAGAGCCAGCACTTAAAGTAGTTAATGACCTCCTATTGGCCTCTGATCAGGGTTGCGTCACTATACTTGTGTTACTCAACCTCAGTTCAGCTTTTGACACCATTGATCATAGTATTCTCCTTTACAGATTAGAAAATGCAGTAGGAATTAAGGGAATGGCCCTGTCCTGGCTCAAATCCTATTTGACTGATCATTATCAGTTCGTAGATCTAATTGGTGACTATTCTTCATGTTTTCAAGTGGAGTTTGGTGTTCCACACGGTCCAGTTTAGCCCCACTGCTTTTTTCTCTTTACATGCTTCCTCTGGGCAATATCATTCGTAAGGATGGTATTAGTTTTCATTGTTATGCGGATGACACACAGTTATATGTCTTAGCAAAACCAGAAGAGAAAAACCAGCTTTGAACCAAAGTTGAGCAATGTGTGCGGGACATAAGAGATTGGATGTTAATGAACTTCCTTCTGCTTAATCCTGATAAGACAGAAGTTCTTGTCATAGGACTACAAGCAGAAAGAAGCAAGCTTTTTGATCACACTGTAACTTTAAATGGCCTTTCTGTTCCATCAAGTGCAACAGTGAAAGACCTCGGTGTGATTATAGATTCCAGTCTTTCATTTAAAGCTCATGTAGATAATATTACCAGGATAGCATTCTTTCACCTCAAAAATATTGCCAAGATAAGGAATATATTGTCACTAAGCAATGAAGCAAAACTAGTTGCTTTTATCACCTCTAGGTTGGACTATTGTAACGCCTTACTGTCTGGTTGTTCAACTAGGTGCATAAACAAGCTTCAGTTAGTCCATACTGCAGCAGTGAGGCCTCACTTGAACCAGAAGATACAACCATATCATCCCTATCTTATCTTCACTGCATAGACATATAAAGCATTAAATGGTCTCGCGCCGCAGTATCTGAGTGAACTGCTAGTGTCTTACGATCCGCCACACCAACTTCAATCAAAGGATGCAGGCTGCTTGTCAGTACCGCGTATTATGAAAACTACAGCAGGGGGCAGAGCTTTTTCTTACAAAGCCCCAAAGTTATTAAATAGTCTTCCAATTAATGTTTGAGACTCAAGCATAGTCTCAGTGTTTAAGTCTAAAAACTTATTTATTTAGCCAAGAAATTTCGTAAATAGGTTTGCCTTAGGTAAAGGAGCAGATCAGGGGGACTCATGGACATAGAGTATTATGGTGAACTGGTATGTTTAGATGCTGTCTTCCCCACTCTCCTAGATCACTCAGGCTTGCTGCCGTTGAAGTGATTGGTCGCTTTACATCTCAGGGAGCCCTCATGACTGCGTTTCCTTCTGACTCTCTCTTTTAATTATACCATCATAGTTAGTCCTGCCGGAGTCCCTGCTTGCACTCTGCACTAAATATACATTCACTTTATACATTGTGTAACGGTGACCATACATAATTGCCATCTTTGCTCTCTTCTGCTCTCACCCTCTCTCATGTTCATCTCCCTATCTCTCTGTCGAGCTATACATGTCGCTTCTGAGCTGCCAGTGAACCAGACCCCATCTGCCCCCTTGACCTGTCTGACTAATCCTGGTGTCCCACTTTTGGCTGGAGATCTCGTCACATGGATGCACACATGGATCCGTGTGGTGACTGGGGACGGTTTCACTTTTCCACGAAAACCATTCTGGCCTTGGCTGATGCTGACAGCTGTTCGCTGAGGAGTCATGACTGCAGTTGCTTGATAGTTCAGGACTGGAGATTCCTGAAGTATGGTATACTTGAGCCTCCAATAATGAACTGGAATCCATATTAACTTAAACACATCTTCTGTTATACTGCAATTCCAGTTTCCCCACAGTATGATACAGATCAATCCCTGCTATCCGTTTTGACCCAAATGAGGATGGGTTCCCTGTTGAGTCTGGTTCCTCTTAATGTTTCTTCCTACTGCCATCTCAGGGAGTTTTTCCTTGCCACTGTCGCCCTCGGCTTGCTCATCAGGGACGATCTTATCATTTTGATTTATACGCATTTACATTTCATACAAACTTAAATAATTCTTTTGATTGTGTAAAGCTGCTTTGCGACAATGTCAACTGTTAAAAGCGCTATACATCTACTGAATCAACATTACCGAAACTTGAGTTATGGAAGATGGGATTGAATGAGGATATATCTGAGGATGAATGGAGACAAGTCTGTAAAAATTCTCAGAAACAGTTAGGGAGCTTTAGCTTAAAACTACTTCAATATAATTGGTTGATGCAGCCTTACATAACTCCTGTCAAACTAAATAGGTTTAATAAAAATATTCCTGATGTATGTTTTAAATGCAGAGAGGCTCAGGGTTCATTTGTTCATTGTGTTTGGGAGTGTAACATTATTAGAGACCTTTGGGTGGAAGTGATTAATATTACAAAGATAATTGTACCCTTGAATATTCCCCTAGATGCAAAAATTATTTTGCTACATTTATATCCAAAGAACCTTAAACTAAATCTTCAGCAGCGCAAATTCATAGATTATGCTATACTACAAGTTAAAAGAATGATAGCTCTTAGCTGGAAAAGGCCTGATCCGCCATCTATTGGAACTTGGATTAATGCCATGGTACAGTGTATGGCCATGGAAAAAGTAACCTATTTTATTAAAAACAAAATGGATGTATATGAAGAAATATGGAAGCCATTTAATTACTATATTAACAACAACAATATTGGTCATTTATTACAAAAGGTGTAATTATGTATAATGTTTTTTTTCTATTTTTTCTTTGTTGTTTCATTTAGTTTTGTTGGAAAATGTAACTTTTATGTGTAAAGTACAGTAATGTATATTTGGTTTTTGGGTACCTTGCAATATTTGTTTTGCATTTGAATTGTCTCTTATAAGAGAATTCTGTGTATTTCTATAGGGAAGAAGAGAGTGATGTTCTTTTGTTGGGGTGGGAAATAATTGTGACGGAATAGACTGTCTTGCATAAACAAAAACAATAAACACATTGTTCAAAAAATAAATAAAAGCGCTATACAAATAAAATTGTATTGAATTGAAGTGAATACCAAATGCATCAATAGTTTTCTGTTCTTACATACAGTACAATAAAAGTTGTTACTTCCTCCACAGCATTTTGCCAGTGATAACATTTTATTATTTTTATTATTAATATTATTATTAAGCATGCACCTCACCACGCCACCACAGATCAGGGACATACAAATAAACAAACAGGAGTGGTAATCAGGTGGGGGTGGGATGGGGTTGGTTGAACCGTAGGTGCTAGAGCTTTGGTTGTGGATTGTTTGAGAGAGATTTTAAAGATGTGATACGTACAGTATGTTAAGATTCACATGTATATTGCAAAAACGCAAGGAAAAATAACTATTATTGTGATAACCTGTATTCAGGACATTCAGGTCGTCAACCGACTTAATTTGTACAGTGGGCACTATACATGATAGAATATGGTCAATCTGGGCTCATCAGACCACAAAACCATGACTAAGTCCAATCTGTTCCCTACCAAACTAAAGTTTTTTTTCTAATTAGTCACTAGAAAGTGCATTCCTTTTGGCAACACAGCTGTTAAGTCTCTCCCAATCCTGTCATTTTGTTCCCATTGCATTGTGCATGTGGAAGCTCTTACTTACACTATTAAGCTGTGAGATATACTGTATCTATGTAAATAAAAGAAAGGTTTTGTCTGTACATTGCTCAGACTCGCTCTTTCAATGACTATACACATCACCCAACAGAGCCAATCAATTCAGCGGTTTTGCCTCGAGGTGGGCGTGGCTATATGCATCACTCGGCAGAGGCAATCCGCGCGATTGTTTACAGAGTATACACGGATTATGCAGAAGACACAGAAACAACAGCAATGCACCTAGAAACTGCCACAATCCTCACCAAACACAAACAAAAGTGTGACACGGCATTGCTTGCTCCAATAAAATGGTACGTATGCTATGTAATAGGGCTGAAACGATTTTTCGAGTAACTCGAGTAATTCGATTACAAAAAATGATCGCGTCAAAATCTTCTGCCTAATTAATAAGTTTAGTTAATTTTAAAAGCTTGCATTATGTTTTTACGCAATTTGTTGACACAGCGCGCTTCCGGATGCAAGCCACCAGTAAACACCAACGAAGAAGAAGCGCTTACGTCACCTAAAAAGCGGAAGGAGACACAAACAGTTAGCTGTGTATTAATTTGATGGAGCGTCCTGTTGCGGGCTGCAAAATGGAAGGGAGCGATAAAATTATGAGCGAGCCAAGAGAAGAAGAAACTAGAAAGAGAAAACGACAGAAATTGTCAGTAAAGGCTTATATGTTATGATGCTTAGATGTTGAAACTTTTAGTTCTGAAAGTTTAGTTTAGCGCACATTAGTGTTTTTGTATAATTATTTATTTCAATGTGTGCCTTAGTTTTTTTTTGATACTTAAAGTCATTTGAAACACCATTTATTTTTGTTTTTGCATCTGAGAAAAGGCTTTAAAATAAAAATGTATGGCACTGTAATGCACTTAATTCATCTCAGTCAACTTTAATACCCCTATCTCACCTACACAGTTTTGCGCGGTGACCGGAAGTACGGTCCATCATGATTCACCGTGAGTTTTGGCACTGCAATTACGTTTCCATCTTTCCACGCGAAAAATAAAAAACCTTGAAGAACTTTGCGGAACGTCGGAGGGCAATCGCAGCGTGTCAGGATCTCACCGTGAGATCGGTGAAGCTATTCCTTGTACTGTGAATAATGACAATGTTTATTTTTGATAAAATGCTGTATGCATTTAAAAAATAAAAGTAGATTTTTCTAAAAAGAAAACCAATTAATCTTTGTTTCTCTTACATTTTTTACATTGCTAGTTAATTAAGCAAACGAACATTTTATCCGATTACTCAATTAATCGATTAAATTTTGGTAGAATACTCGATTAATTAAAATATTCGATAGCTATAGCCCTACTATGTAAACGGATGAATATAGCACTTTTTCTCTCGAAGTGGGAGTGGCTTTTCATGTTACTCAACAAAGCCAATCAAGCCACCCAAATACCAAACAGAAATGAACGTGTGACACAAAATTGCTTACTTCAAAAACTTTACAGTAGGCTATAAAAAACTGAACCTTCAAAGATGAATGGACAGATTCAAATTCAAATTCAAATTTTATTTGTCACATACACAGTCATACACAGTATAATATGCAGTGAAATGCTTATACGACCGCCAGTGACCTTAAAAAGAAAATAAAAGCTTGTACGTAAAATAAATAATCAATAAAAAGGAAATACTAAAGAAATAATTTTAACTAGTAAAATTAACTGTACAATAAGGGCATAATAAAATATTGCAAAATATAGAAATATAGGGTAGATAGATCAATGTATGTTTATTCTATGTCCCTGTGCTTGGTTGGGTTCCTCCATGTGATCTAGTTACCTTACAGATTGCAAAGTCATGTATAGGAGGCTACCTGGTGTTTCCAAATTGCCTGTAGTGTGTGTGTTTGTGTACCCTGTTATGGATTGGCACCCTGTCCAGAGAGTATCCTGCCTCATACCCTCAAGTCCTCTGGAGTATAGAGGGGGAGTAATGATCGAGTTTATAGCCCTGTGCGGGCATGTTATTCCACAAGTTCTGATGCGTATCTTTCTTATTGCATTTGGTTACTCACGACACGGAAGTCCGTTTAATTCTTTGTCTCGTTTTATTTTCAGCATCAAAGGTTCAACACTTCGTACAGTTTTCTTGCGTAAATCCACTGTGGTTACAACAACCTATTCGCTGTATCTCATTACGGTTTTTTTACGTTTACAACAACCTATTTGCTGTATCTGTAGATTACAATCTTCGATTACGGTCAAAAGCTTGTGTTCTCCACAACTTCCGTATCTTAACTGACTTTGTACCGTGCAATAGTCATGCAACTATGTGCAATAGTGGATTGACGTCACAGACCAACTTACGATTATCATAAATGAATGCTTAACTAACAAACTTAATGCTTGGTGCTTAACTAATAAACTTAATGCTTAACTAATAAAAAAAAATGAACACAACAGTTATAACATGAAATATGGCTCTTACTATCCCAATTATATACCATGTTTATTCTTTTTACAGAAAGCTGACAAACTATTGTTTTTGCTTGTTTGCTTTTAGGAATTTTTAGTTTTTCCAGTCATATTAATGTTGATGAAATGTTACCAAGACATCACAAAAGCACTAAGCCCTCTACCATAAAGACATTCACTATACAGGCACAGGTAACAATACCAACACTGTGCTTGTATGCAGGACAAAGTGCAGAGATGAATTCTGTATGAAAATAATGAATCACTTTAATTCCTAACATCAAAATGTCACTTGGATTTAAAGATGAAACACCTGACCCTTTTTTACCTTTCTTATCTAGCAAGTCTCCTGCACAGACAGCACAAAAACACCTAACTCTACATAACACATTGCTCTATAAAAGTGTAGGGGAAGATTTGTTTCGTAGCACTAAGAGGGTGTGATAAACTATATTGCATTTGAAGCTGTGTAGGTCATAACTGAAGCACTGCAGCATCTTTGCCCGTCTCCTTGCTGTCACAATCTGAGTACATATCCTCTAAACAGACAGATTGTTACAGCTACAAAATCATGTAAATACTTCATGTTTGTTGCTTTTTCTCACAAAGTTAAACAATACATAGAAAAAATGCTGTCAGTGGTTTTGCTAAGAACAGTGTTTACTCCATTATACATGATTATAAAAAAGTGAAGAAAATAAAAGAATAAAAAAAAAAAAAAGGAATTTCCAAAAGAATTGAAAAATGCAAAAACATAGTAACATATGTTTAAGGTATTGCATCATAATTTACATGCAAGTAAAATGAGCTTGTTTGCATAGAAACATAAATTAGCCTATTGTTTTGGTGAAAGATTCCAGATTCCCTGCACTTTTCATCATCTTGTGCTTGGTCCCCATACATTATATTTCACCTGATACTGTATATGGTAAAATCCTGTGAGTATGGCAAATTTTGTGCATGTATAAATTTTGACATCATGGTTCTGGGTATGTCTTAATTTAAGCCATGAGAAACTGACTTGAATATTGATATAAAAGTGACACATGTCTGAATGACCGATTCCCCCACCACCACCTGAATTGAACGCTCCAATTCTATGTTCAACTTTAAAATACAGGCTTTCCTTATTTCCTCATTTAGAAATTGGTGGTTTTTGCAGTAACCTTACCAGCAACCTCATTTCCTCCTCTTCTGTTCCAACCATTTGGCCTTCAGCATCACCAGTGCACAAATCACTGACCTGGTCATCTCTCATCAACTGCACCCATTTCTTACTGATTCCTGACTGAAGTTATGCTTAAATGATTCATAGGTCACTGTGTGTCTTAACAAATAAAAAGCATCCCTCTGGTCAACTGAAAAGAAGAGCCTAAAACGTACCAAAATAGGAGGGAAAAAGGAAGGAGCCCATTTAAAAAACAAGAAAATCTGTCTCATTGGAAGCAAAATATGAAGAAATATGGATTTGTTCACTAGTTGCAGTAGAACTAACAGGATTATTGACTCTACTGTATATCCACCAACCCTCTGCACATTTTATTTTCTGAGGACTTAGCTGACTTCGTTAGATTTTCACATGAGGTCAAGCAAAGAGGCCCTATGATGTCAATCAAAGGCTATATAGATATTATTCTTACTCTATTATTGAAATTAGCTATTAGAACTTAATAACATTTTTAAAAGAAAGGCTTATTTAGACCTTCAGAATATTCCAAATTAGAATAGAATAGAGTGTATTCTCTCATCCAGCCAATGAACGTATGCTATATGCGGCAATCAAACAGGCACAATTGAACATTGATTCTTTTTTATTTATTTATTTTTAATTTTTTTGCTAAGGCCAGATTATTCTGGTATTAATTCCAGTAGCTACTGTAACAATGAGTAAATAAAAAAAAGACAGTTTTTTTTTTTACATTATATTTAGCTTGTGATTAATTGTGAGTAAACTTGGCATTTACATTTAGGCATTTGGCAGACGCTCTTATCCAAAGCGACTTACTTTTTTAAAAATCTCATTACACAACTGAGCAGTTGAGGGTTAAGGGCCTTGCTCAAGGGCCCAACAGTGGCAACTTGGTGGTTGTGGGGTTTGAACCTGGGATCTTCCGAACTGTAGTCCAATGCCTTAACCACTGAGATACCCTGAATAATGTTATTAGACAAAATAGGGCCTTAAAGTGGCCTTAAAGACCAGTCATACTTTCACATGAAAACATACAACAATTAAAAGGTTTTTCGTTTCACTTGAGGACATTTCTAGCTGCATGCTTCTACTCATACTGCCACGTACAGTACCTTACAGCACAGTGAAATGATTTTATCACATATCCCAGTTAGGAAGGGGTCAGCCAGGATATAGCACCCCTGGAGCAGACAGGGTTAAATGCCTTGTTCAAAGGCTCAACTTTGGCAGCTTGGCAGTACTTGGTTTTGAACCATCGACCTTCTGATCAGTAACCCAGAACCTTAACGTTTTTGAGCCACCAATGCAAAATTATCTATTACTTGTTTATAATTTCATAGTACTTTTTCCACCCTTGGCTTAAAATCATCTACAATGACAATCAAAGAGTCTACCCATTGCATTAACAATGCAAAGTCATATCCGTCTCTTCATTATCAGCATTAATAATGTTTGTTCACAAAGTGTATCTGTGCTTCAATGTCAATAATCAGGCCTCTGAATCTCATCTGCATAAGCACTTGATGGCTGTTGTAATGGATAATTACTCACTCTCATGCTCTTGTATCTCAAACACTCAAACAGCTCTTCTATGTTTAAATTATACCTACTACATTACTGTTACAGAAAAGTTCTAGGAAGTGTTTAACTCACTATAAGTTATTAGTTGTATGCTGTTTATTATTTTCATATTCAAAGGTGAATGTAGGCTGGTATGGTCCGGTGCTGGGTACCATTAAAAGATTCAGTGGTGGTATGCAGTACCGGAATGAGGAAAGAGCAGCTATCTGCAGCACTTTCGACAGAAATACATATCTCCTAACATTAAACAACCCTTTGTCACTTAAGTAATTGCTTCTAAGTTGTTCCAAATTGCCTCTGAACAAACTTGGTTTGTGGAAAAAGAGATCTGACACCCTACATCGCACACTATTTTTCCATTTTATGCTATTTCCTAATCAACCATGTTTGTTTGTTTTTTTACATTATTTAGGTTGGTCTATTTTAAAGCAGATTTACAGGATTGTCCATCACCTTAATGGTATATTATCCTGTCCTTTTGGCTACAACCTACCAGTAAGAACTAATTTCACCTGTTTCTATAAAATTTCTTAGTGTGATGAATCCATTTTTATGTTCTGCCACATTACTTTAAAAATCTATTAGTTATATTAGAATTTTATTTTTAAGGAAAGTGAATTTTAAGTGAAAGGCTTGGGTGCGAATCGAAGATTTTGGACGAATCATGCAAGATATGGTGCATTATAAGCACCTAGAAGCCAAAACTAAAGCAGAGACTGAATTAAATTGCCCACTGCAGCTGATCTATTCCTCAATTCCTTGAATTTGACAGATGCTGTAAATATACACTGCTGTGTAGTCTTTAACATCTATGGAGTTTTTAAAAAGCTGGTTTATTGCATATAATGTATACAGTCTAGTTCATATAGTATCCATTGTATTTCTTTCTATGTTGTCATACTGTAGCTCTAGTTCATTTGCATGTTCTATGGCAGTACAGACAACATATGTGCACAAAACAGGTGATGTCTAACTAGTTCTCACCTAAGTATCTGGTTGAAGATGCTACTTAGAATCAGCTGATTTAGTTAACAGATGAAACAAATATGTTCAAATGGCAGGAACCTTTACTTTCTGAAGCTAGAGTGTCCATCTCTGCACAAAAATGGCTAAAATTAGGTAATTCTCAAGTGAATTGCGAGCGGCTGTTGCACATTTCTGTCCATGATCTTCTGGTAGTGATCAAGCAAGCATGGATTGACTCCAAATGTCTTTTTGACTTATGCAGTAGGTATTGAATATTATCGGAATTCATACAAAATATTGTTTGTTGTATAGTAATTTTACTCCATAAAACTATATATATATATATATATATATATATATATATATATATATATACAGTGGTGTGAAAAACTATTTGCCCCCCTGCTGATTTCTTATTCTTTTGCATGTTTGTCACACAAAATGTTTCTGATCATCAAACACATTTAACTATTAGTCAAAGATAACACAAGTAAACACAAAATGCAGTTTTTAAATGAGGGGTTTTATTATTTAGAGAGAAAAAAAATCCAAACCTACATGGCCCTGTGTGAAAAAGTAATTGCCCCCTGAACCTAATAACTGGTTGGGCCACCCTTAGCAGCAATAACTGCAATCAAGCGTTTGCGATAACTTGCAACGAGTCTTTTACAGCGCTCTGGAGGAATTTTGGCCCACTCATCTTTGCAGAATTGTTGTAATTCAGCTTTATTTGAGGGTTTTCTAGCATGAACCGCCTTTTTAAGGTCATGCCACAACATGTCAATAGGATTCAGGTCAGGACTTTGACTAGGCCACTCCAAAGTCTTCATTTTGTTTTTCTTCAGCCATTCAGAGGTGGATTTGCTGGTGTGTTTTGGGTTATTGTCCTGATGCAGCACCCAAGATCGCTTCAGCTTGAGTTGACGAACAGATGGCCGGACATTCTCCTTCAGGATTTTTTGGTAGACAGTAGAATTCATGGTTCCATCTATCACAGCAAGCCTTCCAGGTCCTGAAGCAGCAAAACAACCCCAGACCATCACACTACCACCACCATATTTTACTGTTGGTATGATGTTCTTTTTCTGAAATGCTGTGTTACTTTTACGCCAGATGTAACGGGACACGCACCTTCCAAAAAGTTCAACTTTTGTCTCGTCGGTCCACAAGGTATTTTCCCAAAAGTCTTGGCAATCATTGAGATGTTTTTTAGCAAAATTGAGACGAGCCTTAATGTTCTTTTTGCTTAAAAGTGGTTTGCGCCTTAGAAATCTGCCATGCAGGCCGTTTTTGCCCAGTCTCTTTCTTATGGTAGAGTCGTGAACACTGACCTTAATTGAGGCAAGTGAGGCCTGCAGTTCTTTAGATGTTGTCCTGGGGTCTTTTGTGGCCTCTCGGATGAGCTGTCTCTGCGCTCTTGGGGTAATTTTGGTCGGCCGGCCACTCCTGGGAAGGTTCACCACTGTTCCATGTTTTTGCCATTTGTGGATAATGGCTCTCACTGTGGTTCGCTGGAGTCCCAAAGCTTTAGAAATGGCTTTATAACCTTTACCAGACTGATAGATCTCAATTATTTTTGTTCTCTAGTGTTCCTGAATTTCTTTGGATCTTGGCATGATGTCTAGCTTTTGAGGTGCTTTTGGTCTACTTCTCTGTGTCAGGTAGCTCCTATTTAAGTGATTTCTTGATTGAAACAGGTGTGGCAGTAATCAGGCCTGGGGGTGACTACAGAAATTGAACTCAGGTGTGATAAACCACAGTTAAGTTATTTTTTAACAAGGGGGGCAATCACTTTTTCACACAGGGCCATGTAGATTTTGAGTTTTTTTTCTCCCTTAATAACGTAAACCTTCATTTAAAAACTGCGTTTTGTGTCCAATTATGTTATCTTTGACTAATAGTTAACGTTTTTTGATGAGCAGAAACATTTTGTGTGACAAACATGCAAAAGAATAAGAAATCAGGAAGGGGGCAAATAGTTTTTCACACCACTGTATATATATATATATATATATATATATATATATATATATATATATATATATATATATATATATATATATATATATGTAAGTTTACATGGTAAGTCTGTTGAGAGAGAGAGAGAGAGAGAGAGAGAGAACAGTCAATACTGACGAACTTCAGAAAGAAATCATACATAATGTAAAAGTGCCTACCATTTCTGTGTGAATATGACAAGGCCAACTGATTTGGGCACCATCATATTTTCCTATGTCTTTGAAATATCCTACATTAATAATCCTTTTTACCTGTCTATTGCCTTTCTCTTTTAAATGGAATGAGAAGGACAGCATAGATAAATGCATGCATCTGCATGAGCCACATCACCTGCTAATTTTCTTCTGAGCTTTAGCTGGCTTCTTGTGAGTGCCTGGCTTGGAGCCATTCCAACTGCAGATCTCATGTAAAAGCTGCCTTTTTCTTGGACTTTGTCCAACATAATCAATTAATCTTGTCCTGACAGTGATGGCAACGTCTCCTACACAGTACTGTCTCCTACATAGCAGGTCACCAAGAAAACAGTTACAGTTTCATGGGATATAAGCAGTGATAGGGTTTTCAGTGCTACACATGGCATGGAGTGCTACAGATAGAATATATGAGGGTATACATATAATATACAGTGGTGTGAAAAACTATTTGCCCCCTTCCTGATTTCTTATTCTTTTGCATGTTTGTCACACTTAAATGTTTCTGCTCATCAAAAACCGTTAACTATTAGTCAAAGGTAACATAATTGAACAAAAAATGCAGTTTTTAAATGAAGGTTTACGTTATTAAGGGAAAAAAAAAACTCCAAATCTACATGGCCCTGTGTGAAAAAGTGATTGCCCCCCTTGTTAAAAAATAACTTAATTGTGGTTTATTACACCTGAGTTCAATTTCTGTAGTCACCCCCAGGCCTGATTACTGCCACACCTGTTTCAATCAAGAAATCACTTAAATAGGAGCTACCTGACACAGAGAAGTAGACCAAAAGCACCTCAAAAGCTAGACATCATGCCAAGATCCAAAGAAATTCAGGAACAAATGAGAACAAAAGTAATTGAGATCTATCAGTCTGGTAAAGGTTATAAAGCCATTTCTAAAGCTTTGGGACTCCAGCGAACCACAGTGAGAGCCATTATCCACAAATGGCAAAAACATGGAACAGTGGTGAACCTTCCCAGGAGTGGCCGGCCGACCGAAATTACCCCAAGAGCGCAGAGACGACTCATCCGAGAGGCCACAAAAGACCCCAGGACAACATCTAAAGAACTGCAGGCCTCACTTGCCTCAATTAAGGTCAGTGTTCACGACTCCACCATAAGAAAGAGACTGGGCAAAAACAGCCTGCATGGCAGATTTCCAAGGCGCAAACCACTTAAGCAAAAAGAACATTAAGGCTCGTCTCAATTTTGCTAAAAAAACATCTCAATGATTGCCAAGACTTTTGGGAAAATACCTTGTGGACCGACGAGACAAAAGTTGAACTTTTTGGAAGGTGCGTGTCCCGTTACATCTGGCGTAAAAGTAACACAGCATTTCAGAAAAAGAACATCATACCAACAGTAAAATATGGTGGTGGTAGTGTGATGGTCTGGGGTTGTTTTGCTGCTTCAGGACCTGGAAGGCTTGCTGTGATAGATGGAACCATGAATTCTACTGTCTACCAAAAAATCCTGAAGGAGAATGTCTGGCCATCTGTTCGTCAACTCAAGCTGAAGCGATCTTGGGTGCTGCAGCAGGACAATGACCCAAAACACACCAGCAAATCCACCTCTGAATGGCTGAAGAAAAACAAAATGAAGACTTTGGAGTGGCCTAGTCAAAGTCCTGACCTGAATCCTATTGAGATGTTGTGGCATGACCTTAAAAAGGCGGTTCATGCTAGAAAACCCTCAAATAAAGCTGAATTACAACAATTCTGCAAAGATGAGTGGGCCAAAATTCCTCCAGAGCGCTGTAAAAGACTTGTTGCAAGTTATCGCAAACGCTTGATTGCAGTTATTGCTGCTAAGGGTGGCCCAACCAGTTATTAGGTTCAGGGGGCAATTACTTTTTCACACAGGGCCATGTAGGTTTAGATTTTTTTTCTCCCTAAATAATAAAACCCCTCATTTAAAAACTGCATTTTGTGTTTACTTGTGTTATCTTTGACTAATAGTTAAATGTGTTTGATGATCAGAAACATTTTGTGTGACAAACATGCAAAAGAATAAGAAATCAGGAGGGGGGCAAATATTTTTTCACACCACTGTACATCATGAACTAAAAAAACAATAGTTTATTTATAATTATACAACAGTTAGTTCCGACTGTGTAATCTGATTGGAACGAGACTAAATCCACGAGTGGTGATAATAGATGCTAACATTTAAGTGTATGCATCACTCTGCATCAAGTGTGTTCTCACAGTTGTTAATTACAGTACACTAATTGCCGGTCACCAGTTTGGGCAAAAGTAGGCCAATACGGTCCTCAGTACTGAGGGGAGAACAGCTGCCTGCCAAAATCCACATTCAAAACGAGTCACAGAAACACTAAAAACGCATCTGATTACAGATTACTGGGATCTTAAACATCATTTCCCCTCCTAAGTACTGTATTTGCTTCTGGTTTACTTCTGGTGATAACTACTGTAGCTTCTAACACGAGGCGGAATCCCAAATCACTCTCTAAACCCTGATCAATGTCACTACTTGGTGTGTGGAATAACTACAAATTAATTATACACCCTACATAGTTCACTATCTTTCCATTTTATGTGCATTCGACTCTGAAACCCAGGAAGTTAACCTAGCTGATATTCTAAAACAGAATAAGTGGAAATATAAAGAAGAAACTAGATTTACTGGACTGTCCACCAGCTCCATGGTTTATTCTCCTCTCCTTTGCCTACATAGTACTGGTGAGAATTTAAAACCACTTTCACACCTGTTAATTACTCTAAAGGTCGGTCTCCAAATCACTGGTACAATAGTTCCCAATTGGTGTTAGTGTGCTCTGCCAGTAAAATAACTGCAAAATAACTGGTTAAATAAGCAGACAAATCATAATCTGTTTTAATGGTGTTTAGGCTGTAGCCTTGTGACTGCATCACAGCTGTGCTGCTATCCAGCAAAACAGCACTCAGTCTTTTGAAATGGTGCATAAATAAACACCTAATCATGATTTTAAATGTTGACAGCTACGTTTTTATGTTTTACATGTAAAGTCCTCAAGAAAGGTTAGTTCCTGTTCTCATTTATATTATAACAAAAGTTGTTTACTCATTACCTATTCCATTTCTCTCTCTACAAGTGTATAAAAAATATAATGTAATGAAACCAAAAATATAATGGAATTAATTGAAAAAAATAATTTTTTTCAAGTAACAATAAAATACATTTTATATATAATTATATTATTCATCCTAAGATTGACAGAACAAGAACATAAAAAAGGTGAATGAATTTAAATGACAACTTTCTGTTACAAATAATCAACACCACCGATTTCAGAATTCAACGATGCTGTGACACTGTACTATACAGTATAGACACTGGTTTTCCCTCCTACTGCTTCAAAAGCACTTTGCTTGTAGAGCTATTGAGGGATGTTTGTTGAACCATTACATTTCTGTGAAAATTTGTGTTCTCATCCAACCAGCCAGTCATGTGGCAGCAGTGCAGTGCATAAAATCATGCAAATACAGGTTAAGAGGTTTAATTAATGCTCACACCAAACATCAAAATAGGGACAAATTGGCTCTCAATGACCCTGGTCATGGCATGCTCAGTGGGTGAAAATGCCTTATAGAGAGAGCTCAGAGAAAATGGAGGACACGGAGGACACCACAACTGTTGTGAATAGGAAAGCATCTGAGAACGCACAACATTTAGTATCTTGAAGCAGAGGGGCTACAACACTCTCATTCATTCTCTGTACTGCTTATCCTTAACAGTGATACGGGTGGCCTGAAGTCTATCCCAGGGTACTCGGGGCTCTAGGATGGGGAACCTGGATGTGGTGCCAGTCCTTACAGGGCGCGAGCAGGCACACACTTACACACACACTACAGGCAATTTTGCCTAATCTGCATGTGCTTGGAGTGTGTGAGGAAACCGGAGTACCTGGAGGAGCCACACAAAGCATGGAGAGAACATGCAAACTCAACATAAAGTATACAAACCCTAGAGGGTCAAGGCCACAATGCTACCCATCGCCACCATGCCGGCTTATGATACAACAGAAGACTGAAAAAAAATATGACCTTAACTTTTTTCACATCTTCAGCCCCATTTTAATCTATGATACTATATGACCATCACCTGAAGCTTTTGGCCTGTTTGTGCACATGTGTACATGTATATAGGTGAGAAACATGATATAAAAAACATATAGTATATACCAACAACTTCTCAGACTCTCTGCATGTGATTATTGCATGCATGTGAGATTAATTAATTTATTTCCTTTTCCTCCTTTTTTCGCATAGTGTGCTTATATTCACCAATAAGTATGAATATTAAAATCTTCAGTGTAATTTCAAATAAAGAACTTCAGTAGCTCAAAATAAATCCTGCATCATTCAGGGGCCCACAATTTAAAGTGTGACATGAAAAGTGTGAGGCAGACATGCATTTATTTCCTCAGTGAACTGATGCTGCATGTCAAAAACCCTCGGAGTGCTGTGTATGTCTGGACAGCCGTAATCTAGCAGAGAGAAAACACATTCTTCCCTGAGAGGACATTTAGAAAGTGAGATGGCTGTGCAGATTGAGTAGTTTGTGAAGAAAATCAAGCCCATTCATGCACCAATTTAAAGCTGAAATAGCATCCGTCTGAGATGGAGAGGCTTCCACGGCTTCATCACAGCATGCTGAACACACTGATGAGAACAGCCCACTCTTCGATTATCTCATCACCAATACCAGTCTGTCTGCTTTTATTCAAAACCCTAAAGGATGTAAGCACAATCAATGTGCAGCTAGAAACCTCACCTAGTACTAGAAGATAATATAACATGATCTTAAGATATATGAAACAAATCATGAAATAGTTAACGTACCATGGTTTTCAGGAACTGATGTGCAAATCGGTGTAACTTATTGCACAGTGTAACTTGCAATGTATTAGATGTTATATTATCGAATAAAGCATGATAATGACTTCATTAATTACCATGTTTATAACAAAGAAAAAATATCAAATGATTCATTTGGAAAAGCTACATGTAGGATATTTATTTATATTTATGGAGGGAGTCTCGTGTGTCAGCACTTCATAGAAGTCTGTACATGTCTTACTACAGAGAGTCCAAAGTGGAGGACTGTGCTTTTCAGTAACAAGACAAGCTTTCAGAAAGCAGAAATCTGTAATCAAATAATAATGTTAAAAAATGATTAATTATTATAGTATATACCATACTCTATATGCTGTAAAGTAATCCTCTTCTGGGTGATAACACTAACTCTGCTTCATGTTTTGCTGCATTGCATAATGCTCTCATTGATTGTTTTCCTATAATAGCATACTTCTTTGTGTTATATTCCTTAATTATAACTATGATTAATGATTATAATTAATAATAACTATGAGCCGCAGCTTCAGACAGAATGAAGAGCAAATGCAAACTATTTTTTGTCTCACAGGATGTACAATCACCAAAAGCTTTGTGTAGCCTGTCCCGAGGAAAACTGTCCTGAAAAAATAATAATAATAATTTCCGCCAGACACAGTGGTCTTCTATGCCAAAGTGAGTGAAGGCCCAGGAGCCACAGAGCACAAATGCAAAATGACAGCTGAAGAAATAAAGGCTCAGCTGGGCACTCTGACTGAGCTCAAGCTGACCTCTCTTTCTCCTTCTCTTAACAGATCCTGTTATGATTTGGCTCCAAAGCACAGAAAAGGGAGGAAGTAGGAGTACAGATACGCACTTCAGGGAATTTATTGTTTGGCGACATAATTGCATTATGGTTAGATAGAGACAGTCTTTAAATGGATTTATAAGGATTGTTGCATTGACTTGTCATTCAAGTGACATACAGTATTTTGTAAATTAGAAAATGCTTTCTAAGGATTAAAATGAAATAAAACTACATCAGGGACATATGACAGCTGGTTGTTCCACAAGAAAACAAATTGTGTAAGCAGCAATATAACCAAATTTCCTGTATTTCTATAAGGCAGTAAAGGTACATATGGCACTGTTTCTATACAGTTAAACCTTGGATTACAAGCATAATTCATTCTGGAACCCTGCTTATTGTATGTATCAAAATACTCGTATACCAAAATAAATTTCCTCATAAGAAATAATAAATACTCCGACAAGATATTCATATAAAAATAATTAATACAAAATATAAAGTAAAAATAAAACAACTTAACCTGCACTTTACCGTTGAAAATAATTGTGGCTGTAGTGATTGAGGCCAGAGAAAGGAGTGTTTACACACACACACCAGTTTACCGATAGAGACTCTCACTCACACAAGTGCGTGTACACACATACACAGACACATGGACACACACACACCAGCTTTCAAACAGAGCCACTCTAGAATTGAGTGCCTCTGAGTTCTGTTCGTCTAGGAGAAAGCTGCCTGTTGTCCGCTCTCACACATGCTCCGCTGTCTCTGTTCTCACAATGCCACCTGCTCCGCGCCGCTGGTCTCACCTGCTCTGTAATCACCGGTGCTTCCTGAATTCCGACATTCCATGACATTCACAGAGACGTTTCTAGAGCCTGTGTTTTCACTGAAGGTAACATTTTACTGCGTTATTATAAGAATGAAATGCAGTAGGCTGTTATGATCTGTAATGGGTTCGACCCATGTTGCACGGGCGGCACCATAAAGCACGGACACGAGGCGAGGTCTTACAAGGTAAAGGGGTAATTAATTTAGGTAAAATGGGGAAGGAAAGTGTTGTAGGAGGGAGAATGGAAAGAATGGGAAAGGGATAAAGGTTGTACATGTGCAGTTCCGGTGGCAATGCCACACTGGCATGCAGGCACAGAGTTGACGATAAGTGACGGCAGTGATTGGCAGAACGGAGCATGCGGAGGCAACACTCCTGCACACTCCCTTGTGACGGCGCTTCTTAAAGTCCCTGGGGCGTGTCACATCGCCCCACTTGCATGCCATTCTCTTATTCTCTACCGCATCATGTACTTTCTGGACCTCAGACTAAAGCCCGAGATCATATTAACGTAAATTATCGCCAGCCGGCACAAGGGGTGGGCGATATAGCCAAAATCTTCTATCACGTTAGAAGCAATTTTCTACCTCGATAACGATATATATCACAATATAGCTATTTCTATCTGAAAATGCATAAATAAAAATTCAAACACAAAGAAACTGTTTTACATAATGTAATTTTATTTAAACTGAGAATTGCTGAGGTTTGCCGCATTTTTTTACTCGTTTGGATGTGTAACAAACCTAATTTGATTTTGTTATATTGTGCTAATGTTAGATGCACAGGCGCTCGTGAGGTGCATATGTGTTTGTGAGGTTTTTATCCCCTCGGGGCTTGCCGTAGAAGGGCAAAAGGCACATGTGCACTTCCTGCTCTAGAGTGTCAGTTTGTTTTTGTGAATAAAGGAGAATAAACAGTTGATAAGGATTTTGTGTGCTCTCGTTTTTTTTTGTTTTTACACCCGATTGAAGCAAATATCTGCGCGGCCCAGTGCACAGCGCAGCACGACTATCAGGATAGTGCAGAGATGATCTGGTTTATTCGTGCAGCCCGGTGGATCGCGCAGCGCGGATTAACTTGAGCAGTGCTGCTCGAATCACAAACCTGCGCGACCCACTGTTTTTTATTTAAAAACAATTTATTTAAAATGTTAGGACTGTTTAATATTGTTTCCGCCTTGCCATGCCTGGTTTGTACGTGCGCATCCCAGCGGGGAAAAATGTAGTTGTGTGGTCGGCGCGGTCTATTTCTATCAGTGTCGCGCAGGTTTGTGATTCGAGCAGTGCTGCTCAATTTGGTCCGCGCTGCGCCATCCACCGGGTCTGGATATTTGGTCTGCCCACTCCGGCTCAATCGGGTGCCACGGTTTCGTCCCACTTTAGATGTGTTTGGCTTCCCATAGAAGTGAATGTGTATTGCGTGGTTACGTAACGTGCAACGTCATGTGATCTCAACCGCGATTAAGACGATAGACCAAAATCCCGTGTATATCGGTATATCGCCCACCCCTAGCCGGCACGAATAGGCGGCTCCATCCCTTTGCCGCCTATTCAGGGAGCCTACGGAGTGAGCGAGTAGCGATAGTAGATTTGGGCGCATACCCATCACAGGCGCACACCGTGACAGATCATCATAATTTTCTTTAATATTAAATAATGACCACCGTTGCACTGTGCCACTGCTGGCAAAACCTTATGAAATACAAGTTAAACATTAAACGAATTTACAAAACTTTATGTATGCGGTTAAGCGCTGATTAGACTACGTGTGTGTGTGTGTGTGTGTGTGTGTGTGTGTGTGTGTGTGTGTGAGGGGTTGTCAGAGGCTCTGCTGAAAAAAGTTAGGCACATCAGTCACTTAACCCCAAATAACAGGTCTTTCTGAGTGTTATGATATAGTTGTAAAATAAAATGATGTACAAATGGTGCGCACTGAACACTAAACCTAAACCAGGCATGAGGATTAATAAACCAAGATACCCATACCCATTTTTTAAATAAAAATACCAAAGAATATTATTGTGAATAGAGTGATTAAAAACAATGCAATTTATGCTATCATAAGGAAAATCTAAATGTCTTCCATTCCAAGGATTAAAAACGGTAACAATGTCAACTGTATAATCTAGGATCCATCCAAATAGCACACACATGTCGCGGAGACGTCTATGCGACGTCATCTTTTTCATCTGGCAAATGTCTGGAAGATGTCTGGCAGAAGGCGTTTGCTCATCTGGCAGATGTCGCGGAGACGTCCGTGAACGGCGCTTAGCCTACGTATTTAAGACGTAAATAAATTAAAACGTCCCTGATCCGCTCTTTAGACGATGGTAATGTCTGATTCATGTCGGATAGACGTCGTTTTATTAAAACACCCCCCTCCCATTATTTTAATTAAATACCCTCAGTTAATCATAATTAACAAGGGTCAACAGAATTCTGTGAAGGAAGGAAGCATAAGACAAACGAGATAAAATGGAGATTTTAATTTTATATTTAATGTTTTCCACCAGCAGCAACTTACAAATGAGGTCTCAATTTGAAAAAAATTTACAAAACATAAAACACCACAAATAAGTATTAATCATAGAAGAAAAATTTTTTAACACCAACAGAAACGTTTTGTACTTCGTTATGACTTGGCCCTCCCAAGATGGCGCCGGTGAGGTCGGCTGCCGTCACGACTGCTCCGACCACCTTTTCTTTGTTTTTGTTTTTTAAGTTAGTTTTCAGTGTTTTAAAATCGGCAAAATCACCACCATTGAGTACATTAGGTATGATAGAGACACTCTTGTTTCTATTGGTATACAATGTACTTACAATTCGACGGTTTTAACTCCGGATCCGAGCTGGCCGAGTGAGATCCTGAGGGAGAACAATGGACGCGACGCGAAGCGACGAACCCGAGGGAGACGAGCTGGTGTGAGGAACCGGCTGAGAGCCCGTGCACACCGCACACCTCTGCCTAGCATCCTGCTCGCCAACGTCCAGTCACTGGAGAACAAACTGGATGACCTCAGGGCCAGGATAAAGTTCCAGAGAGACATTCGGGACTGCAATCTCCTCTGCTTCACCGAGACATGGCTGAACCCAGCGGTGCCAGACCACGCCATACAGCCGGCCGAGTTCTTCTCGGTTGACCGCATGGACAGGACGCGGGACTCGGGGAAGTCAAGGGGAGGCGGCGTGTGCTTAATGGTGAACAACAGCTGGTGCAACAGCGCGAGCGTTGTTCCTCTTACACGCTCCTGCACACCAAACCTGGAACTACTGTCCATCATGTGTCGTCCATTTTATCTTCCACGGGAGTTCACATCGGTCATAATCAGCGCCGTTTACATACCTCCACAAGCGGACACTGAAACTGCCTTATGCGAGCTGCATGAGGCGCTCACACAGCACCAGACACAACACCGGGACGCTGCGCTCATTGTGGCGGGGGATTTTAATAGTGCCAACCTCAAACGCGCAGCGCCGAACTTTTATCAGCACATCACCTGCCCCACCAGGGGCGAAAGGACACTGGACCATTGTTATACCACGGTCAAAGACGGTTACAAGGCACAATCTCGTCCAGCGTTTGGTAAATCCGACCACGCCGCCATTTTCCTCATGCCAAAATATAAACAAAGGCTGAAACAGGAAGTTCCGGTCCTGAGGGAGGTCGCGCGCTGGACGGACCAATCGGTGGCCGCGTTACAGGACGCACTCGATGACGCAGACTGGGACATGTTTAGAAACAGCTCCGATGATGACGTCAGCGTGTTTACGGAAGCGGTTGTGGGATTTATTGAAAAGCTGGCAGACGATACGGTAGAGAAAAAGACTATCAGAACGTTTCCCAACCAGAAGCCGTGGGTGGATAAAACCATCCGCGATGCTCTGAGATCTCGCACAGCTGCCTACAACACGGGACTTGCATCGGGGGACATGGAACCGTACAAGGCTGCGTCATATAACGTCCGGAAGGCGGTGAAAGAGGCGAAGCAGCGCTACGGGAGAAAACTAGAGTCACAGCTTCAACAGAGTGACTCTAGGAGCCTGTGGCAGGGACTAAGGACAATAACGGACTATAAAGCACCAACATCCGGTATGACAAACGCGGACGCGACTCTGGCAGACGAGCTGAACACATTTTACGCTCGCTTCGAGGCTGCAGCTAAAGACGCTAGCAATGCTAATGCTAACGGCGCTAATGCTAACGGCGCTAATGCTAACGGCGCTAATGCTAGCGGCGCTAACGGCTGCAGACAGGAAGACACAGTCAGCACCGGGAACGCGCTCATCATCTCCGAGCACGACGTGAGGAGAGCCTTCAAGAGAGTGAACACCAGGAAAGCAGCAGGACCAGACGGCATCTCAGGTTGTATCCTCAGAGCCTGCGCAGACCAGCTAGCACCTGTGTTCACTGAGATATTCAACATCTCTTTATCTCAGTCGGTGATCCCCACATGCTTCAAAGAGTCCATTATTGTTCCTGTTCCAAAGAAACCACATCCTGCTTCTCTCAATGACTATCGCCCTGTAGCTCTCACCTCAGTAGTGATGAAGTGCTTTGAACGCCTTATCAGAGACTTCATCATTTCTTCACTACCCGACACACTGGACCCACTACAGTTTGCATACCGTCAGAACCGCTCCACAGACGATGCAATCTCTCATCTCCTCCACACATCACTCACTCACCTGGACACTAGGAAAGGGAATTATGTTAAAATGCTCTTCATCGACTACAGCTCTGCTTTTAACACAATAATTCCTTCCACACTCACCACCAAGCTGGAGCACCTGGGACTGAGCTCATCTATATGTCAGTGGATCTCCAATTTTCTGACTGGCAGACCACAGGCAGTAAGGATGGGTGGACATGTCTCAGCTACACTCACTCTCAGCACTGGAGCCCCCCAGGGTTGTGTTCTGAGCCCCCTGCTGTACTCTTTGTACACCCACGACTGCGTGGCCACTACCAACTCCACCTCCATCATCAAGTTTGCTGACGACACCGTCGTGGTCGGACTGATCACCAACAATGATGAGTCGGACTACCTAGAGGAGATTGGAAATCTGGAGAACTGGTGCCAGAGGAACAATCTCCTCCTGAACGTCAGTAAGACAAAGGAGCTGATAGTGGACTTTAGTACAAAGCAGGAGAGGAACTACCAGACCCCCGTCATCAACAGGAGCCCAGTGGAGAGAGTGGACAGCTTCAGATACCTCGGTGTTCACATCACGCAGGACCTATCATGGTCCTGTCACATCAACACCGTGGTGAAAAAAGCCCGGCAGCGTCTCTACCACCTCAGACGCTTGAGAGACTTTAGACTGCCCTCCAAGGTGCTCAGGAACTTCTACTCCTGCACCATAGAGAGCATCCTGACGGGAAACATCACGACCTGGTTCGGGAACAGCACCATGCAGGACAGACGAGCTCTACAGAGGGTGGTGCGATCAGCCGAGCGCATCATCCGCACTGAGCTCCCTGACCTGCACTCCATCTACAGCAAGCGGTGCTGGACTAAGGCCAGGAAGATCATGAAGGACCTCAGTCACCCCAGTAATGGACTGTTCTCTTTGTTGCGGTCTGGGAAGAGATTCCGCTCCCTAAAGGCCAACACAGAGAGACTGAGGAGGAGCTTCTTCCCGCAGGCGATAAGGTCTCTCAATCACACCTCCACACAGGACTAATAACATCTTTTAAGCTCACAACACTGACTGGACAATCATGGACACATTCATACACACTTGCACTAAATACTCATACATCTGGACAATTGCACATGTCACCTTTCATGCATATTTGCACAACCACGGACACTTTAATACCATATTTCTATATTTTTGCAATATTTTATTATGCCCTTATGCACAGTTAATTTTACAAATTTTACTAGTTAAAATTATTTCTTAGTATTTCCTTTTTATTGATTATTTATTTTATGTACAAGATTTTATTTTCTTATTTTCTTTCTTTTTAAGGTCACTGGCGGTCGTATAAAAGCATTTCACTGCATATTATACTGTGTATGATTGTGTATGTGACTAATAAAATTTGAATTTGAAAATATGACCATTAGATATGGTTGGTAAGGAAACTCTTGAAGTCAGATGCAGACAGGACACTTTCAGTCACAAACTGCTGTGAAAAAATACAGAGATAGATATTCAATTCGTGATACTTAATTTAGCAAATGAACAATATTTATACTTCGTTCCTGTCTGTAAGAGCCATATTGTGCCTTATGAACTTTGTTGTTGTGTTTATTTCATTTATTTTATTTAGTTTATTGTTAAGTTTCTGACAACCATATAGTTTGTGATGTCTGTGATGTCATTCCATTGTTACACGTAGTTGCATGACTATGTCACTGTAAAAAGAGTCTAGATATGGAAGTTGGGGAGAACACAAGTTTTTGACCGTAATCCAACTTAAGCTACAGATACAGCAATTAGTTTGTTGTAACCACGGTGGACAAGACAACTGTATGAAGTGTTGAATCTTTGATGCTGAAAATAAAACAAGAGACAAAGAGACCAATGGACTTCCGTGTCATGAGTAACCAAAGACACTAAAAAGATGCGCGTCAAAACCTGTGAAATAACATGCCCACACACTCTCTCTTCACAACTCATGAGAACAGACCAAAACCAGAACCGAACTGCAGATTAAGCACGTGCATATGACCGTCGGTATTTTAAGTGTGATTAAAGATCCGATTTTGTCGGAGAATGAAGGATTGGATTCCTCATATATTTCCCCTTAAATCATTCAAGTCATAGCTGATGCTGCAGATTCCCGTCCACATACCAGCAAATTTCGGATGATAAAGATACGTCGTATAGATGTAAAGACGATGTATCATTTAATAGCTTAAACAGGCAATCTACAGACGATCAAAATACAATTATAAAAAAAAACAAACGTGATGTTTACCAGATGATACGCTCTTTAGCAGACGTCTCCGCGATGCACCTGTGCTATCTGGGCAGAAGATTAAATTTATACAAATTTAAAAAGAGACCTTAATCACTGAAAGTCTTCAGTCGAGCCTCAGATTTAAGAGGTTTTTAAAGTGTGGAGAGGTACATTTCACTTTCTCTGAATATATAAGTGAGAACAGCTTATTCACACCTGGGGAGAGTGAATAATATGCATTTGAATGTTGTCTGGCACAGGATTAAGGAATAAGAGGCCCTGATTATACTGCACAAATATTATTTAGCACAACCTCCGTGCTCGGGAAAACCTTTTGTGTGCGGTTGAGCGCTGATTAGACTATAGGAAATTAAAGAGGAGAATTTTATTTAGACTATAAAAATTAACCTGTGTCTATTTTTAGGTGTGCCACCTGCCACTTTTTAGTTAGGAGTTTTCAATACAAATCTTATAATGCCCACATGACATCATTCACACATGACAATATTCCCCTTGTTAATATTTTAACTATTAATGTTACTATTTTAGCTATTACTGTTTCACTTACCTCAAAATAACATTAAAACAATAAAAATAATATTTTTATATTGTTGACTACATTTGGGCCGTGTAACGAGTTCGACCCTAAGTGCATGGATGGCACCATGAAGCACGGACTCGAGGCGAGGTCTGACGAGGAAAAATGGGGAGGAAAGGGTTAAAGGAGTGAGGAAGGAATGTGCACGTGCAGGTTTGGTTGGCATGCGGGCACAGGCTGACTCTGCACTCCGCGGATGGCCGGACCGACCACTCCCATATCTCGCTTCTTTGAAGTCCCTGGGACGCGTTCCATTTGCCCCACTTGCATACCGCACTACCGCGTGAACTTGAGCGCGTCAGAAAATGAACGGAAACATTTTTTAAAATTGTCAGAGTCAGTCTGCTTGCTGTTTTTCCAGACGATGTAAGAGTTAACCCCTAGAGGGCGCCACAGCGGCAAAAGACTGGTTTTTGTTGAGTTTTTTTTTTTGTTATAGGTTATAGAAGGGAAACGACAGGTCCCAGACTGCACCTCGGTCAGGTGAGGGAAGCACTCACCTGAGCCGAGGAAAGTAATTATGTTCATTATAAATAGCCTGACTGAAAGTCAGTCATGCATCTAGCTTTTGTTGTAACTGTTATACTTATGAGTTTAGTGCTGGTTGTTTTTTGTTATCGAGAGAGTTACATTAAAGTTACGAATGTTCTAAGAACAGAGCTTTTGTTTTGTGTTTAACTCTTGAACCAAAATCTTGTCTCCGTAAAATATGCCACGCAAACACGCACGCCGACATCATGACAGAAAGCTAGACCGTACAAGTGGCATAGCGGAGGCCTCTCCCCTAGACGTTTTTTGGGGGGGGGAGCTACAGTATCACCCTCTCGCCCGAGCTGGCGGACTTGCTGGACGACAGCGAGGAGCAAGGAGAGAGGCACGGCAGAGCTGGGAAGGCTGCAGGCTCGCCATCCGGCGGAAGCCGTTTAGAGGTGAGGCAGCTGGGGGATGCATGATCCCAGGCTCCGACAGAGAGGTACAGGCCAAGGAGGTCTGGTACGAAGCTGGCGGGAGGGAAGAGGAACCCCAGACTGAGCAGCAACAGAGAAAGAATGGAACAAACAGTATCTGCAAGTTTTGGGCTGAGCAGAATGTGGAGCGCATTCGAAGCCTGCGGGAGCAGGTAAAACAGCTCCAAAATCTGCTCATCCAGGTTCGTGAGAGCCACGCTGCAGGCCCTGATGTTCTCCATCTCTCTTCTCCAGTTGACGTAGAGGACTATGCGCCGACACTGAACGGCGAGGACAACATGCTTCCTCCACCGCCGCCTCTGCTCGACTGGGAGGACTACGCGTTGCCGCTGAACGGTGAGGACGCCGCACTTCCTCCACCACCACCTCCGCTGCATGACACAGAGGATCCCGCGCTTCCTCAGCTGGACAGCGAGGACGGCACGCTTCTTCTCCCTCCGCCTCCAGGCTTCGAGCACATCGTGCCCGCTCCTCAGCCCAGCGCCAAGGACGTCGTTTCAGCTCCGCAGCGTCCAAGCTCAGCGAACATCGAGCCGGCTCCGCGCCGTCCAAGCTTCGCGGACATCATGTCTGCTCCAAAGCCCGAACCAGCAGACGGAGTGCCAGCCGGGCTGCGTAGCACTAAAGCCCCAAAGCCAGCCACGTCACTCAGCTTCATGGACATCGGTCCGGTGCAGGTTCAGCTGACATGGGGTTAAGGGGCAAGAGTCGGAACATTGGGGCGGGAGTCCTGGGCCTCCGGTAACGCTCCGGAGGACCGTTTTTAAGGGGGGGTACTGTAAGGGTTAACCCCTAGAGGGTGCCAAAGTTATGTTATAGAAGGCAAACTACAGGTCCCAGACTGCACCTCGGTCAGGTGAGGGAAGCACTCACCTGAGCCGAGGAAAGTAATTATGTTCATTATAAATAGACTGACTGAAAGTCAGCCAGGCGTCTAGCTTTTGTCATAACTGTTATACTTATGAGTTTAGTGCTGATTGTTTTAAGTTATCGAGATAGTTACATTAAAGTTACGAGTGCTCTAAGAACAGAGCTTTTGTTTGGTGTATACCTTTAATAAAAAGAACTCTTGAACAAACATCTTGCCTCCATAAAATATGCCACGCAAACACGCACGCCAACATCATGACAGACGCATTCATAATCATTACTCTACTTCTGCCGGTGCGCTCTGGAAAACGTTTTGCGTGCACCTGAGCGCTGATTAGACTACGTAGTAAATTAAAGAGGAGGATTACGATGCCGAATCGAAGTCCTGAGCCCAAACCTCATTTAAATTAAATTAACAAATATTATAAGTAAAAAAAACAATAGCCCACATTTAGAAAACATTAATAAATTATTTCCGACATGAATTGGCCCGGTGTTAGAGATTACCATCACTATTGTATTTAGTTATTAATGAGTGAAAATGTCACTTTGCGCTACCTGACTTTGAAATGCAACTGATTTATTTTGGCCGCTGTCATCTTTACACGGCGGTGAGCGCGACGGTAATAACCATTCCAATTGGGTACCTACTGTAAGAGTTCATTAAAGAACTGTTTTTGAGACGTTGCCATCTGCTTCCCTTGTGTTCTGTCCATGTGCTAGACCCGTTACACTGGTGGAGAATGCAGGCATACGGAACCGAACCAGGCCCACAATGGTCCTCTGACCATATTTGGGACACCTTCTTGCAAAAGATTAAGCAGATCTGCACAGCATCTGCAGATCAACGGCTTAGTGGAACGATTCAATCAGAAAATGACGTAGATGCTCCATATAGTAGTAGATGAAACCAGACACAATTGGGACTAAACGCTGCCTTACAGTACATCCTATTTGCGGTGCGTGAAACACCACATGCTTCCACGGGATTCATGCCTTTTGAGCTACTTACGGCCACCGACCGCATAGTCTACTCGATGTAGCTAAGGAAAACTGGGAGGAGCTGCCATCACCGTTCAGGTCCGTAATCGAGTATGTACAGGAAATGCAATCATTAACAAAGTTCTCTCTATTGTACAGCAACACATGCAGCATGCAGAAGTTGCAAAGGGAGCAAAAGAGCACCTACAACCGGTCAGCACAACTCTGTGAGTTTAAGTAGCTGAGGTCTACATGTAAGTTTCTGGCCTGCTGCGAGTCAGGCCAGTAACCTAGCGACTGCAACATCGAGGAGCGTGCAAATGCACTGAGCTGTACCATATCAATTTACTTAAATGGTGGATTGAACCAATATTTCGCTCCTCAGCCCTTGCCTCTCTCTCTGCCGCAGGGCAAAATCCCAACATTGTTCATCCTGGAGAGGATCTGATCAGAACCAGAAGCTGAATTAACTCATGAACTATTTTTTTTAGAGGTGAAGGGCTATTGGCAGCTGGCCATTATAAATCACAGCCATTGGCAATATTGGTTCCTACTATTTGGTTTCCACACCGCCCCACATTAAAAAACCTAATGGACACTGTCTAGTCTCACCACCCTTATGCCACTGTGTGCTTGGATGATGTGGTGAACTGCTGAAAGCAGCTGACTAACCCCCGGATGTGCCACTTTGGGCTGACCGAGGATGAGTACCTGGGGGATCAGATTTGGCGCGGCATGGTAAAGCTGCCAAAGGAGAAAGTGGAGACCAACAATACCCTCACCCAATGACGAAAAAAGAGGTACATGCCTTTTTGGTGCTAGCTAATTTTTTTCTGTCGCTTTGTGCCTTTTTCTCTCATGTGGCAGCACCCCTTTCCAACCTGCTGAGAAAAATACTGCCAAAGCATCGGACACTGGGCTTTGGGCAGTTCTTTTTCAGGAGGGCAAAAAACATCCAGTCCTGTATTTAAGTAGAAAAATCTAGTAATTAAGTAAGCAGTAGAGTAGCTCCGCTATTATCTAGAAGAGCAGCAATTCACTCTAGTTACAGATCATGCTCCTCTACAATGGCTGGCAAGAGCTAAAGACACAAACCCCCAAATAACTAGATAGTTTCTCTCCATACAGGATTACTCGTTGTCCGTGGTTCACAGGTCTCGTGCACAACACAGGAACGCAGATGCCCTCTCACCATGTTACACCCTCTACTCGCCAGCTGGGGTCAGCTCAAAGCTGAGCGTGCGGGTGTTGTGACAACGGGCCACTCAGTGTAGGAGCTTCTTGCACACACATACACTGTGCACACCGCGTTGGGTGCGCCAACTGCGGAGTATATCTACCAAGTGTTCCCAAAAGTACTGAGTACTTTTTGGCTGCTTTCCTTTAATCTATGGTCCAACCCATCCCAAACCATCAAATGGATTTAGATCAAGTGATTGTGGAGGCCAGGTCATCTGATACATCTGGTACATCTGATACATAATCTGGTACTCTATTACTCTCCTTTTTAGACAATGCTCTTACATAACCTAAAGGCGTGTTTGGGGTCATTTTTTCTTTTGGAAAACAAACCATGGTGCCAAGTGCTAACGAGAATAGATGGCATGTCGCTGTAAAATGCTGTTGTAGCCATGCTGATTACATGTACCCTCCATTTTGTCACCAACAATGTCATCAGCAAAGCACCAAGCACCCCCACACCATCACACCTCCTCCTCGCTTGACAGTAGGAATCACACATTAAGCAATCTGACTGTTCCCCCTCTCTACGTTTAACAAAAATCTAAAATTGGGACTCATTAGACCAAAATTTTGACATTTCAGACTAAAAACCAGTGTTTTTATCAACTAAATGAGCCACTATCCACTAATTTCAAACGAATAAGTAACTGGTCTGTTCCAAGATCACCAAAGGACAGAAAAAGCAAGAAATTTTAACTGTAACATGATTAAAGTAACATGATTAGCTACAAAAGGGATATCTTGGAGAGGCAGAGTTTCTCAGAAGTAAAGATGAGCAGAGGCTTTCCAATCTGTGAAAAAGTGCATAAAAAGATTGTGGAATACTTTAAAAACAACATTTCTCAACATCAAATTGCAAAGGCTCTGCAAATCTCATCATCTACAGAGCATAACATCATCAAAAGATGAACAAATCTCTGTGCATAAATGACAAGGCTGGAGGCTGGTGGTCTTCAGGCTCTCAGACAACACCGCATCACTCATCGGCATGACTGTGTCATTGACATTACTAAATGGACCCAGGAATTTCTGAAATCACTTTAGGTAAACACAATCCCTCCATGCCATCTGCATATGCTAACTTAAGCTCTATCATGTAAAAAGGAAGCCATATGTGAACAGGGTCCAGAGGCGATGTCATGTCCTGTGGGCCAAGGTTCATTTTATCATGGTCAGACGAATACAAATTTGACATTCTTGTTGGAAATCATGGCATGACATGAAATCATGGAAATCGTGACCTCCGAGCTAAAGAGGAGGGAGACCTTCCCGGCATGTTATTAGCATTCAGTTCAAAAACCAGCATCTCTGATAGTATGGGGGTGCATAAGTGCATACAGTATGGGCAGCTTGCATGTTTTAGAAAGCACTATGAATGCTGAAAGGTGTATAAAGGTTTTAGATAAAGTCTATTTCAGTGAAGGCCTTGTGTATTTCAGCAGGACAATGCAAAAATAGCAGGATAGCCATCCTGAAACTGAACAATCTAACTATGCAGCAGTGAAAGGCAAACTTAAAACTGTCTTAACACAAACTGGTTATCTTTTTTAAATTTCAAAGCTGCATCAATGCATGCTTTCCAGTGTTTGCTGCAAAAATTAACCAGAGTAGTGGAAGAACGTGTCCCACATACGGGCAGAGTGCAGAAAAATTCAGACCGTTCATTGCTTGAATTGAGCCATATCGTCAGTTTACACTATGGATTGAAAATGCTTACCAAGCCAGTAAGATGTTTTCTACTCCAAACAAATGCACAGAGATTCATCCTATGATTGCGATTCAACTCACCAAAGAAGGCCTAGACATTGAAAGGACGGTGTGAACACCTGGATTCTTACACAAGTTCTGGATCATCTAACAGCTACAGTGGGAGCCACGCCAAATAGCCGCGACCGTGTGGCTAAAGTGTGAATGGCGTGTGAATGCCCTTAGCACGCCGTAATCCCCCCTCCCTTTTCTGCCAGAAAGGCGTGTCAAGATTTCACAGTAAACACGCCCATTCAAGCCCTATTTATTAATTTACCTGGTGCCACCAATAGATGGCGCTTCGTTCTCAATAACACGTTAAAACAAGCCAGCTGCGCTGAGTTGCAATCACGTGATTTTAACAACCCGCCTCCACCCCCGCAGAACTGACGCTACCAAACTACAGAGATGAAGATGGCGGCTTAACGGACTATTCGCGGTAAGTAATGTTTTATTTTATAATATGTGTTTGGGGTAGTTTACAGTCTATTTCCCAGTTTAGTTTTTTATTGGCCATTTTAAATATCACTGGCAGCACCAGCAGCGGTCAGATGTGACTTTAGAGAACTTAATGATCTGTTTACCAAGTCTGGAGTTAATATTACAGCTTACTGTCAGTGTCACACACTCACAATGTCACTCCACTTTAACTCAAAAACATGCTCAAGCCTCGACAATACTATTAATGTCCCTATTACAAGAGCTGCACTACCCGATGAAGATGTTTGTGTTCTCTGTAAATACTGAGAGAATCTCACCGCGTGTTGTCTGGATAAATTCAGCGCTTATTTATTCTTTGGTTAAGAGTTAATCTGCAGGTTATTTTTGTGACTGTAATATAATGTGATGCAGTTGATGAGGGACACAGACTGAGGGTAGCTGTACAGGAGCTAGTAACGCTCATAACCCGGTTTATATTTTATACACTTTGGCCGTGACTTTCCACGGTAGCGCGATCGCTTAGTTAACGAGCTGAATAACAACACTGAAGTGTTTATTAGTTAAGGAGGAGGAGGGGGGAGGTGTGTGCGTGTGGGGGGGGGGTGTGCGTGTGAGGGGCTTCAGTAAGTTATAGTTTGGCTTCAGGGATGAACTAATGCTCATATACGAGTGTTATATCGCTTATTTGAATGAGAAGCGCATTAAGTAAATTCTCGGTTAATTTAATTCAGACAATAATACAGACAGTCACTGGTTAACACTAACACTGTTCACTGGTTAACATTAGCACAGGCAGTTTATTTACATTCCAGAATTCCCAAAACAGTATTATACACACTCTGTGGTAAATAGGTTTATTAATATATTGTATTTTTATTAGAACTAGATGTTCTGTAAAGTTTATTTGTCTTTGTCTTGACTAAATTCTCCTGTTGTCTTTAAGCAGAGCCCCGCTGTGGAGGATTTGGGGGGTCAGACGGCTGACGGCTGGACTTTTGGAGCTACAGGACTGGAGAAGCCTGAACAAGCTGTTGAGGGAGCTGTAGGAGGGATGATGTCACAGTCCGACAGCTTTAGAATGATGTTTGGTCAGGTCTACTGTATATTCTGAACATAGAACTGCTAAATGTCTGATACAGTACTTTGGGGGAAACAAACTGTTCCATGTTTGATAGTTTTGATATTTGAAAAATTTATATTTTAATATAAAAGGACTATAGATGGAGACTTATAAGCAGCTGGTGTATCCGGGTAGTTTAATGAACTTTAAGCAAAAAAGACAACATGTATTCACCTGTTTTATATAAATTACAGTTTTAACTTTGACTAGTTTTGGAAGAATAAATTGAATTGGTAAAGTCATGTTTGCGTGTTTTAATTGTTGGGGGATTGTTTGGGTATTTAAAAAACGTTTAGTTGAACCAACAACTTCAATGGGCAAAAAAATGGGACACAACTTTGTCAAAGAGTTGGGCTGAAAATCATAATAATTATTGGTCATAGAAACAAATGAAACCAGTTAAACACTTGATCATATGTATTTGTGTTTGTGATTATGTGACCCATAATAATTTTTTCTCAGTATAAATAAATGTTTTGGGTTTTAAGAACTCCAAAAGAGCAACGACAAACTTGGTATTCTCCATTGAGGTTTCTCACCTTCCATTCCTGAGTATGACATGGTGTTAATTGCTCTGTGTGTGTGTTTTTGGCGGGGGGATGGGTGTGTGTGTGTTTTCGGCTGTTCAGCAGTTCTAAACACAAGCACAGTTTTTGTCCTTAACTAAAATACTTCAATACGTTAATAATTAATTTATTTTGCTGAATAAGGTAATAAGCGATATTTAAACCAAACCAGTAAGTTAAGTAAGTGTTCCATACATTAAAGTACTGTGTATAACCAAGTGCCCTAGCAAACACAGTTACAGTTTACAGTACAAACAAAGAGTGTGTGCGCTGGGGGGATTGGAAGGTGAGTGAGAATACTCATTTACAAGACAAAAGACGGTCAGAGGCAGGGCTGTTCTAGACCAGGGGGGGAGGGGCGCAGTCAGAAATGTGAAGGGGGCATCATGTTCGAGCACTGTTTATCCCTGGGCTTATAGTAACAGTATTGTCCTTGCTGAATTGTGTTGAGGCACGCAAACCCCCTGACCACAATAAGGTGGCAATCCCTCAGGGGGGAAACTAAAAAATAAAAATGAAAGAAATTAAATAAAATATCCTTAATTCAGATTTTATCAATCAATGACATAACAGTTATGTAAGCTGGATGGTCAAATTCTCAAAAAGTTTAACCTAAAGTAAGACTTAACACACTATAACTAAAATATTTACAAAACTGAAAGGTTGTCTTATGAATAATAAAAAATACAAACTAAATTAAAACAGATGGGCTATTGAACTGATCATAATATGTTTTATGTTTTCTGATTATAAATGATAGATGGGTTGATTTTAGAAAGGCTAAATGAAATAGCTAGTTTTGGTAATGTCAGTCCAGTAACTATACTATGTAAAAGTAATTATAATATGAATTAATTAAGGGCAGGACCTAACCTAATGTTAATAATTTACACCATGATAACATTAGTATTTATGTTTTTATATATATTTTTAAATGTTCAAATGAACGTTTCAGAGTTTATAATTTGTCATGTCATCTGTGATTGAGACCCATGAGTTAAATTGAAATCATTTTTATAGGTAGTAAGCCAGGTTTTAGTAACCTTGGACAAATCACCATGTAAGCCCTCTCTCGCGCACGCACTCTCACGCTATCTCTCGCACTCACACACACACACACACACACACACACACACACACACACACACACACACACACACACACACAGACACACACAAATAACACATGAAATCGCGTAAAACCAAATGAAACTAGGGTAAAAAATATGAGCAGTAAAAATACAATAGTATCCTGTAGGTGATTCCTGTCCTGCGATAACAGGCACTAACACTCTAGAACTGTTTACTTCTGTTAGTTTTGTTTTCAAGTGTGAATGTTTATGAGGATTAAATCTGTCTCTGCTGCCGCATCTATACACAGTTGTGATAAGTGATTTATGCCCCATCAGATCTTTGATGTGGGACATTATGCTGGTTAAATGACTAAAGACACACTGATCCGTATGGACAGATATTTGTTCCCGATATTATGCGCCATTAATCAATTTGTTATGCCAATTTGACTATCAGCGAAAACATCAAAAATATAACGAAAACAAACCCAAGTAGAAGTTAAATTTTAAGCTTTACTTTCAAATAAAAATTTTATTTGTCACATACACAGCACGATATGCAGTAAAATGCTTTGAGTGCTTTAGGTGCGGCTCGAACTCGGCATTCCTTCACCTGGACCACTTTATACTGTAAGTGTCACACGCTAACCGATTGCGCCACTGGAGCCACACGGAAGTTGCTCTTGTCAGAGTATCCTCTCTCTCGTGCACACACACACACACACACAACACATGAAATTGTGTAAAACCAAACGAAATATAAGCAGTAAAAAAACAGTAAAAATACATTAGTATAACAGGCGCTAACCCTCTGGAACTTTTTTTTTACTATTGTTTCCAAGTGTTTATGGGGATTTAATCTGTCTCTGCTGCCGCATCCATTCACAGTTGTGATAAGTGATTAATGCCCCATCAGATCTTTTGACGGGGGAGCATGCATGATTAAATGACTAAAGAAATACTGATCCATATGGGCAGATATTTGTTCCAGGTTGCATGCGGCATTAATTGGCTTTCTTATGCCACATGTTGACTATCAGTGAAAAAAAAAATCAGCGAAAAAATCATCAAAAATATAACGAAAACAAACCCAAGCAGACATTACATTTTGAGCTTTATTTTGCAGCAAAATATTATCTACCAGTATATTAAATGGAACTAGGTAAAATACACCGTAATATAAAATACTGTACATAGCCCGCGTTTGTATTCTGTACCTACAATGATCGGTTTAGACAAATTACAGACGCTACCGTGTCTTTAAAGATTATTTTAGAATGTCTTAAAAATATTTCACTAACTAGTTTTATTAAGTCATTATTAAATAATAAATAGCATAATCATCATGGGTTGTGTATTGAGTGATTTAACAAATCTGTTTTATTAATTGGTTTGTTGTTTTTTACCACATCAACTATGTTGACAATACAAGAACTGTCTGTATATTAAAGATACGGTATTGGGTTTCCTGGACACTGCAGTTAACTGTGCCAGTCAATGCTCCATCTGGCGGAATTATACGGCATTGCAACCATCTTTTTAGAAAGCGCATGTGGGCGTTTATGGGGCGGGGCATTGTTAACTGCGTCATCGCGGGGGATCACATTCCATGCACGAAGCGTCCATTAACCCTTCATGAACCTGCCATGGAGCCGTCATGCTCCAGGCGGCTGTTTGACGTGGCTCCCACTGTATACCACCACTACAGCCCAACACCTAGATTTCCTGAGCGCTACGAGAGCAGAGAAACCTCCTACCACTTGACTGCTGCTGGATGTGGGAGTTTCCGTCCATTATCACATTCTACAGTATAACATTTGAATCAGGGGAAACTACAAGTAGTTGAAAATGAGGGCCAGTTTCCAGCTACCAACTCTACCCAGGCCTGAATGGACAACATGGCCATGACTAATGATTCTACCACAGATATTTTACCTCATGCAAATGTTTTGAATATATTTGGAGAACTTATAATTGAGCAAACTGTTGTGCATGCTTTTGTTGACACTGGAGCAGATGTTTTGATTGTTAGTGAAGACATTAGGATGTCCAATGCTACTCTTCACTAAAAGCCAATTATGAAACATTTTGTTCTCGTCACTGCAGTTTCAGGAGACCCTTTGGATTCTGTTGCCTCCATTTTAGCCAATTTAAGTATAAATAATAATAATAATAGTGTTTTTTTAATAATGCACTTTCTATTTAAAGCAAATGTCCGCCCAAAAGCACAGATAAAAAGTTTTAAAACCAGATTTTAAAGCATCAACAGTCTGTGGCAACCACAGATACTCTGGGAGAGCATTCCACTGTCTAGGTGCAGCTGAGCAAAAAGACCCATAGTATGAAGCTGAAGTATTAAGTATGACACTGATACTGACACATATGACAAATAAGAGGTAAAAAGGTTAATAACCGATGTTGACAATCGGATATACCGACCAGAAAAGGTAGTACTAGTGATGTTAGATGCCCTAACCTGGTGTGGGGTGCCTACTAAAATAGCTTCGGTCTTAGAGTTGTTCAGCTGCAGGAAATTATGCTTCATCCATGATTTATCTCCTCCAAACAGATGGTCAAAGTGGTTGGCTGAGTAGATGACAAGGTTGAATATATCCTGAGGTAAAGCTGAGTATCATCAGCATAGCAATGAAATAAAATTCTGTGCCAGCTGATTACACAACCCAGAGGAAGCCTATACAATATAAACAAAGTAGGGGAAAGCACTGAGCCTTCAAGAACACCACAGATGACACTATGTGTAGCGGATTTAGCCTCTCCCAGAGGAAACATTCTCCGTTCTTCCAGTAAGATATTATGAGAACCATTTTTGGTTAGTAATTGTATTATGATAAAAAAAAACTGATGGTTTTGCCTGGACTGTAGCAGCACATCCATGTGAAAGTAGAACAATTCCAGTGAGAATGTAATGTTACATAATGGCATAATCAAGCTAATTTTTAATGCCTCATTTGGCAGTATTCACGATGAGCACACTATGAAGGAAGGTTCTGTTGGGTACATACTTGTGAGCTCTAATCTACCTGCCCTCACTGATGCACTGAGCCCAGACCTCATGAATATACAAAATAATGAATTCTCATATGTGTTTAGTCAACACTCATATGATTATCGTAGGATGGATTTGTTTACTCACAGTATTAAGAATAAATGTGAGAATCTACATCACAAAGACCCTACCATACATATCCTTCCATGAAAGCAGAAATCTGCCATCAAGTGGAATAGCTTATAGCTTGAGACATTATTGATGATGGTATGAGTCCCTGGGCAAGCCTGGTAGTGATTTGTTTAAAAACAAATGAAACATGCAGATTTTGAGTAGATTTCAGGAAACTTAATTCGGTCACCGTCACTGCTGCACATCCACTCCCAAGAATTGATGACAGTTTGGGGGGTTTCTTTTCCACCATGGACATGTGAAATAAATACTGGCAAGTTGAAATGGACCTTGCAGATAGGCCCAAACCCACATTCACAACAGGTGATGGGCTTTACCTAATGCCAATGGGACTGAAAAATTCACCACCGACTTTTCAGAGACACAAGGAGTTAGTACTTAAATGACTCCACTAGACAAGATGCATACTGTATCTTGATAACATAATTTATATGGGACAGGACTTTTATAATCACTTAAAAAATATCATAGACACTCTCACAGAATTTAGATAAGTAGGCTTGAAACTAAACAAAATTTCCAACTCCTCACAAGACATACAGTATGATGAACTGGCAGTGGACCCTGGTCACAGTGAACAAATAAGTAACTGGTCTGTTCCAAGATCACCAGCTAAGTTACAAGCTTTTCTGGGTGTGAAAGTGTGGCAGAAAACGCTGCACAACGAGAAGAGGTGACCGGGCCCTGAGGAAGATTGTGGAGAAGGACCGATTCCAGACCTTGGGTAACCTGCGGAAGCAGTGGACTGAGTCTGGAGTAGAAACATCCAGAGCCACCGTGTACAGGCGTGTGCAGGAAATGGGCTACAGGTTGCAAATTTTGCATGTCATTCGGAAATCAAGATGCCAGAGTCTGGAGGAAGACTGGGGAGAGGGCAATGCCAAAATGCCTGAAGTCCAGTGTCAAGTACCCATAGTCAGTGATGGTCTGGGGTGCCATGTCAGCTGCTGGTGTTGGTCCACTGTGTTTTATCAAGGGCAGGGTCAATGCAGCTAGCCATCAGGAGATTTTGGAGCACTTCATGCTTCCATCTGCTGAAAAGCTTTATGGAGATGAAGATTTCATTTTTCAGCACGACCTGGCACCTGCTCACAGTGCCAAAACCACTGGTAAATGGTTTACTGACCATGGTATTACTGTGCTCAATTGGCCTGCCAACTCTCCCTACCTGAACCCCATAGAGAATCTGTGGTGTAGATGCGGTCATATTATTTCACCAGTTTTGACGCGTAGCTTTGTCTTAAAGTTTCACTCACACGACAGAAGTCTGATCTCTTTGTCTCTTGTAGTTTATTTTGTCAGCATCAAAGAATCAACACTTCATACAGTCGTCTTGAGTAAATCCACTGCGATTACAGACAACAGTTCCTGCACCTTGCAATTCTCTGACTTTTACAACAACCTGTTTGCTGTATCTTACAAATTACAGTCTTAGCTTACGTATATAACAACACTCTTGCTGTATATATCTACTTACGGGAGCTTACGGTTACAACAACCTAGTTGCTGTATCTTACATTCTTAGCTTACCGGGAGCTCACGAGCTTACGGTCAAAAGCTTGTGTTTCCGTAGCCTTCCGCATCTAAACTGAACTCTCTATCATATGACAGTCACACAAATGCATGTAATAGTAGAATGACATCACAGACCAACTTACGATTGTCAAAATGGATGCATAACTTTAATATACTTTTAATAACTTTAAGAAATTTAAAGCTTATGGCTTATGTAACAAACTTAATGCTTAACTAATGAATAGAACAAGAATAAATGAAATAACAAATAAAATAAACACAACAACAAATTCATAACAAGTACGATATGGCTCTTACATGTGGGATATTGTGAAGAGAAAGTTGAGAGACACAAGACACAAGAATCTGCAAAAGGATTCCCGACCAAGTATTGAGTGCATAACTGAACATAATTATTTGTAGGTTGACTTTTTTTGTATTAAAAACACTTTTCTTTTATTGGTCGGATGAAATATGCAAATTTTTTGAGATAGGGATTTTGGGTTTTCATGAGCTGTATGCCACAATTATCAATATTAAAACAATAAAAGTCTTGAACTACTTCAGTTGTGTGTAACGAATCTAAAATATATGAAAGTCTAATGTTTATCAGTACATTACAGAAAATAATGAACTTCATCACAATATGCTAATTTTTTGAGAAGGACCTGTATGCTTTCACTGAACTGTTTTACAAAGTAACACAAAAACATCTGGATGGACAGAGGAGTGCTCAGTTACATTTGAAAGTCTTAAGGATACACTCTCCTCACCTCTTCGTATGGCTTCCCCTAGTCTTTATCAGCTATTTATATCATCATACTATATTTATAGTATGGACGCATGTAACTATGCAGTCAGAGCAGTGCTTTCCCAGGTTCAACAACCATTTACAATCACCACAGACCATTGTTTACTTCTTAGTTTACAGAAAACGGATGTCACACAAGTGCCACTGGTGCAGAAAAGTGCTACTGCTAAAGCTAATGCTATCAGCTGCAGACAGACAGAGAAGGGCAACACCAGAAACGCGTTCATCATCTCCAATCTTGAAGTTAGGAGATTGAACAGCAAGAAAGCAGCAGGACCAGATGGGATTTCAGGATGAACCTTCAGAGCCTTCACTGGAGCCCCTCAGGGTTGTGGCATGAGCTCCCTGAAGTACTCATTGTACACACATACAGTATGACTGCTTGCCCACTACGAACTCCTCCACCATCATCAAGTTTGCTAACGAGACCACTTTGATGGGCCTGATCTCTGACAACAATGAGACCGCCTACCTGGAGAAGATAAAAAATCTGGAGAACTAGTGCCAGAGGAACAACCTCCTCAACGTCAGAAAGTGAACTTCAGTACAAAGCAGGAGGGGAACTACCAGACCCACATGATCAACGAGAGCCCAGTGAAGAGAGTGGACACCTTCATATACCTTGGTGTTCGCATCAAGCAGGATGTCATGGTTCAGAAACAGCACCATGCAGGACAGACAAGCGCTTCAGAGGGCGCCTCATCCATACCAAGGTCACTGACCTGCACTTAATCTACAGCAAGTGGTGCTGGACCAAGGCCAGGAATATCTTGAAGGACCTCAGCCACCCCAACAATAGACTGTTCTATCTGTTGAGGTCAGAGCGCTTCCGCTCCCTGAAGGCCAACACAAGGAGACTGAGAAGTAGCTTCTTCCCTATATGGGCTCTCAACCGGAACTCACCATAGGACTCAAATGACTGGACTTGCGATGTTACCTTCACAGATCAAACTGAACATTTGAACATTGGTCATTTGCACTATTGCACTTTAAACATTGACAATACCACTGCTGCTCATCATTTAATTTCATATGAAATGCATATTTTTTTAATTATATGATTTCATGCATTTCACTGCATATCATACTGTGTATGGTTGTGTATATTTGCTGCACATTAAAAGACAATAATAGTGCTCAGAAAAATATGAAGCAACATTTACATTTTCTAATAATTAGCTTAAAATATTAATTATCGTAACTGGTAAATTAAAACTACTGAAATAAATTATGTAAAAATAAAACATATATTGTAATATTTGTAAAAAACACTTCTGGAAGCCTTAACATTTAAGTCTAAAATAAATGTTTTCATAGCCAAAGATAAATACATTAGGTCAACATTTGTAGCTATCAATATGGAATTTACTCTTTACTACTGCATAAAACAGACACAATTACTGTTTCATGAATAATACAGTGGACATTATTGGGGGTTGAAGAATATATAATGGGGGAAATGTTGAGAGAGAGGGGCGACACGGTGGTGTAGTGGTTAGCACTGTCTACTTGCACCTCCAGGGTCCGGGTTCGATTCCAGGCTCGATTCCCGTCTCTGTGTGCATGGAGTTTGCATGTTCCCCCCCGTGCTTGGTGGGTTTCCTCCGGGTACTCCGGTTTCCTCCCACAGTCCAAAGACATGCATATTAGTCTAATTGGTGTTCCCAAATTGACCATAGTGTGTGAATGAGTGTGTGTGTGTGTGTGTGTGTGTGTGTGTGTGTGTGTGCTCTGCGATGGATTGGCACGCTGTCCAGGGTGTACCCTGCCTCGTGCCCTGAGCCCTAGTTCCCCGCGACCCTAAATACAGGATAAAGCGGTATAGAAGATGAATGAATGAATGTTGAGAGAGAGGGTTGCCTGGCGGTTATTGATCAGCAATAAAAGTTATAAAACCCAAGCCTCAGAGTATTCTCTAAAACAATAACACTGCTAATCATGCAAACATACTGCCTTATTTAACTTAGCACAAATGGTTTAGCTCACGGTGGTTAAGCTAATGCCATATGTAGCTTAGATGTTAAGGTCAATGTCAGCTGTGGGGTAAATGTTCTAATGTATTCCCAGTTTTGGATAGCTTTAGCTTATGGTAGTTATTTGTTTCAGATTTTTGGTTAGAATATCTGTAATGTTTAAACACTTCAAAATACTGCCTTATGTAGCTAAAAGATATGTTTGGACATGTTCAGAGGAGAGATTGTGAATATATCGGTAGAAGGATGCTGAGGTTGGAACTGCCAGGCAGGAGGTCTAGAGGAAGACCAAAGAGGAGATTCATGGACGCAGTGAGAGAGGACATGAAGTTAGTTGGTGTGAGAGAAGAGGATGCAGAGGATAGGGTTAGATGGAGGCAGATGATTCGCTGTGGCGACCCCTGAAAGGGAACAGCCGAAAGACAAAGAAGAAGAAGATGTAGCTAAAAGATGTTCATTGTATTCAAATGTAAAAAATTTAATATATAAGTTGTATAGCATTACAAAACCTTGTAAAAACCTTGTCTTTATGCATGGTGATTAGTGACTCATGATAATATACAGTGCATCCGGAAAGTATTCACAGCGCATCACTTTTTCCAAATTTTCAAAGGCTGTGAATACTTGTGTACATGTGCTTTCTCAATTTATTAATTTTTTAAAATAAATTTTCAAAAATCTCAAGTAAACTTTTTCATGTTTTCATTATGGGGTGTTTTGTGTAGGATTCTGAGGAAAAAATTAATTTAATCCATTTTAGAATAAGGCTGTGACATAACAAAATATGAAAAGCTGTGAATACTTTCCGGATGCACGGTACAGTCATTTGTTTTATTGTGTTATTATGCTCATGTTGTTCTTCAAATTCAAATTCTATTTGTCACATACACAGTCATACACAGTACGATATGCAGTGAAATGCTTATACGACTGCCAGTGACCTTAAAGAGTAGTAAAAGCTTATACATAAGAAATAATATGAATAAAAGAAATATGTTAAGAAATAAAATTAACTAGTAAAATAGTTAAATATGCTGTACAAAAGTAAAATATACTGTGATAAAAGAAATACGTTATAAAAAAAATAAGTAACTAGTGCAATGTACTGTACAAAGTAAAAGTAAGATAAACTGTGCAAATAAGAACAAAATATCAATATAAAAACTAAATATCAATATAACAAATATAGAAATATAGAAAAGAAAATAGAAATAAATTTGTCAAAAACAGAAATTTAGAATTTTTTTAATGGTTGTTGTGTGCAAATATGCATAAAAAGTGACTTCGTGAAATGTCTTATTTAAAGTGACTGTGATTTGTGCAATGGTCCATGGATGAAAAATATAAATATATAGTGCAGTGTGCATGAATGTGTCCAAAGTGGCCATGAATGCCCAGTCAGTGTTGGGTGTTGCAAAAAGATGGTAATTAGTCTTGTGTTGTGGTTGAGAGACCTTATCGCCTGCGGGAAGAAGCTCCTCCTCAGTCTCTCTGTGTTGGCCTTCATGGAGCGGAATCGCTTCCCAGACCACAACAGAGAGAACAGTCCATTGTTGGGATGGCTGAGGTCCTTCACCATCTTCCTGGCCTTGGTCCAGCACCACTTGGTGTAGATCGAGTGCAGATCAGGGAGCTCGGTGCGGATGATGCGCTCAGCTGATTGCACCACCCTCTGTAGAGCTCGTCTGTCCTGCATGGTGCTGTTTCCAAACCAGGTAGAGAATTTTCCCGTTAGGATTCTCTCTATGGTGCAGGAGTAGAAATTCCTGAGCACCTTGGAGGGCAGTCTGAAGTCTCTCAAGCGTCTTAGGTGGTAGAGACGCTGCCAGGCCTTTTTTTTACCACGGTGTTGATGTGACAGGACCATGACAGGTCCTGCGTGATGGGAACACCGAGGTATTGAAAGCTGTCCACTCTCTCCACTGGGCTCCTGTTGATGACGGGGGTCTGGTAGTTCCTCTCCTGCTTTGTACAAAAGTCCACTATCAGCTCCTTTGTCTTGCTGACGCTCAGGAGGAGATTGTTTCTCTGGCACCAGTTCTCCAGATTTCCAACCTCCTTCACCAGACTCATCGTTGTTCGTGATCAGGCCCACCATGACAGTGTCATCAGCAAACTTGATGATGGTGGCGGAGTTGGTAGTGGCCACGCAGTCATAGGTGTACAGAGAGTACAGCAGGTGGCTCAGAACACAACCCTGGGGGGCTCCAGTGCTGAGAGTGAGGGAGGCTGAGACATGTCCACCCATCCTTACTGCCAGTTAGGAAGTCGGATATCCACTGACACATAGATGAGCTGAGTCCCAGGTGCTCCAGCTTGTTGGTGAGTGTGGAGGGAATTATGGTATTAAATGCAGAGCTGTAGTCAATGAAGAGCATTTTCACATAATTCCTCCTCCGAGTGTCCAGATGAGTGAGAGATGTATGGAGAAGATGAGAGATAGCGTCATCCGTAGAACGGTTTGGACGGTAAGTGAACTGTAGTGGGTCGAGTGTGTCTGGTAGTGAAGAAATGATGAAGTCTCTGACCAGGCGCTCAAAGCACTTCATCACTACTGAGGTGAGGGCTACAGGGCGAAAGTCATTGAGAGAAGCATGATGTGGTTTCTTTAGAACAGGAACAATGATGGACTCTTTGAAGCAAGGAAGCAGGAAGTGGGGATCACCGACTGGGATAAAGAGATGTTGAATATCTCAGTGAGCACAGGTGCTAGCTGGTCTGCGCAGGCTCTGAGAATACGGCCTGAGATGCTGTCTGGTCCTGCTGCTGTTCCTGTTCACTCTCTTGAAGGCTCTCCTCACTTCGTGCTCGGTGATGATGAACGCGCTTCCGGTGCCGGCAGTGTCTTCCTGTCTGCAGCCGTTAGCGCCGATAGCGTTATTAGCATCGCTAGCGTCTTTAGCTGCAGCCTCGAAGCGAGCATAGAAAGTGTTGAGCTCGTCTGCCAGAGTCGCGTCAGCGTTCGTCATACCGGATGTTGGTGCTTTATAATCCGTGATTATTTTTAGTCCCTGCCACAGGCTCCTAGAGTCACTCTGTTGAAGTTGTGACTCTAGTTTCCTCCCTTAGCGCTGCTTCGCCTCTTTGACCGCCTTCCGCACGTTGTATGACGCAGCCTTGTATGGTTCCATGTCCCCCGACGCAAGTCACGTGTTGTAGGCAGCGGTACGAGATCTCAGATCGTTGCGGATGGTTTTATCCACCCACGGCTTCTGGTTGGGAAACGTTCTGATTTTTTTCTCCACGGTATCATCCGCTAGCTTCCCAATGTATCCCACAACCGCTTCAGTAAACACGCTGACGTCATCGGAGCTGTTTCTGAACATGTCCCAGTCTGCGTCATCGAGTGCGTCCTGTAACGCGGCCACCGATTGGTCCGTCCAGCGCGCGACCTCCCTCTGAACCGGAACTTCCTGTTTCAGCCTTTGTTTGTATTTTGACATGAGGAAGATGACGGCGTGGTCGGATTTTCCAAACGCTGGACGAGATTAACCGTCTTTGACCATAGTATAACAATGGTCCAGTGTCTTTTCGCCCCTGGTGGGGCAGGTGATGTGCTGATAAAAGTTCGACGCTGAGCGTTTGAGGTTGGCACCATTAAAGTCCCCCGCCACAATGAGCGCAGCGTCCCGGTGTTGTGTTTGTTGTTGTGAAAGTAGTGTCCGTGTCCGCTTGTGGTGGAATATAAACGGCACTGATTATGACCGATGTGAACTCCCGTGGAAGATAAAAAGGGCGACACATGATGGACAGTAGTTCCAGGTTTGGTGTGCAGGAGCATGTAAGAGGAACAACACTCGCCGCCTCCCCTTGACTCCCCGAGTCCCGCGTCCTGTCCATGCGGTGAACCGAGAAGAACTCAGCCGGCTGGATGGTGTGGTCTGGCACCGCTGGGTTCAGCCATGTCTCGGTGAAGCAGAGGAGGTTGCAGTCCCGAATGTCTCTCTGGAACTTTACCCTGGCCCTGAGGTCATCGAGTTTGTTTTCCAGTGACTGGACATTGGCGAGCAGGATGCTAGGCAGAGGTGTGCGGTGTGCATGGGCTCTCAGCCTGTTCCTGACGCCGGCTCGTTTCCTTCGGGGCTGCTTTGCGTCGCGTCAATTGTTCTCCCTCAGGATCTCACTCGGCCAGCTCGGATCCGGAGTTAAAAACGTTGAATTGTGAGTACATTGTATACCAATAGAAACAAGAGTGTCTCCATCATACCTAATGTACTCAATGGTGGTGATTTTGCCGATTTTAAAACACTGAAAACTAACAAACAAAAACAAAGAAAAGGTGGTCAGAGCAGTCGTGACGGCAGCCGACCTCACCGGCGCCATCTTGGAACCTTTTTTTTTATAAACAGTTGAAAATGATCATAAACAGTAAAAATTATCAGTCACCTGTTTGACAGAAAGCAAATGCAAACATACAGGCAAGATACAGACAGCCCATCACTATTTCATGATGACACTTGATTGCAGTCTGCATGGGAACCTGGACCACAACTGGTGTCTGGATTTGGGATGGATCTCTTATATTTTTAAAGTGGATGGACACACAATAAGCATCTGTCTGGACCTGGGACTGCATACAACCAGCACATGAACTGACCTCAGATGCCAGCGATGTTGCCACTGCTGGCCACAGGGACTGTGTGTATTACAAAGCTGTGCATACAGTAGTAAGCAGCAAAAAAACACCATGGATATGCCAGGTATGTAATGTTCACTTGTGTCTTCAGTTAAACAGGAACTGCTTTTCAAGATGTATGACTGTGTATAGGATATGAGTGAGTGTTTACAAATGTAACACCCTTTTTTCATTGTGCACTATTCCTTCTGGCAGTTTTAACTACTGTATGTCTGCATTTGCACATATTTATGTCATAAATGTGCCTTCTATGTATAAGGACATCTGTGTCCCTCTCCTCTTAATCCTGGACATGTTCTTTGTGAGTGAGTAGTTAATATACAGGGTCTAAGAGTGAGCTTCTTTTGCCTGTCACTTACCTGAGCTACAAGATCCATAAAAAAAAAAAAAAGTATTGTTCACAAATGTTATGAATGTGTGCTGTGGCCTTATTTCAGTGACTTTGTTGTTTTCAATAACCATGCATCACTGTTATTTTCTCCAAAATACACACATGGTCACATAATACCTAGTTTGTGATGAATACAGTGTAATCAGACTTTAGCCATTTATATGTTTACTAGTAACTGAAAAATACACAAATGTCAGAACAAGTCAGTCTCAACGTCACAATGTCTCAATGTCATGTCACAACTTCCTTAGAGCCCTAAAACACCTGCAAGATCCCTAAGGGTTATTAATTATCTTATTTAGCTTTGCATCCAATGATATTAGTCATATGCAAATGTTTTAAAGTAATTAATGACCATAATATTAAGTATATTGTGCATGTAGGGTTTACTATCCACTTTAACTATAACTTTTAGCTGGAAAAGCAAAAGTTATGATTTGCCAAGGTCACTGCTATCGATAAAGGGTTTTCAGTCAGACCGTAGAGGGGGAAACAAATTGAGACCGCAACACACAACCATGGCTTTATCCTTGTTTTCATCTGTGGAACTGCTAATAAAATTAACAAAGGCTGTAATTTAATTATCAGAAGAAGAAAAGAGGAGATTCAAAGGTAAGTTTTCTCTTTTGAATGTGTACAACAGATGACAGACACAGTAACTAGTACAATTAAGCAGTTGATGAAACCCACTGCCTTCCATAGTATTTGATTTTCCTTCTGTGCAAGTCAATGTGCACCATGAACTGTGTGCTTACCATCATTTATCAAAATTTTTAAAAAATTCTCAGTTTTATTCAGCAGAATAAAGAAACCCATACAGGTTTAGAACAATATGAGGGTGAATAAATGATGACAGGATTTAAATTTTTTGGGTGAACTAAAATGTAAAATGCATAATCAAAGATGTATTTGTTATTGATATTGTGAATAAGATGAAGTTCCTACATTCTTTCAGGTTATGTATGTTTTCAACTTACATTGTGGAAAACTGTTGCTCCCACAATCATTTGATTCTCATTTTCATGCATTTCATGTATCATATGACAAGTTTTTGTTTTACATGATGCCAGGAGAGAAACTGGACTACCAGGCATTTGACCTGTATATGCTTAATGACTGCTTAGATGTAGGCACCAGATATGTGTAGTCACCGGGTTTGTGCACATCTCGTTACAGGCTTTTTGATGCTTTTCATTTCATTTCTGCTCTGAAAGAGTGTTGGTAAATGCAATGCTATTTTGTGAAAAGTGGGTAAAGGAATTTAAATTGGAATAGGAATTTTAGTTTAAATTGAACTGTGAAAAGTTATATTGTAGATGCAAAATGTTATTTTATATATACTGTACCATACAGTATGAGTGTGTGATTGTATTTTGTGAAAGGTTTTTCAGCTAATAAAAGTGTTTTAAAATGTTTGTTTTTTATACTGCAAACCTGAAAGATTTTTTTTTACAGAATATTTTACTTTGATCTAAAGCAGTGTTCAAACATATGCATTTGACATATTTTGATAGTCACTGATAATAAATTGATCGAGTCTTATTCAATAAGAAAATTACTAAAAGGAACACATTAGACAGCATTGAGGTACAAAAGGGTTTGTCACTGGGGTGGTAACTTCAAGGACAAGATTTTTACCTTTGATTAAGGTACAAAAACAATTTCATCAAACAAAAGGTAAATTTTGGTTGCCCATGGTAAAATTATGTCCCTGATGGTACACACAGAATTTGTTTCTCTATATTAAGGTGCGCTTATGTGCCGTTGAAAGGTACTGCCCAAATGTCAATGGTTTGTACCTTCATTGGTACAAAACTGTACCTTTATTTTCGAGAGTGTAAGGCCAGTCCCTGAACTTGTAGTGTAATGACCAGCTCTGTAGAAAAGTGTGTAGGTCACCAGGCAACTCAGTTGTCTAACAAGTGTTGATTCCATTGGCACTCGGCAACCAGACTATGAATTTTCTTCATGGCAATCCTAGTTCTGGCCATTACAGTGCACTTTTAAAAAAGCTTTATCTGTGTTATTAGCCACATATGAGATCTGATATTTATCATTTTTCTGAGGTGTGTACCACTTGACAGGCATACAGGAAACTTGTGCCATGACACAGAGCTCTCTTGCAATCCATACAGGCAGAAAGGCCATTTCAGTTTGAGTGCACAAACATGTCTGATCTCCTTCTTTCTTCAGCTAGACATACAAATGTTCTTGTAGTACAAGATCATTTTACTGCTTTTGCTAAATCAGAACAGTGGGTGTGATAGTAGCATAGCTACTAAGTGAGAGATTTATTCAGGAACCATTTTCTGATCAGGGACAACAATATGCTTCTGCAATTAACCAGATAATTTGTCGAAGACTGCAAAATAGAAAGAAAAGAATGTCCCCATATCACGGAAAAAGGAATGGTTGATAGGTTTAACAGGACTCTTAAAGAACAATCGGCACAATTCATTCATAAGAATAGTGGTGACTGGAATCACTATATGTCATCAGTAGTTTAACTCTGTAGTAATCATTTTACCTCTGCACCACACACAAGTACTGGTTATTCACCTTATTTTCTGGCTTAGGGTAGAGAGCCTCTTTCATCTTTCATCACAAAGACTTCTGCTGTGACTGATCCATTCTAACTCTCATGCAGGAGGGGTGGGTATTCAGAATATGGATGGTTTGTGGACTTGTTAGGAGTGTTTGTTTCCATTTTTGCTCTTGTTAAAAAAAATATATAAAAAAAAAAGAACTGTTTCAGGCACACAGTCTCTATTTTTTCTTTTCTTTCTATTCTTTAGTATTTTACCAAACAAATATGATTTTTTTTTGTTTGTTTGTTTTAAAAGAGTGCAGATGATTTATTTCACACTAGCATTAGTACCCTTCATTGACGGGTAGAGTTTTTATAAATAGGTAAAAGGTTGAAGCTAAAAAATAAGATGATCAGCTTATATAATCCATGACATTGTTATTTCAAGTTGACGCCCCCGTTCATGACTGCCTACCTGTTTGTACGGCAGAGAATAGGTCTAAGGTTGAGTATCTTACGCCTTGTTTATGCTAAGTTGTACTTCTTTCTTCGTTAGCCAAATACTCTTCCTGTTTAAAGTGGAATATTACATCCAACACATGACTGTTCATCACATCGCTTTACTAAACATTTTGATTTTAGCGCATAATGCATAACACTCTCAGTTCATGTATTTGACATGCTCTCACCTCGGACCGCTGTGGATATGTTTGCTACAACAGCCCATGTTTTATCTCATAGTGATGTTACACATTAATTAAAATGATTAGTGCCACGGTTTCAGAACATATGAGACAAACTAGTTTTAAACTTCCCACAGGAAGAATAAATGTACAATGATCTGTTCATACATCTTTGAAGAATCAGTTTCATACCTTTTTTTGGAGTAAGCCATGCAGTGCTGTATATTTGTTTATGTTATTCACTTTAAGAATACAGGAATAAAAAAACTTTGTAGATCATTGTTTTGTTTTTTTACTTAAGTGCAATAAATGTTTTGATTGAAAAATTAAGAATTGTATGACAGAATCGTGATCTCAATTCCCCTGGTTAAGAACTGTGATCCACATTTTAGCAAGAAGCGTGCAGCCCTTGTGGGCTCTATTCTGAGGTGCTAAAAAGTGGCAGTATCATTTTTATTAGAATGATAGCTAGTCATTCTAATAAACTTATACTATGTGTGTCTGTGTGTTTGTACATGTAACCTTTCAAAAGTTTAGACACACTTTCTCCTTCAGTTTTTTTTTTTTTTTGTAAGAGTGTACAAAGGCTTCAATTTGCCAGGGAGTATGAAGAATGGATTATGGAGCATTGGAAAAAGGTAATGTGGTCTGATGAGCCCTGATTTAAAGTGATGGATGCATCATTGTAATAGAGGGGCAGATGAAGAGATGCACCCATCAATGCCTAGCGTACAAGCCTATGCTGGCAGTGTTATGATCTGGGGTTGCTTCTGTTGGTACAATATCAATATCAACATTTACAGCACCCAGTTAGGTTACAGACTGTCAAATTTGATCCACTTTTGAGAACCTGAGGTTTGAAGGGAACCCAGCACTGATCTGTCACTCTTTGAGAAAGCAATCCAGTGCAAAATGCTGATTACACATGCAACACCCAACATAGGTAATATTTCCAAAGTAAATAAGAGAAAACCACTGTGTCATCGTTTCCCCAGAGGATAGAGGTAAAAAGAGAATTTTGTTTCTTCTGTACAGCCAACAACAGTGTATTGATCCTGCTTTGCTTTTAGCTGTGACATGCTGCTCTTCACAGAGTCAGAAATTGAAATGTTGCAAAGCGAAGCAATGTAAAAGGTTATTCTGAGAAGAGCTGTACACCAGGGTGATATTTTTTCTCATATTTGGTGTGTGTACACACAAAATGGAGACCTATGTGAAGATAAAAAAATATTTAAAAAAGTGAATTTCACATAATATGTGACCTTTAATGAATACTATATGTACAGTACAGTGTCTATGTCAGCATATTGTAATCATTTTGTGCTTGAAATACCCATTTATGTAAATTAGAATCAATTTAAAATTAGGTATGGCCTCAACTGGCTTTTTTATAAATTTGTTTTAAAATATACAATCCACCTACAGATGTTAAAATCTGGAAAAATTTAGAAATGGCATCACAGTCAGCACCATGTGTGAATTCTTGCCCTGTCACTTCCGCAACCACAGCTGCACTTCAGTGCATAATTGGTCTCAACTATAGAGTGTGCAGATCTACTGCAGTTATTAGAGCTGGGTAAATTTAAGAATTTTCAATACCACTACATATACCAATACCCAGGCACAGATATTGGTACTTTTTGAATAGCAATTTTGAAAGATCCATTTTTAATAAAAAGTAAATTACATTCTGCGTTACAGTACATAGCATTAGTTTTCTTTAGTTTTATGCTTTAGCAACTTAGGATTTTTCCACTCTAAGCAGTTTTACATCATAAAAAAATTTACCTATTTACCAAATTTGACATGATTTAGTGAATTCGAAGTGATTGAAGTGAACTTTTACAGTAATGTTAAATGTAGTAAACAATATATTTTTTGTTTGCTAAGTGTTAAAATAAGTGTGAAAACATCAAGGATGTTAATATGGAGCCATACATTTCATTGTGTAGACATTTTTACACCTACTATGTGATGCACACCATAGTTAAGGTCCTCAAAATACAACATACACTACTAGTCAAAAGTTTTGACAGGTAATTCCATAGACTTTCCTGATTGGTTTTATTACTTTCTACATTGCAAAACAATCCTGAAAGCTTCCTAATAAAACATAATCTTTTTTAAATAGGTAATATTGAGATGTGTCTGCTATTTATGCCCTGTAAAGCCTTCATAGCTGCTCTAATCTGAGGTGCTGTTTGTTAATTTTTGTAACTCTATAGCAGAGGTAAGTTTTGGTCTTGCTTTCCTGGAATGGTCTTCATGAGAGGCAGTTTCATTGTGTTGCTTGATGGGTTTCGCAAATAAACTTGACAATAATCTTCTTGCTTGAACTATTCCAGAAAAGCTGAATTTTGTGTCTTGAAATAACAAATTACTGTTGTTGTTGTAACTATTACCTAACTTCATAATGCCATTTGTGTAATTTCATATAGGGCTGCAACAACTAATCGCTAAAATCGATAATTATCGATAATGAAATTCGTTGTCAACGAATGCCGTTATCGATTAGTTGGGCTGCTCACGTTATTGAGGCGCGCGACCACAAGATGCAGAAATACACACACAGATACACAGTCGCTCGCGTAATGGAGTTACACAAGCGTTTGCAGGAAAAAGCGCGCGCGCCCCAAGTCCTCCAAGGTATGGAAGCAATTTACATTAAACACCTCTTATCGGGCGTTAAAGAGCGTTTTCTGCCGTTCGTAGTGTCCGGTGAGTGCGGATGAAGTGCCAAGGGTTTTCTACACATAGGAGTCAGTGAGAGTGTTCACACGGTCTTTGGTGACGTGCGTTTGTCCGGCTGCGCGTTTATACGGTGTCAAAAAATAAAATAAAAAAAAACTTCACATTTCTTCACGTTCATTTGACACGGGAGGACCGGATATATCCCATGATCCTACAGGCTATACAGAAGGAAATGCAGAAAAAGTGCAAAATAAACAGAGTGAATCCAGTAGCGGCGAGTTTTTTCTCTCCCTACGTCGCCGTATTACGAGAATTTCTAGTATAGCAAAATGGTCTATATATAAATTTTTTTTTTTTTTATTGAGACAAAAAAAAAGGATAAAATACACACGAGAGGATCTAAATAAACCGTGTAAACCGTGAAAAGGATGTAGTAGACACTTCAATAAAAAATAATATAGTCTAGAAGTCTATTCTTATTATTAAGTTGAATTAATTTAAGAGAATTTAAAATTGAGGTCATTCTTAATAACTGAATGTCAGTGTATTTAAAAAAAAAAAAAAAAAAAATTATATATATATATATATATATATATATATATATATATATATATATATATATATATATATATATATATATACACACACAGTATATACACACAGTCAACTTGCCAGCTGCAATTACTGTTAAAAACAAAAATGTTGATTTACAAAAAATAAGGTTTAAATGTCAAAATTAAAGATAATTAAACTCTATGTGGCTATTGCATTTTTTAAAGTTTACTTTTATACATAAATAATACCCTGATTTATGGTTTTATATAGTTAAGAAAAACATCAAATTAAAGCGTGTAGCTTTTATCCAATTAATCGAGATATATGCAGATGGCAAGTTGACAGTGTTTTATATATATATATATATATATATATATATATATATATATATATATATATATATATATATATATATATATATATATATATAAGCAAAACATCAAATTAACGAATCGTTTAGCTTTTATCCGATTAATCGAAACAATAATCGGCCAACTAATCGATTATCAAAATAATCGTTAGTTGCAGCCCTAATTTCATAGTTTTTAAAACATCCAGTTCATTGTTCTAGAATGTAGAAAAAAAAATCCAAACTTGTGTCTGGTACTGTACATGTGAGCCCTATGTCTGGGCATTGTTATTAGCATAGTGCAGGCTTATTGTCCTACTGACGTTGATGAAATTTACTCCTTACGTCTCAAACATTTATACCAGCTCAAAAGGCATTTTTTTGTTACTCGATAGTACGAAAGCAATTCAATCGTTCTAAAAGTTTTTGTTGCACCCTACAGGATCCCAGTCAAAAATTACAGCCCTTATCTCAATAAGATGTGCTGTGAATGTTTTTAAGAAGCTCTCTAAAAAATAAATACAGTACACCTCCTATTCATATCGCCATGTATAAGTTGTTATCTGTTCAACCTGAATCGTGTATTCATATTTGGATATATCCCTGCATCATTGTTTCCTGATGGGCCAATACTATTTAATAATATATTAAATAATTATGGAAAAATTAGTTTAGCAGTAATGTGTGTGTGTGTGTGTGTGTGTGTGTGTGTGTGTGTGTGTGTGTGTGTGTGTGTGTGACCTACATGTGTGTAGTTGCACAGACGATGCTGTAACACTAGTCTAACACTGGATGTGCCCAAATAAAATCATCCAAATGCTATGCTAATTACCATATATCATATAAAAATTCTGCCTGATGAAAAGACCTTTGCATCACTAGTCTACAGCCTTGGAACCAAATGACCCTGCTCAACAAAACATGCGGCTCTTCAAGGGCATAGACCTGCACGATGGCATATGGGCCTGGCATCTGCAGCTCAGTCTTTCTGGCACCCCTCTTCCTCCCCTTTGGCCTTCAGCTTTGCCAGGGTAAATAAGCAAATGCTTATCTAACTGTAGAAAATATAAAGATAGTACATTGCTATTTGCTTTTATTTTCTGACGCTGCTCAGTGCAGCAGAGCAGGATTTTTGCTGAGCCAACTGATTTGCCACAAACGTGCATCTGCTCCTTAAATCATACGAGCACATGCAGCAATGAAAGAGGGAAAGAGCAAGAGAACTGGTGATGAGTATGTCAGGGCACATTCAGCACCTCTGGCAAGGTCAAAATAATATGATTATTTTATTGGACAGGCTGGTGGCACATAGTCATCGGGGAGTAAAGACACTCAAAGCATGCAAACATTCAAGGAGAATTTAACCTCACATATTTTGCCTGAATCCTGTTGAATCTACATGGTGCAAAAAGTTTACAATGAGTTAGATTATTCATATAAAATATAACAAACCTTTTTAATTACATTGACAAATTTTACGTGAGATCCAGCCCCTGCTAAAATTGGTAAAAGAGTGCTGAATGCACACTCTAGTAGTTATTAGTTTGTTCTGCCATGCTTTAGGGACCCTTGATACGCATTATACAAATATTTTTTAAAATAATATAATAATGCACATACACTATTCTCTATATATACACGAGCCACTTCATGATGTACACCTGTTGACCTGCTTATTAATGCAAATATCTAATCAGCCAATCACATGGAAGCAACTCAATGCATTTAGATATGTAGACATAGTGAAGATGGTCTGCTAAAGTTCAAACCAAGCAGCAGAATCGGGAAGAAAGGTGATTTAAGTGAATTTAAATGTGGGGATTTTCAGGCTCAACCATATCCATGGTTTACAGACAATGGTCTGAAAATGAGCCAATATCCCTTGAGCAGCACTTCTCTAGTTCAAACAGAAAGAAAGGCAACATCTGGTTACAACCAAGGTATGCAAAATCTCTAACTGCACAACACCCAAAACCTTAAAACAGATGGGCTACAGACCACACCATGTCCCACTCCTGTCACTGAAGAACAAAAAGCTGAGGCTACAATTCACATGTGCTCAACCAAAATTGGAAAAATGTTGCCTGGTCTAATGAATCTCTGTATTTTCCTGGCACACACTGGGGCCCCTCAGTACCAATTGAGCATTATTTAAATTTAACTGCTAAAATCATCTCAAACTGGTTTCTTGAACATGACTATTAGTTCACCGTATTCAAATGGCTTCCATACTGTAGTCACCAGATCATACTGTAGTCCAATAGAGCAACTTTGGGATTCGGTAGTTAAGCCAGTTCTGAAGGCAAAAGGGGGTCCAACCCAGTACCCACAAGATGTACCTAATGAAGTGGCTGGTGTATAGTGTACATATAAATCATACTAATAGTTCTTTGAGTTTGTCTTACTGTATTTCCATAGTAAAAGATAACTATAAATATGTATAGTTAAAAATATCTGATATGTATTCATCTTTGCTTGAAACTAACAATACTGGAAATATATAAAAATTTCCCTGGTGAATATTATTCTATTGAGTACCCCTAAATCTTCCCAAAAATGGTTTATTGAATTATTTTAAGGCTGCAACAACTAATTATCAATAATGAAATTCGTTGTCAACGAATGCCGTTATCGATTAGTTGGGCTGCTCACGTTACTGAGAAGCGCGACCACAAGATGCACAAATACACAAAGACACACACATGGAGGTTACAGAAGCGTTTGCAGGAAAAAGCGCGCGCCCCAAGTCTTCCCAGGAATGGAAGCAATTTACATTAAACTTATCGGGCGTTAAAATCGAGCGTTTTTCTGCCGTTCATAGTGTCCGGTGAGCGCGGATGAAGCGCAGAGGGTTTTCTACACACAGGAGTTAATGAGAGTGTTCAGACGGGCGTTGGTGACGTGCGTTTGTCCAGCTGCGCATTTATACGGAGTCCAAAAAAAAAAAAAAACGTTGCATGCAGCTTTTTCTTGGCGTTCAAATCCCAACGAACACAAGGAAAACACTTCTACTGCGATTTCTTCACGTTCATTTTACACTTCGAAGGACCGAATATATCCCATGATCCTACATGCTATACAGAGGGAAATGCGGAAAAAAGGCAAAATCAACAGAGTGAACCCTGTAGCGGCGATTTGTTTCTCTCCCTACGTCGCTGTATTACGAGAATGTCTAGTATAGCAAAATGGTATCTTAGGGGTGTCGGCAATGCATCGCGATGCGGGGCATGAACGATTCAGCATCGATGCGGCAAAGTGCCATAATCGATTATGTCGCTGTTTATTTCTGGCGGAAAATAAAGTTGTTACGTTTCAAATACTACCGGTTCCGGGGGAATAACAATAACAACGAGCAAGATGGCTGAGGCGGAGGGAGATGACCGCGAAAGACGGGTTATTAAAAACGCGCCCAAAGCTTGGAAAGCAGACATCTGGGCACATTTCGGATTCTATGAAGTGAATGGGAAACTAGACAAGTCTTACGCGGTGTGTAAAATCTGCCACACTAAAATCAAACACATTGGCAATACAACTAACTTTGCCTTGTGCGCAGTAGAATTTTGATGGATCGCAGTGCATCATTGAATCAAATTGAATCAAATTGAATATTACACACTGTAAAAAAAAGTCCTAAATTTACGGAAAATAACTTTCAAATTTTATAGTAGTTTTCCTTTTTTTTTTAAAACTACATACAAATCTCTGTAAAATTACAGACATTATCTGTAAATTGCGAAGTCGACTTGTTTTTTTAAGTATTATTTCAATATTGAAAAATTAACTTTTTTTCACATTTTTTAACAGTAAAAATACCATATTTTTACTGTGTTTTTTCTGTTTTTGTAAATTACGTGTAACTTTATGTAAAATTACAATAATAAATTGTAATTAAATACAAAACTCATTAGATAAAGGTTAATGTCCATACAAAGAAATTATTGTTTTTCTTTGTAATTTTGAGGTAAATCATATTAGTTTTATAATACTTTGATATTTAAGTTCTAAGATGCAAGTTTAGCATTTTTCATGACTTTTTAAAAGATTATTCTTACATTATCACTTATATGTAGGCTATAGTATCTGCTTCAGGCCTTCAAAGAATGTGAAGAGAATTTAGGAGACTGATGCTTATCAAAAAATATATATTTTTGTATTACAGTTGTTCTGAAATATCACCATGGCAATCTAGCCATCAGCTTTCTTAATGCATTCCTGCATATTCTGACACAAGGATAATGTATTTGATGTGTAGCTGTTTTAAAGCAGCGCTTTAAGTTACATTTTGATATTTAGCTCGTATGAGGAGAACTATGGTGTCATTTTTGTACCAAAAACGTTAGAGAGAACTCCACGGACTCTCCACTTAACTGCCACAGCCAATCAGAAGCTGGAGGCGGGAACATTCTAATCTTGTTTCTGATTGGCTGATCAGCAGCCGGAGGCGGAGATATTCTAATTACCTCTTCATTACTGGCGCATTTAAATAAGCGCGCGAGTGAAGGCGGGACCTGATGCGGAAAACGCCTACGCTTATTGCTCAGGTACAGACGTAACGTGATATGAACCAGCCAATGGGAAACAGGCGTCCTTCAAATGTTTAGCGCGCGCAGGGGTAGTGTGATTCAGCACACCACTGAGCTACAGGTGAGGAGGAAAGCAGTCTCTGAGGGACAAAGGAGAAGACTCTTGAAATGTAAAATACCTGCAAGCTCAAAAGACAATGTCGGTAAGATATTTTTTATTCTTATTTTAATTCTTATTGTTGTTGCTGTAAACAAAGCTCATTTATTAATACTGCCATGTTTTTCTTTTAAATCTAAGATCTTAATGTGTTCTTTTCTTCTCTCTTCCAATCCACCCTAATGCACCAAGTTGTTTACTGCCTGTTTGGAAGAGGATCTTTCTTGGATACACTGGACCGTCCATTTTGCCATTTTGGTATGTTTTAGATTTGACTTAATTGCACTAAGACATTAGGATTCTGAACTAAAAGTTTAAGTTACTTGTACACATACATTCATATAAGAACAATAGAGTTAAAAAGGGGGACCACATTGTACTATATTTGTAATAAAGTTTCCAATCCAACTTTAATTGGAACATTGAGAATATTGTTTGAAATTGTTCATTTCTTCATAGGTTGTTAGTCAAGGATATTTCGCAGCAATGTTTAAGTTTGTGAGAGAGAATGTTTCACTGTTATAGCACAATAGTCTAAATATTTAATTGTTTTTCATTTTAGGATTTTACTGTAATGCTATAAAACTGAACTTCTTTTTACTGTATTTTGCATCATACCTGTACTATACTGTGTCAGTTATACAGACTTTTTTTTTTTTTTTTAACAAATATTGTAATCTTGAGTTTGTGTTAACACTTTATTGAACATGTGTATTCATATAAATTTATGGGGGAAAAAAGTTAAATATCAGGGGTTTTGTGTTATTGCTTTGTTTGAAGGTGTTGGTTAAGGCATTGGACTACGGTTCGGAAGATCCCAGGTTCAAACCCCACAACCACCAAGTTGCCACTGTTGGGCCCTTGAGCAAGGCCCTTAACCCTCAACTGCTCAGATGTACAGTATAATGAGATAAAAATGTAAGTCGCTCTGGATAAGAGCGTCTGCCAAATGCCTAAATGTAAATGTAAATGTTTGATCTTCAATTTATGAAAAATCTGTAAATAACAGTGTTTCCCTGCTAAATGCCTAATGCTTTTGCTTTATTGAAGGTCTTCAATCGTATAAATTTGGCAAAAATCTGTAAAGTAATGGTGTTTCACTGCTAAACTTCTACTGCTGATCATTTAATGAAGGTGTTTAATCGTATAAATGTAGGAAAAATCTGTAAAATAACGGTGTTTCTCTGTAAAAGATAAAATAACAATTTCTGTAAATTTAATGTTTTTGAGCATAATATTAACTAGAGTATTTTACCTTAATTTTACGGTTTTTGTTTGGCAGCCACTGCTGCCAGTCATTTGACCGTTTTTTTACGCTTTTTTTTTTTACAGTGTATGTGTGTATATATATATATATATATATATATATATATATATATATATATATATATATATATATAATTTTTTGAGACAACAATAAAAAGGATAAAATACACGAGAGGATCGAAATAATGTATAAACCGTGAAAAGGATGTAGCAAGAGATACTTTTTATTATTAAAAATAATATCATAATAATCTAGAAGTCTATTATTATTCTTATTAAGTTGAATTAATTTAAGAGAAATTAAAATTGAGGTCATTCTTAACAACTGAATATGTCAGTGTATTTTTAAACTATATATATACATACACTGTCAACTGCCATTGTTACAAACAAAAATGTTGATTTAAATAAAATAAGATCATTAAACTCTATGTGGTTATTGCATTTTTTAAAGTTTACTTTTATACATAAATAATACCCTGATTTATGGTTTTATATAGTTAAGCAAAACATCAAATTAAAGCGTTTAGGTTTTATCCGATTAATCCATCAAATTATTATTATCATTCATAATTTATCAAAATAATCATTAGTTGCAACCCTAATCCCAATATTCTGAGATACTGTATTTTACGACTGAATGGGAAAAAAAACTGTTCAGCATGGTGAAAACTGTTATAATCTGAACAGAAATAACCTGCAATTGTGCAAACAGGTCCGTTAGCCGTCAGTTTGACTAATGAATCTATTAATAGGGAAGAAAAAAGTTAGGTACTTTTAGATGCTGTAAAGAAATATTACAGAATCTTTAAATTCCTTAAAAGCAACAAGTTATAAACAGGAAAAAGGTCAGGGAGTAAATCTGACATGTATTATAAATCTTAAATGTAATACTGTGAATAAAAAAAAAACTAATAATAAAATTAAAAGTTTTGTGCGTCATGTGAATTGTATGATAACTGCAATTACATTTGAAGAAACATGCTGCATATTTATACGCTTTCTATTGACTCATTTTGCAATGGTTTATCTGCAGTGGAGAGCAAGTATTGTTTCCAGACTTTTTGTGTCATAGAAAGCAGAGGGAGCAAAATATTGATCTCTAGAAGCCTGAACCCATCAACCATAACAAAGCACACAACAATTAAAATTAATGGAACAGACATATGAATCTAGTGGTAGTGTATGGTGAGCATTTATATATAAATTTAAACCTAAATAATCCAATTTAAAGATAATTACTTCATTTATTAGATCACTAATATTATATCATAAATAACACATGGCACTAATAGTGGCAATATATTGCCAAAGTATGGGATTCACCACATAAAATGACTTAATTATTTCCATTAACCCAACACACCCAAGAGGGAAGGTAATAAGATTATTTTCAGAATTGTTTTCAAAGTTCAGCCATGTCTGGTCTTTCAATGCAAATGTCAGACAATCCAATTCTCCCATGTGTCCTTGTAGACGTTTGACATATATAGCTTGTGAGGGAGTGTACTGTCCTTTCCATTCAAATGAGAATATAGTAAAGGTGAAATGATTAGAAGATTAAACTGATACACCTATTAAAAAGTCAACAACTGAAATAATTCAAGGTAGCTATCACACACCAGTTATTATTAATTAATAATTATATGGCCAATAATTTGTGGACACCCATCACAACAATACATGCATTCGCGATATCCCATTCAAGATTTAGTCTGCTTTTAGGTCTCTTCAATGACCTTGGGTTAGGGTTAAATATCACATTGTCGGGCCTCCGAGTTGCGCAGTGGTAAAGTGCTCGCCCTATCATGCGGACATTCCCGGGTGATGCTGTAACCTCTAATAATAATTGGCCGAGCTCTCTCAGCGGGGAGGGATGGGAGGTACGTAGTGCTCCCACATTAATCATGGCTCTACGCCATTCGGGGCGTCTGTGAGCTCGTGCACGCAGAGGGAGCAGATAGCGCTGTCCTCCGAGTGTGTTACGCCACCCCCAACAGTGCATGAGCAAGCAGTTCGAAAAAAAAAAAAGGTCGGCTGGTGTCACATGGTGTCGGCTAAAACACGTGACAGGCCTCTGTCCTCCTGGCTGAATGGTAGTAAGTAGCCTTAATGTGGGAGCCCCCCCTAGTGGTGGGAGGGAATTGGACATGATTAGATGGGAGGGGGGGGGAAACACATTGTCACCTTAGGTATAAAAATTAATTACATAAAATTTTTGTAAGTATGATGTTCACTAGAATGTAGGCATTCCTGAACTATCCAGTCCAAGGACAGCATAAGACAGTTGAGATGCATTCAACCCCTATTTCTAAGTAAATTTGGTTTCTGTACACACACACATACGTATGCACAAATGCAACCCATCAGAGTTGAACCGGAGCTCTGTCAGGTCTATAGGAACCACGATACATCTTTACAATACATATACATACGATAAATAGATGATCCTTGTTAACAAATTCAACTGTTTGAAGCTGACAAAAAAAAGACAGGTATACCCATTAACCCATTTCACCTATGATAATTCTCATTGGAAAGGATTTGAATGAACTACGGTTTGATGGGTTTAACAAGAAGCCAACCAACAAGAACCCTTTATAAAACACTCACTATCAGTAAATTTGTATAAATGTCAAAGTACCCCTTGCATGAATAACTTTACTGGGTTTTTATGTACTGTCTACCACTACTATGGAGGCCTTTAAGTTTGTGATATTGTATAAAAAATTGTATACTGATATAAATAACTGATATGAACTCCTGGCTCTAATTAATTTTTAAAAATTAAAATAAAACAATCAAACAAGTCACTACATACCACCTTCAATACTTAAATTTCCTTTTTTTTTATTAAAAATTATTTTAGAAAGCTATTATTTGTTACTACATAAATTAAGTTAAATTAATATATTAATTTTAAAACTAATCACTCCGCAAGTTTGTCAAGTCCAACAGCTTACAAATAAATAAATTATATAAATTGATTTTTGCTACATCTAACCAATTTGTTATACCAGGCAGAAAAGCCCCAGCCCCAAGTCTTTTGTAGGTTAATTCCCTGACACTCTAGTTTAACCCAGGCATGAATGAGTGATCAGCCATCCCTTAGCTCCTCAGCTCCATTTTCAGCAGCTGCTTTCATCTACACAGATCAGCAAATTTCACATTTCCCTGTACACTCTGAAACTGTAAACAATACTTTCTTCCACCGGGGTGGCACCCTTTAACATATATTTTTTCACGAACATAATAACAGCTTTAAAAATGTAACATAAAATAAAAGAGTAAATATTTAAACATACTACAGTACAGTATATGCACCTTGCAAGATAAATTCTAAACAATAATGGGACTTCTCTTAAGAAAGAAGGTAACACCATAAATGCATTAATTTAATTTAAAGACTACAACCCAAACCTTTAACAATAATAAAGTATTATTATTATTTCCTCCTTTTAATTTGATTAATATTTATTATTAGCAGCAATATTTCATAGTTATGTTAAAGAAGTAGGTAATATTTTTTGCAGCAATAGTAGTAGAAGTACTAGTAGCATCAGTACTAGTAGTAGTAATAGAAATATAGTGTGAGTATTAATAGTAATAGTAACAACTGTCCTAGTACTAGTAGCAGCTACAGTACACTAGCATTACTACCACTTTGAAGTGGCATTGTATTAGTTGTGGTAGTATTTGTATTACTACTACTAGCCTTTTTTTGGTCTGCCCACGTGCCATCCGGCACATCAGAGTACCCAGCCTGGAGATATATCCGTTGTTTCTATGGCAGTTACTTAAGGGTTCGGGTTTCCAGCTCGATGCCCGATTGTCATTCACTCACACACACACACACACACACAAACACACTACAGGTCATTTAGGAATTCCAATTGGCCTAACCTGCATGTCCTTGGACTGTGGGAGGAAACCGGAGTACCCGGAGGAAACCCACCAAGCACAGGGAGAACATGCACACAGAACAGGGGTGCAAGGTGACAGTGCTAACCACTAAGCCATTATTATTAGAGTAGTAGTAGTAACAGCAGCAGCAGCTGTAAAAATGACTGTAGTACTAACCTTCCATGAAAAATATTCTGGTCTTGTGTAGCCTACATATTTCACTTGAGTGGAAATTCTTTCCTGAATATAAATATGTCCATGCATGATTTTCTTTTCCAGTGTAAAAACAGCAGCAGTAGTAGTAGTAGTCACACACAGCTTTACTGTTACTAGTTACAGTAGTTATAATGGTTTATTGAGTCTTATTATAGTAATATAATTTACTGTTTTATATTGCTTTGTTTTTAAACGGAAGTCACCGATCAATAGAGCAGACTCATACACCTGTCACTAAAACTCTACAAAGTCCCCGCGTTCAAAGCGCGTCCGTTACCTGGATACACGATGAGCGCGAGCAGCCACGCCGCGAGCACGCAGCCCACCGGGTTGAACATTCTTCAAACTGACTCTGACGATATCGCTTCTCTGATTGATTTTTCTCCTCTGGCACACACGTCCGCTCCCGACGCACTTACAGTGAGACTGCTACGAAACTAGGCTGTGTTGTCCGTGTGGAGCGCATTGGCACAGAGTAGAGCTCGATTTGAAATCCAGCGCAAGTTGCAGCGGCGCAGTGACTGAGTGCCCATTGATTATTTCCCCGGGAGCAGAGCGCGAGGAGAGTTGAGCGCAAACCCCGCCCCCGCCAGCTCTCATTGGCTGAAGGGTCTGTCCATAACTCGTACCCGAGGTGAATAAACAGAGTACAGCATTAAAAGCACTGACCATGAGCACAGTATAGCATCCTGTCAATAAGTAGACACGTACAATAAATTACTGGAACACATCTCTTCTCGTGTGTGTGTGTGTGTGTGTGTGTGAGAGAGTGAGACAAGCACAGTCCCATTCAGGTGTTGGGAATAGACTGGATGCTTGCCAGGACATTGCTGTCAGGTTGTTGTGACAGGCATCGTCGTGAGCCACAAAACTGCAAGGTGACCTTGTGACTCGGCATAATGTCTCAAGCACGCCTTGGAGCACAAGGCATGCAAACAGTCGTCGTATTTCCCTGACAACATGTGCCTTATTTACCATATGACTAAGCATATTGAACTGTAAGTTACCATAAGCATAAGAACTATTAGTATTTTTAAGATAAATGAAAACATGACAATGAAAAATGTGTAAAACTTTATGCATGTTGTTTTAGGGCGATATGTAATACTGCCTTTTTTTTTGGTGAAATGGTGAAATAATATCCATATCATGATACATTATATCACTTTTTAGAAACAGCATGTGTAACATTCCATGACCACATTTGTACCAAATGAAGCAGTGGACTGGGCGATAATATTTAATAAAAAAGTTTCTGGACACACAGTCACAGGGACTACTAACCTTCATAAGTCAGTTTACCAGGGGCTGTGCAACTGGTGACTTTGTGTGTTACCAACATCTGCTATTTCATAATGAATGGACAGTAAGTTAGAACAAATAGTGAACATGAAACTTTATGTGAAACTGTGCAAATCTTCGACAGAGACATTTGACATGATTTGGAAATTTTATGAGTTGTTCAAGGTGTTTTGAGTGGTACACGCATTGCAAGAGTAATCACTGGAAGGCGACGAGAGATCAGGAAGATCTTCAACAAGCTCAACCATCGAAAATATCGAAACCATTCAGCAACTTGTCCTTGATGATCATCAAAGAACAGTGTGTAATACTGTACCAAACAGTCCAGACAATCCTCACATTTGTTTTGAACATGGGCCATATTGCTGCCAAGTTTGTCCCCAGACTGCTGACCAAGGAGCAGAAGGAACATTGTGTTAAAGTCTGCCAAGAATTTAACGTCAGCATGCCGTGGATGACAACTCCTTCATGGCGAGGATCATTACCAGGGAGAAAACTTGAGTGAATGTGTACGACCCCAAGACAACACAACAGTATTAACAGTGGAAAGGCCCATGATCAAAGTCTATGAGTATGCACTTGGTCGAGCTGTGGACCTGCCTCACCATTTTGGGGGATGGGTGGATGGATGGATGGATGGATGGATGGATGGACGGATGGATGGAACCCAAAAATGGTGAGGCAGGTCCGCAGCTCGGCTAAGTGCATTCTCATAGTCTTTTTCAACATTTGCTGCATTGTGCATCGAGAATTCATCCCCAGGAGCCAGACCATCAATAGCGAATTCTATTGACAGGTTTTAAGGCTTCTGAGGGAGGATATGGCAAAAAAAAACAAAAAAACTCAGCTTGTAAACAGAGATAATCTCAAAACTCCTTGTATTTTGTACAAAGAAATGCATTTTTACTCCTTTTCCATGTTGCATGACTTTATTTTTTATGTTACATATTACATTTAATTACATTTTAACTTTTCACAGGTGTGGTATTATTCTTTTGCATTCTTTTAACAAACTTCAGTATATTTATATACAGTACTGTGTATTGTGACAGCTTCTATTGAAGTTATCTCACAATATTAATATACAGTATATATATATATATATATATATATATATATATATATATATATATATATATATACAACGAATAACATTAAAAGCACTGGTAAAGTGATAACATTGATTATCTCCTTATACTGACATATGTCGAGAGGTAGCATATATTAGGCAGCAAGTAATGTTCTCAACGTTCTTTGATGTACTAGAAGCAGTAATCATGGACAAGCACAAGGATCTGAGAAATTTTTGCAAGGTCCACATTGCAATGGTCCAAGTTTAAGGGTTCCTGGTATACAGTGGTTAGTAGTTCAGGAAAGGACACAATTTGCTGAAAAAGTTATTCCTGGAAGAAAGCAATCAAAACACACAGTGCACTACGGCTTGTGTTTGGGGCAGTGTAGCCACAGACTGGTCAAGGTGCCCATGCTCCTGTCTTCTGGGTAGATGAAGTTCAGAACTGGACCACAGAGCAATGAAAGAAGATGATCTGGTTTGAGATATCAAATTCTCTTTTTCATCATGTGAATAGCCGGGTGGGTGTGCTTCACTGACCTGGGCAATGGATGGCTCCTGGATGCTTTGGGAAGAAGCCAATACCGGCAAAGAATGCTTTTGATGCTTTGGACAATGTTCTGCTGTAAATCCCTGGGTACTGACGATCTAAAAAAGCGTCAGAATACACAGTACATCACAAATTGCTGTGAATAGGATTGCGCAGCTGCACAACAGTCAGAGTGCCCATGCTGGCCCCCGTCCACTGCCGAAAGTGCCTACAATGATTATGTGAGCAGAAGAAGCCCTTATGATGAATCACATTTTCTTTTTCATCCTATGGATGGCTGGGTGCTTGTCCATTGCTAACCTGGGGAAAAAATTAAACCAGGATGCACTATTGGAGGAAGGCAAGCCAGGAGAGGCAGTATGATGCTTTGGGCAATGTTCTGCTGGGAAACCCTGGGTCCTGGCATCTATGTGAATATTACTTTGATATGTATACTACCACCTACTGTACCTAAACATTGTTGCAGACCAGGAACACATCTTTTAACAGGAAAATGTGCTCTGCCACACTGCAAAAATTGTTCAAGAATGGTTTGTGGAGCTTAACAATGAGTTCAATACCTTGAAATTCATAAGATCTCAATTTGGTTTAAAAAAATATCTGCTGCACTTTTAAAAAAAATATATGTTAAATGCAAACATATATATATATATATATCATTGCCAAGGGTACTTAATAATAACCTTCAATATTACCTTGCTCAGAAAATTGCAGATGTTCATTGAATACACTTGGCAGCTAAACTGGAATTTGGAGCTAGCAATGAGTGATTCTACAAGATTTGAGTGTCCACCACTGGTCCTTTACTATAATCATATAGACATTTTAAATGGTGTGAATCCTATGCATTTAGGCTTTTACGCCTCCTATATAAGCCTTTTTCAGTTAATCTCTTAATTTATTATCAGACTTGTGTAAGGTGTGTAAAATCTATGAAACTAATTTAAGGAGTACAGACATTAGGTGTCATGGACTACTATATCAGGCTGAACATTTATTTATGCATTTATTTATTTATTTATTTTATTTAAACGCACATCTACAATACTGTAGTTGAATTCATTTAAATACTAATGCAAATATAGACTTCAACAAGAGACATGTTCTTTTAGTCTTAAGAAACCTACTGCTAATCTCATAATCAGTACTTTTGAGACGCAGCATCTGTAGTCTAGCTCAGAAAAATGATTGATATTAATGAAGCTAATATACGGCAAGGACACATACTTAGGTCTTTAGAGAAGTTGCTGAATGATTAATACTAATGTACAAAACTGCTCAATAGAATTGAAATATTGATGACACATAATTAAGCCTGTGATTAATTTATCTTAGGCAAATCATAATAAAATTGTGGGCTGATTTGAACGGGAAGCTCCTAGAATGTAGTATGCTGTAAAATGAATAAAAAGCTTACTCTTCAGATTTGCTATTTATCTATTTCTCAAATTACCAATTAAAAAAAGCAAAAGCAAAAAAAAAAAAAAGAACAAATACCACATCTTGAAGCCATAATTAAAACAATAAATGACTCAATTAAGTATTTGATTAGGGAATCAGTCACTACTTGATCATTTAGTCATAATCAATTGCTTTTAACATTAAGCAATGTTAAAGCTGGGAAAGAATATAAGGCCATACTGAGACAGAAATTTACCTGCGGTGCCCTCCTGTGGAAACAAAATTGTCATGAGCAGTGGCACAATTTGCCTTTTTCACTCATTCAAGCAGCACTGCTATGACCTGGGAGATATTACACCTGTGTGATCAGGGACAAGTAGCGCCTGGGATTGCAAGGCTGCAGTTGTTCTCAAAGGTAGTATGAGCGGACACAGAAGCTGCAGTGGTCTTTCTGGTTGCATCACGTGCCAGGAGACATTTGTCCTAAAAGTAAATGCACACACTGAGACTTGGAGTAATGAGATGCTCAGGAAGGCAAATGATTTAACAGTGTATTGATTTAGTAAAACCATGTAAATCATTCCAAACAACAATTAAATTAATTATTGTGGAATTGACCTTGCCACATCATAAAGATGTCAGGGTAGAGGTCATACTGTATAACGTTATGATAAGTGCCATACGGTGTTTTACTACGTTAACATGTCCAACTACAGGTTTAATTTGGACTTTACAGTATGATCGAACTCTAATAATCTATTTTCCACACATATTCTTTCAGTGTATTAAAATATTGAAATATATTTTATAATATATTTTAAACAAAGCATTTCATTTTTTATTTTTATAATGAAATTATTTTCTGCCTACATATTTTGACTAATACCCTTCTGATGTGGAAGAGGGTTCCAAGTTCTTCAGCAGTCTACTGTGTCATGTGTTGAAGCAGTGTGGGGCTATTAGCTTCGTGCACCAGCAGTACTGCAGATGGCACTACCCTATTTAACCTGATTTAGCTTTTTAATGAGATGAAGGGAGAATGAGAATGAGAGGGAAAGAGAGAGATAGGCAGTAACCACTACATTTCCAAACTATACAAAAGTGACATGCCATATTCAACCACACTCTAACAAAACCTCTATTCCAAGCACTGCATGACAATAAAAAACTTTAAGAGCTTCAATTATATACAAGGTCATTGAATTCAAATACAGACACACATGGGACCTACATGAATACAAGTTAAATCAATCCGTGTACGAACCTCCACAGTCAAGCGGTGGCCCTTGAATTTATTCCCATTTGTACGACGATCGTAACATTCACACTCTACAGGCAATTTGGAAACATGTTAATCTGCATGTTTTTGTGAAGAAACCCATCAAGCACAAGAATAACATGGAAACTCCATGAACACAGACCCACGATGGGAATCAACCCAGGACCTGGAGGTATAAGACAACAGTGCCTACAGTACCACTAAGCCACCGTTCAGCATAGATTGAATGCATCTACATGTATACAGTATATTGCATGCATTGTTCATCTTAAAATTAGAGTCCATAGAAACATTTTAAAAAGTGTTCACAGTATACATGCACGGTATGAGAGAGCGAGAGAGAGAGAGAGAGAAAGAGAAAGAGAGAGAATTAAACAGGAGTTGTGCAAGGGTTTGTGTTTGTTTAAGCAGCAACAGTTCTACTAAACTGCATGCAATAAATCATTCTTTTAAATATGTCTTTTAGCGAGGGAATTCATAACCAGTCCCTTAATGCTTTTTCTTATAGAAGACACAATGGTAATGTGAGCTAAACCTGTTTTAAAAAATCTAAATCAGAACGTCAAATCTTAAATGAACAGAAATGCATTTTCAACATTTTCCCCTAAAAAATCATCCCACTTGTTAAGAGAGCGAGATTACAACTGTCTAGACATTACTGAAAGTGGCCTAAATTAATTTGGACAGAGTGAGAGAGAAAGAAGGAGACAAACAGATGGAGCATGTAATTATGAAGGCAATGACTTGGCAGACTAAGAAGGCATGTTAAAGGAATTATTGTTTTCCCAGGGATAATAAATCTTGTTTTTTGCTTTCAAAACTTCCCTTTTATGATGTAATATGATTTGTTGTTTTCACAGCTAATTCTGTCTTTCCCCTCTGAGAAATAGACTAAAGCAAGCTAGAGTGACTCTGCCACTTAAAATAATTGACTGTATCTACTGTAGCTACATTTAAATGTGGTTCAGTCTCTGAGAGCACATTGTCATGTTTCTCAGATAAATGGCTACCATTACATAGTAAGTTTGTGTGCATACTGTAGAAGAATGGAAGAAGCAACAAGATGACTGAAATTACAGTAGTTCTATTTACAGAGGGAGGTTACATAAATATATGTGGGACAGCATGATTCAGGTGTGCCAGGTTAGCCATGAAACCACTAGCTTATCCCCAAACACTTTGCTTTCAGTACAAACCTACACAATACCATGACCCCAACTGCCTTGGCAGGTAATCATCATCAGGAAATAGATAAGCAAATTTTTCACTATACTCCAGTCACTTGTACTGTACAAGACTGAAGAATGTACTGTAGGTTTCTCCTCAGATGAATGCAATGCTGCTTTTAATGTTTAGACTTTCTTGCTCCCAACAAAAAAAAAAATTAGTAACCTATGCCTTAAATATCAACATCTCCGTTTTTTGATAAGCGTTAACCCAGTGAGCATGGTAGTACCTGAATTAATTCTGAATAGCCTCACCCCATCACAATCCTCATCACAATAGTGCTTATTCCATACTGTAGTTGTCATGTTATTGGTTCGATTTCTATTGGTTCTTTTACTTTTGAAATGTAATAAAGTTGAAAGTAACTTGGGATTAGCAGTATTTTTTAGCAAACAGTTAGTAAATACACAAATTGTGGTTGAAATGTGTCCATGGTAATGTACATTAAATCTATTATTTGAGAAGACTTCTTGTAAGATTAATATTCATTCATTCATTCATTTTCTATACCGCTTAATCCTGTGTTCAGGGTCGCAGGGGACCTGGAGCCTATCCCAGGAGACTTCGGGCACTAGGCGGGGTACACCCTGGACAGGGTGCCAATCCATCGCAGGGCACACACACATACACACACTCACACACCCAATCACACACTACGGACAATTTAGGAACGCCAATTAGCCTAACCTGCATATCTTTGGACTGTGGGAGGAAACCCACCAAGCACGGGGAGAACATGCAAACTCCATGCACACAGAGACGGGAATCGAGCCTGGCCGGGGAATTGAACCCTGGACCCTGGAGGTGCAAGGCAACAGTGCTAACCACTACACCATCGCGCTGCCGTAAGATTAACAATTATATTGAAAATATTAATTATATTAAGCAGCACCATGGCTTAATGATTAGCATTTTTGCCTCACACATCCAGGAAGGGGGGGTCTGAATCTTCCCTCTGGTCCTGTGTGCATGAGGTTTGCATATTTTCCCCATGCTTGGTTGAGTTTCTTGGTGGGTTTCTTGGTGGGTGTCCTCCCACAGTCCAAATATATAGTGATCTAGGCTGATTGGCATTTATAAATTGGTCAGTAGTATGTGTAGTAGATTGGGTGTTTTTATTTGTGTGTGCATTTGCCCAGTGATTAGCACCCCATTAAGGGCGTACCCTAAGTGTTCCCTAAGTTCCCTGGGATAGCCTCCATCCCTGCATGAACCCTACACAGGGTAAGTCATATAGATCATGTATTGAAGGATAACTTTCATACAAAAAGAAGTCAAGAATGATAGAACTCACTTTTGTTCTTTGGGAAATGTCGAACATGTTAACTATGGGATATTCTGAATACTTCATACAGAGGAATGTGTTCAGGGAACAGGGCTGATTGAATGGTGTAGGACAGTAAAATGTACAGTTTTCTATACATAGCAGATTTTTTAAAAGCATAGCATAGGACAAGCATAGGATGATACATCAATTTACACATTCATTAAGCAAGAGGAAAATTTTTAAAGTATGTTCATGTACTGTAGTGTTGTAGATTGTATTAATGCTTTTAGTTCCTTAGCTGGAATATGCACATACAGTGAGTTATGAATGGCAGTTATTCTTGATTAAATGTCTTTTATCTTTACTTTAAATGCATATTTGTAATAGCAGGATAACATAATGACCATATAAATGTAATAGCATGACATAATGACCATATGACACATCTTGTCAAACTTAACATAAAGTCTCAAAAAGGTAAAATATTTGGTGAATAAATAATGGAACAATCAGGAGGTATATTACTATGGTGGATCCATGTGACAAGGTTTATTAAAGAACAAACCATAATCAAAACCCCATGCAGGGAATATAAGGGCTTAACTGCAAACAGGTGTGAATGATCTGTGGTAACCATGGTAACAAATCAGGACTCTGGTTGTGGTGATCCCTGGTGGTGAAAAGTGGATTTGCTTCTCTTCCAAAGCCAAAGCCTTCTGCTGGAGTAGTAATGTAAATCTTGCAGGGAGAATTCAAAATTGTTCTTCAATGGCAGCCAGCAGTGTCGGGATTATTTTTGAGAGAGGGTATTGAATGTTTGGGGACAGGTGACGGGTGGGTGACGGGCGGGCAGGGTCAAACACATTGGACAGACACCGACATGATTTGACAAAAACAATTAGGTCCAGTCAAAAAATTTTTAATTTCTGATTAGACAGGCTAGGGGTGTTCCATGAGTGTGGATATCCTGGTACAACCCCACTCCTAACTCCGCCTTGGATAAGCTTCAACCACTGAATTAGGAAGGTCAACATTCCATTTATTCAATGCAAGCTAGCTCGACTACAGGCAACAATTTCGAAATTTGACATTTTTCACATTTGTCATTTGACATTTGTCAGTTGTTGAATGAGCAAATGAATTATGGGAAATGTATGGTACGACTTAAAATGAGACATTGCTTCCACTTGATTATACAAATTAATAAACAAACAGCCTCAGAAACAACTTCACAAGGGAGTGAAGAAAGGATTCAATGTTTGGCATTGATTAACCCTAAACCCTGTATGAACTTTTGGAGCAGAGATTGAAAAAACAAAAACAGAATACACAACAAACATACTGTAAAAAACAGCCTAGTGTCTGGTTCAATCGGTTAAGGCTGTGGGTTACTGGGTTACTGATCGGAAGGTCAAGGGGTTCATGCCCCAGCACTGCCAAGTTGCCAATGTTGGGCCCTTGGGCAAGGCCCTTAACCCTACCTGCTCCAGGAGGGCTGTATCCTGACTAAACCTGCACTCTGACCCCAGATTCCTAACGGGGATATGTGAAAAAATAATCTGTGCTGTAAAGTACAAGTGACAAATGATTATATATATATATATATATATATATATATATATATATATATATATATATATATATATATATATATATAATATTTTGTTGTTAGTAATCACTCAATCACTCATTTTGCATAGTCACAGGGGCCTGGAGCCTATCCCAGGAGATACAGGAGATCCCAGGGAATTCTAATTAGCCTAATCTGTAGGTCTTTGGACTGTTGGAGGAAACCACCAAGCACGGGAAGAACATGCAAACTACGTATATGCACACAGAGACGGGAATCGATCCCAGACACTGGAGGGGTCAACACCACTACACCATTGTGCCACCTGTTAGTAGAGTTGTTAGTATATAAGAAATATGACACTCATGTTCATGGGGTTGTTAAATATCCCATACTACATCCAAAATAATATTAGGCCATATTATTTATTTAGTAAAAATAGGTTGTTATGAATATGAAGGAAGGGAAGGGAAGTTGATGGAGTGGGGCCACAGGGTGCTGTCAATGAGGGTGCAGGGCCTCCCGCCCCTTCAAAGACTGTGTCCAATTGTTCAGATGACCACTCCTCTGAGCCACAGCATTCTCAGGAAAGCAGGCTGAGCAACCAAATAACCATATAAATGAGTGCTTGGAGTCCCGGAGGGTTTTTTTTTTTTTTATGGTGTACTCACAATCACAAAGTGTGCACCACAATCACCTCTAATTACTATAAATATTCTGGAAAGAAAGCAATAACTAGAAATTTATTTAAACAGCTAGGGGACTGATTAATTCTATGCACCTGAGAGGCACATATACACTGTGTACAGTACTTGATAGCAGTAGTACATTTCAGTGATGAAATGCAGAGGCATTTTATTAATGGTTCTGGTTGTATTTTTATGTCATATTGTGATTCCTTTGATCACAGAAAAAGTATGAGCAGATAATGTGACTAATGAAGTTAATCCGGTGAGTTTATCAAGGCAGCGGTTTTCAAAGTGAAATCCAAGGTCCCCTATGGGTCCATGAAGCATATTTGTTATAGTGTTTATTATTATTAGCATATTTTTCTGATCGCTTGAATTAAATGATTTAAATCATTGCTTCAATAATGCTTCCATGCACTGATCTATTCAGCCAATCATGTAGCAGCAAAACAATACCAAAAGAAGAAGAAAAAAAAGCTGCCGATTCAATGTAATTGCTGTAATTTAGGTAAAAAGAGCTTCAGGTAATTTTCACATCAAACATCAGAATGAAGACAAAGTGTGTGCTCTCTTTGTGTTATGATTGTTGGTACCAGATGGGTTGGTTTAAATATTTCAGAAACTGCTGATCTCCTGGGATTTTTACACACAACAGACTGTAGCATTTACACAAAATGGTGAACAAAAAAATAGATGAGAAAAGGGTCAACAGGCTAAAACACCCTAATAGTAGTAATAATAATAATAATAATAATAATAATAATAATAATAATAATAAAAACATTAAGTGAGTGACACTGGTGGAAATGCATTGTTAATAAGAGAGGTTAGATAAAAAATGGCCAGATTAGCAGTGAGCTGCCAGAAATAATATAAAGCTCAAAATATTGGACATTGAGGCACATGAGCTATAACAGCAGAAGGCCACACCGGGTTCTGCTCCTGTCATCTAGAAACGGGGATCTGAGACTATCATGTCACAGACTTGCCCAAACTGAACAGGTAAAAAAAAAAAAAAAAAAAAAAACACTGGTGATTTTCCAGTCTTTAACCTGTCATTTTTCTGCTCTTGGCTGACAGGAGTGGAACCTGATGTGGCATTCTGCTGTTGTAGCACATACTGTATACACGATGTTTGGTGTGTCGTGCATTCTAACATGCCTTCCTGCTTACAAAGGTCATAAAAAACAGTCTTCAATTTCTATTTTATATATATATATATATATATGTCAAATTGGCCGTGTAGTCTGTTAGTCTGTTAAGTCAGCAGGTCTAACAGAAAAAAATGATTTATGGCACACAGGTTTTTAGTGGAGGTAACACTAAAGTTTTTCATATTTTCTTGCCTTGTGATGATGGAGATTCTGAGAATGATAGAGGATCTGTAAGAGCTGTGGTCAAAATAATATGACACTGAAATCGATGATTGGATGGTCCAGGTACACATATGTCAAATATACAAATCACAAATGGATGTAAGCTGCTCAGATTTATAGTGTTTAGTAATGAGGACTGTCAGATTCCCTGTCTCTTATTTCTTTAATGGTTTCCGCTTGGTGAGTTGTTCTGAGGGATGTTCAAGCATATGCAATATCAATTCACTTCCCCAAGGACTTATCCTTGGAGATTTGAAGTTTCAGTTTGGTTTTCCCTTGTAGCTTACAACAAAATGTGATGTTTACACATGCATTTATAGAAAATGGATTAAACTACTTTTACATTTAGGCATTTGGCAGACGCTCTTATTCAGAGCAACTTACATTTTTATCTCATTACACATCTGAGCAGTTGAGGGTTAAGGGCCTTGCTCAAGGGCCCAACAGTGGCAACTTGGTGGTTGTGGGGTTTGAATCTGGGATCTTCCGAACCATAGTCCAGTGCCTTAACCACTGAGCTACCCCTGGCCCTTTTACAACTATTAGTATACTTTATGCTATAAGGGCAAAAGAATGTGGACACCTGACCATAGCACCTGTATGAGGGTCTTCTCTTTAGAACGTCACTCTATGTTTTAGTATTAAGACGTAACCAAACCTGTTCCAGCATGAAAATATCATTGTGCACAAAATGAGGGGCATAGTTTCCCAACACCATCTCTTGGTCCTGTCATTGTGGATGAATGAACAAAAAAATCCTCACAAACATGGTACAAAATTTAGAAGGAAGCCTTCTCAGAAAAGCAAAGGCTGTTATTGTAGCTAGCGGGGTCCAACTCCATATTAATGCCCATGGTCTGGAATGGGATGTTTAGGTGTCCATATATATTTGGCAAATGAATGTACATATATTTAATATTTCAGGTTATGGATATGGGCAAAGCAGATGTAACAGATTTCTCATTAGGTGTCTTATAAGTGTCTCATGGATATACAAAGATGACTCAATTATGTATGTTGGCACTGTTTAGATAGTTGTGTGAACGACCCATTAAAAATGCTTTCTCTTGTCTTTTTTATTGCTTTGTTTAGTTCAGTTGTATTTGTAGTATATTCATTGTGCATAATAATATTCTTGTCATATTTTAAGAAGTGTATGACATGTACTGTATAATGAGATAAAATATTAGCAGCTCTCGATAAGGGTGTCTGCCAAATGCCTAAATGTTTACCTCTATTTCTGTTCAGACTGGACTGGAAAATAATAATAAAATAAAATAAATACTGATAGTAAATAGATGTTTAATACGTAAATGGTAAGATTTTGTACAATGTAAGCACATTACAATCAGGGTAGTGCTGGAATCTCAGAATAAATAACGGAACATCTTCCCATACAGAATCTCTAGAAGCTCTGTCAGAAAGTCTTTCACCCCCTTAAATGTCTAGATGCTTCATGATTTGATCAGGCTTTCAAAACTTTTTGTTTTAATGAGGAAATGGTCACTAGAAGAAAGAATGTGCTTAATCCTCCAATAGAGCAGCAAATCCCTTTTGTATTTCCCTATGTGGCCAAGATGTCCACTATTTTCTTTCAAAACAGGTTGGTAGACTGGTGCTACTTGCGTTAAAAAAAAAAAAAAAACTGTGCCAGATTTGTTCCACCTGTGTAAAATGCAGAGAACAGGATCTTTCAAAAGCTGTTCATTGGTGTGTGGCAGTGCCTATTTGGCTGGCACTAACTGTCTCTTGCACATCATCTTCTCTAACCTCAAAACACCTTAATACTGACAACATAACTTTTAAATCTTTTCTCCTGAATTCTGAAGAAATGATTGGTGTAGTGCATTGTAGTAGAAATATCACACAAAAGCATGAATGAATGAATGAATGAATGAGTAAATGAATGAAAAACTCATATGCCAATGTTAGATGGACGCAGCATGTATAATCATATTTTCTTCATCTTACTAGAGTTGCCAAAACACTTGATGAGATTTGGCTTGAGGCTGTTACTCTGAACAAGGTCAGCATGTGGTACTAATAACCACCACATAGCTGCAGAGTTGAAAAATGTGTAGAAATGCTTTACTAAAAAAATTTACACTTAGTCATCTGAATAAATAGCCTCTTATTTGGTAAAAACTAAAGTACTATCAAATCTGCTGCTCGGGTAAATAAGAAAAGAGCATAACCCCGGGAATGACTGCTGTCTGGCTCACGGATTACATATAGTCTGAATAAAGGATTAAATAAAAAATAAAAAAATAATAACTGAGTACTTAAATAATTTAACACGTTAAATTATTCGTTATCTGAGTATTCTAATGCATTACTTTGTACTTTGTATTACTTTGTACTTTGTAATGCATTACACCCAACACTGCTAACAACCCCATTTAATCTTTGCTTTTGTTATTTCTAAGCACTCATATGTTAGTTAGTATGACTCTGATGGTATCAACTAGCTCAATGATAGCAAGCTGTTGCAAACTGCACTAGTAAATAGGAAATGTAAAGTAAAAGCAAGTAGATTTTAGTAACAGGTATTCAATAGCATTCAAATTAGATTTCATTAGGAAATTTCTGTATTTTTTTAACTTCTTGAAAATGCCTGATATTTAAAAGTCACCTCACTCATGGCTTTACAGGTATGGACTACAAAGAACTATAGTAACATAAAAAAATCAACCATAACCTTAACACCATTCATACAGTAACAATGATTGTCAGTTATACACAAGGTCTATTTCTCTAAGACCTCACCACAGCACAGACACAAGGTGAGGTCTTAAAGAAAATAGGTAGTTTCATTAGGAATATTATGAAAAGGTAAGGGTGTTAAGTAGGGCTGCAACTAATGACTATTTTGATAATCAATTAGTTGGTCGATAATTTTTTCGATTAACCGATTAATCGGATAAAACTAAGCGCTTTAATTTGAAGTTTTGCTTAACTATATAAAAACATAAATCAGGTTATTTTTTATGTATAAAAGTAAACTTTTAAAAATGCAATAGCCACATAGAGTTTAATGACCTTTCATTTTGACATTTAAACCTTATATGTAAATCAACATTTTTGTTTTTAGCAATAATTGCAGATGGCAAGTTGACAGACTGTGTGTGTATATATATATGTATAGTTTTAAAAATACACTGACACATTCAGTTGTTAAGAATGACCTGACTTTTAAATTCTCTTAAATTAATTCAACTTAATAAGTAGAATAATAGACTTCTAGATTATTAGGATATTATTTTTTATTGAAGTGCCCCTTGCTATATCCTTTTCACAGTTTATACATTATTCCTCTCATGTATTTGATCCTTTTTTTGTTGTCTCAATAAAAAAAATAATATAGACCATTTTGCTGTACTAGACATTCTCGTAATACGGCAACGTAGGGAGAGAAAAAAACTCGCTGCTACTGTATTCACTCTGTTTATTTTGCCCTTTTTCCGCATTTCCCTCTGTATAGCGTGTAGGATCATGGGATATATCCGGTCCTCCTAAAACTAGAAGTATTTACCTTGCGTTCGTTGGAATTTGGGATTTTGGGGAAAAGCTGCATGCAACGTTTTTTTTTTTGGACATCGTATAACCGCGCAGACGGACAAACGCACGTCACCAAAGCCCGTGTGAACTCTCTCACTGACTCCTATGTGTAGAAAACCCTCACCTTACACTACGAACGGCAGAATAAAAAGGCGTTTAATGTAAATTGCTCCCATACCTGGGAGGACTTGGGGAGCGCACTGCAAACCGTTTTCCTGCAAACGCTTCTGTAACCGTCATTGCGCGAGCGACTGTGTATCTGTGTGTGTCTTTGTGTATTTGTGTATCTTATATAATCTTATATAACAATAACGTGAGCAGCCCAACTAATCGATAACGGCATTCGTTAACAACGAATTCCATTATCGATAAAAATCGATTTTATCGATTAGTTGTTGCAGCCCTACTTTTAAGTAGAGAGGAAGGGGAAGAAGGGGAGGAAAGAAGTGAGGGTGTCCAGGTCCAGGTGCAGTGCTCAGCTGGCAGAGTGTTGGCAATGACTGAGAAGCGGAGTGCATTCGTGTGGGCAGTGGCTCCTAACGTCCTTTCGACGCAGTTTTTACCATCCATTGGCACGGCTTCAGGCGGGAGTCTCTATGACGTCTGACAACTGGGCAGCTTGCCCAGCTGGGAACGGGGGCCTTATCGGCAAATGCAACAGCCTTTTTCTTCCCGGTGGCTGGATCGCGCAGACACTCGGCAGAAGGCCATGCAGGCCTTTTTACCACTTTCTCCAATGTGGCAATCAAACAGTGGCATTCAGTGCCATCCACCTTCCAAGGGCACATGGCATGCGAGATCAGGCAGTATTTTGGCGGTTTTCAGGCCACTCGCCTTGGTGAAGTGAGGTCAAGTGGGATCATGGAATCCAAAGATCAAGAAATTTACAGGATCATGGTAACCCTAGGCTCATATACGCCTGTGGGGAGTAAAAGTCAGCCTGTCTGGTCCAATGCCAGAGATAAGCCAATGCAATGCAGCACAACTTGCTAAAAAAGTTAATACTTGTCACTATAGAAAGGTCTTAGAACACCCAGTGCACTACAGCCCACCGCACATGATAGTTAAAAGGCAAAGAGTCCAAGAAGACCCACCCGGCCCCTGAACTCCCAAGATCTCAATGCAATTGAGCATGGGATGTGCCCGACTATCTTCTTCGATCCCTGGAGAATGAAACCCATAACACCCAAATTATTGTCAGACACCACACCACACCAAACCCTCCAGTGGAGTTATGCCCCGAGCTACCAGAGCTGCCCAGGCAGCACAATTCAATTCAGTTTTATTTGTATAGCGCTTTTAACAATTGACATTGTCTCAAAACAGCTTTACACAATCAAAAGAATTATTTAAGTTTGTATGGAATGTGAATGTGTATGAATCAAAAATGTTCAGATAGTCCCTGGTGAGCAAGCCCGAGGGCGACAGTGGCAAGGAAAAACTCCCTGAGATGGTAATAGGAAGAAACCTTGAGAGGAACCAGACTCAACAGGGAACCCATCCTCATCTGGCTGACACAGATAGCAGGAAATGATCTGCATTTATACAATGTTAAGTGTTAGGTTCAGCTATAATAGTTGATGTTAATTGATGTTAAAATGGAGTTATTGGAGACTCAGATAGACTTGTAGAAAGTTCCAGTCCTGAACTATCGAATTGTCAAGTCCTCAGAGCTGACAACACCAGCTGACAACAGCCAGCTGACAACACCAGTCGAGGCCAGAACCGTCTTCTAAGTAGATAGAATCATCCCCAAACACCAGACGCATCCCAAAGAGACACACGGGGCATCCATGCGACGAGACCTCCAAACAGAAACGGGGCACCAGGATGGATCAGACAGGTCCGGAGGGCAGAGGGAGTCTGGATCACTGGCAGCTCAGGAATGACATGTGTAGCTCGACAGAGAGAGAGAGAGTAAGAGTGAAAGGGGGAGACAGGGGGAGAGGGGAAAGAGAAAGAGGGGGAGAAAGAGAAGAGGAGGAGAGATGGCAATTAGGTATGGTCACAGTCACAATGTATAATGTGAATGTATATTTACTGTAGAGTGCAAGCAGGGACTCCGGCAGGACTAACTATGACAGCATAACTAAAAGGGAGAGCCAGAAGGAAACACAAACATGAGGGTTCCCTGAGATGTAAAACAAACAATCACCTCACCGTCAACAATCCTGAGTGATCAAATGAGAGTAAGGAAGACAGCATCTAAACATACCAGTTCACCATAATACTCTACGTCCATGAGTTCCCCAGATCTGCTCCTTTACCTATGGCAAATCTATTTATAAATTAAATTATAAATTAAATTTATAAAAAAATATTGCACAAAACTTAAATGCACCGCAGTATCTGAGTGAACTGCTAGTGTCTTACGATCCGCCACGTCCGCTTCAATCAAAGGATGCAGGCTGCTTGTCAGTACTGCGTATGATGAAAACTACAGCAGGGGCAGAGCTTTTTCTTACAAAGCCCCAAAGCTATGGAATAGCCTTCCAAATAGTGTTCGGGACTCAGACACAGTCTTAGTGTTTAAGTCTAGGCTAAAAAGCTATTTATTTAGCCAAGCATTTTTGTAAATAGATTTGCCTTAGGTTACTCTACCATGAAGATGGTTCTGGCCTCGACTGATTCTGTTTCTCTGAGGACTTGACTTGCCTACAGTCGCTCAACAGTTCAGGACTGGAATTTCCAGTCTACATGAGCCTCCAATAACTACCTATCAATTAACATCAACTGTTATGCTAAACTGCCTGCCGCCTAACACACAGTATGAATGCAGATCAATTCCTGATTTCTGTTTCACCCAGATGAGGATGGGTTCCTTGTTGAATCCGGTTCCTCTCAAGGTTTCTTCCTATTGCCATCTCAGTAAGTTTTTTCTTGCCACTGTTGCCCTCGTCTTGCTCATCAGGGACTATCTGACCATTTTGATTCATACACATTCCATACTGTACAAACTTAAATAATTATTTTGATTGTGTAAAGCTGCTTTGCGACGATGAAAATTGTTAAAAGCGCTATACAAATAAAATGTAATTGAATTAATGGAGCACATCACAATGCAAACACCATTAAAGCATATTATAAAAGACCATACGTGGTAAAGCATGCAGTCTCATTAAGGTGCATGTGATCAAAAGCAATATGCAATTACCCAGACTAAAGGAACAAAGTAAAGAGGACAAAGTCCAAAGTAAAGAGGACAAAGGACAAAGACATAGTTTGTTATTTGTACTGAGTGTATGAATTTTTGACAGTGTGGCTGCTATAGTGATGATCATCAACATTCCATGAGCCTGGACTACAAGTGATGGATGCAGCATGTTTGGAAGTTCTGCTTTCTTTTTGTATTGGAAATCAATACCAAGGAGATTTTTTTTCTTCTTCCAGTGACATCCAGTGTTGTTTTCATAGGTCGTACTGTATAATCACGTGTCATTTGTTGCAAATAATTTTCTGTAATAGGTCACAGAGGAGATCGCTGCATTTTGTAGATCAAGGCTAAAAAGGTTCTGGTCAAATATACAGTACAGGCCATGATGACTCATTAAGTGCAGACTCATTAAGTCCTCTACCATGAGAGTGAATGTGTAATAATAATAATCAAACTTCTAAATAAAACCAATTATAATATTTGGTATTTCAAAGGATTTATTAGAGCAGATAACCTGTAAAACTACATTCATGTCTTGGAACATTTACATGACAGACGCCATAACAGAAATTCTTCCCTAAGAGCTGCAGAATGAGTGAAGCAGAAGTAATTATTTTCAGTGCTATGTTTTCTCAGATGACTCACCCTCAGAATAATGAACGAGGAATTCAGTCTATGAATAAAAGTACATACCAAAGAGATGGTAATGTGTATGCATCCTTTAACTGCATGTATTTTGAGCTATATGCAGACAGAAACTCAGTATTGCTCTTGAGTTATAAGCACATAGGTTTCAAAGAAAGAAATGATACCTTGTCAGTAAACTGAATTTTCATTTTAAATAGAACTATGTTCATACATACAGACATGTACAATATGTCTATTGAACACTCTCTTATGATTCCCAACACTCGTTAGTTCATTTTTTTTTTTTTTTTTTTTTTGCAGATGATGAAAATGATTCAGAACTGAAGTAGAATACACTGGAAGATTATAGCTGTTACAAATTATTTCCTGCTGAATTATGGGAAATATGTCATTATAAGTCAAATATTTTCAATAAAGAGAAGACTTTGAAAAAATAATATAAAGTAACTTCTAACAACACCTACAGTAAGTTAAATCCAGATCTCATCAGGCTTACACCATACAACTTTAGTAGACATTAACATCCTTTTTCCATTAACATGTAGGTGAATACTGTTGATTATACATTGACTGGTGTCTTCTTCTTCTTTGTCTTTCGGCTGTTCCCTTTCAGGGGTCGCCACAGCGAATCATCTGCCTCCATCTAACCCTATCCTCTGCATCCTCTTCTCTTACACCAACTAACTTCATGTCCTCTCTCACTGCATCCATAAATCTCCTCCTCCTTGGTCTTCCTCTAGACCTCCTGCCTGGCAGTTCCAACCTCAGCATCTTTCTACCGATATATTCACACTCTCTCCTCTGAACATGTCCAAACCACCTCAATCTGACCTCTCTGACTTTATCTCCAAAACATCTAACATGGGTTGTCCCTGTGATGGACTCATTCTTGATCATATCCAACCTTGTCACTCCCAAAGAGAACCTCAACATATTCAGCTCTGCTACCTCTAGCTCTGCCTCCTGTCTTTTCTTCAGTGCCACTGTCTCTAAGCCGCAGAGCATTGCTGGTCTCACCACTGTCCTGTACACCTTTCCTTTCATTCTTGCTGATACTCTTTTATCGCACAACACACCTGACACGTTTCTCCACCCATTCCAACCTGCATGTACCCTCCTCTTCACCTTCTTTGAACACTCTCCGTTGCCACATTGACTGGTATATTGGGGATTTAATTGCCTGCATACTGTTCAACACCTTTATTTTAGGATGCATGGTTTCTCGATGACACAATAATCATTATTAAGATCATGATTCTCTGCCTGACTTTTGTATGTGGATAGATTAATTCATTTATTAATTTTCAGCAGTCCTCTACCTCACAGTGAAAACTACATTTTGTAAATGACAGCTCACATGCATTTTGAATTACTAATTTATCAGCACATTTCTTCAATAGCTTAAATTCTGCACAAAACTATTTGTTATCTGGTACAAATTTTAACCATATTAGAGTGACAAGTGCACAGTGTGTGCTCCCTAAGTTTAGGAATTCAGCAACATTACCAGCTGGGTAAATAATTAGTCACATTTCTGTTCTTCTGCAGATAGCAACTTATAAGTCACTTGTGGAAGAAAATTGGTCTTGATCAAAACACAGTCCATGCCTAATGTATCACTGGAAAGTATTGAGTAGCAAGCAGCCATGACTCACTTGACCCATTCATGCATTTCATACATTTTGTCATTATTTATTTACTAATTGGGAATTGAATGAATATTAATGAATATTATATGCACAAAATAGTACGTTTTTGTTTATGACAAATTAATTTACTTTCACTACAAAACAAAGTTTGGGTCATAAGGGGGCAGGTTTACAAAGTTACATGCAGATGTACAGTACTGTATAGTATCTGAGGTATTTGTTTGAACTACAGCAGTACAGATAATATTTAATAACTTGACATTGATGACAGACAATACGCTGCACAAAATAACAAATTTGCCTATTTAAAAAAAAATGGTGAAAGAAATTAGGCAAAACTGATGTAATTCAACATTTTAGCTCCAAAAACAATGAAAATACTAAAAAACTATGATAAATAACCTATTGTATTGGAAAAAGCAGCATACATCCAAACTTGTAAAACAATCAAAGATGGCTCTTACTTGTGTACTGCTCTGCTGCACAAGTTTCCCATGAAGTGTAACACTATAAATGTAACATGACATACAGTATATACAACCACAAGCTGTTTGTATACGTATAAATAACAAATGCTTTTAAACACAAGTAGGCTCATCTCCACATTAAAAAAGTAGTATGGTGGGTCAGATGAATGAAACTGACAGACAGCAATTACAGTACAGCATTTTATTGTCAGTTAATTTATTATGGAACCTTTTAGTAACTTCCATATTTTTTAACTTTCAGAATAAAAACACCAATGGAGTAGAAAAAACTGCCTCAACATGAAAAAGTTTATTAACAAGTTCCATGGCTTTTTAAAGTTTACTCAACTTTTAGAGAAATTTGCTGGTCAAACAAAATATACCAAAAATGCATACCTGGGTTATTTTTTTATTTAATATTCGAGTCAGCTCTAGTAGTATTGATTGTGGGCTCAATTAATTATATAAGTGTGAGGAATCTGAGTATATAGGTGTGAACAGCTGACACAATAGGAGTCCTGGTGAAATCTGGTGTCAATAGGTCTTACATATTCATGAAAAGTGAAATAGAGGCTCTGCTGAAAAAAGTTATGACTATCACTCACTTTACCCCAAATAAAATGTCTTCCTGAGTGTTATAATTGAGTTGTTTTCCTATGGACAGACACCCAACACTTTCATGAACTCAGTTCTGTGTTCAAAACAATCTGCCAGGTTTGTTTATTCTCCTTTTCTCTGCTGCTAGAGTTTGAAATTGTATTTTTTTTGTGTGTGCAATTTAAATAATCAGTAAGTGACCAATAATCATTTGGCACCAAGTATTTTATTGACATTTAAACAAAATAGAACTTTTATTGTCCTGTTCACTGTTATAACTCTGAGTAGTTTTGAAAGAATAAAGTTTTTTTTAAGTAATGTTTGTGTGTTTAATTATTGTTTTAATTCTTAATCCAACTTGTTCCTTTTTCAATACAATCACTTGAACCAACTACATCAATGGGCTACAATGGGAGACAAGTTACCTTTTTGAGTAGATGAAAAGTGGGGATGAAAAGTCAACACTAGAGAAATATAATTCATTGAGCTCACAACCAATACTTGAACTGAATTTGGATTACAAGTTGAATCAACTTAAGATTTTTAACTGGGTACAAGTTGTGTCAATTAAACAGCAATGTGAAATATTTTAGGCCAGCAAATTACTCTAAAAGTTGAGTAAACTTTAAAAAGCTGTGCAACTTGTTACTAAACTTTTTTAAGCATTTATTTATTTTTATTTATAGTGCAGTAGGTACAAATAGTAGCCGTCACCCCTCTGACCCAATCCTCCACAGCAGACCTCTGGTTAAGGAGAACAAGAGGTGCCTTGTAAAGACAAAGATAATAAATTTCACAGAATATTTAGTTATGATAAAAATTAAATATATTAATAAGGCTATATACCACCGGAGTGTGTAAGATACTGTTTCTGGAATTCTAATGATGGATTAACTAGCTACATATTATTTCATATTTAAAAAGAGATTGATCTTTTCAATATTTTTACTTTGTCATTCTCAGGAGTAACTACTCTGTAAAAAAAAAAAAAACATCAACATAAAGTTTAGTAACAAGTTGCATAGCTTTTTTTTTAAGTTGGTTCAAGTGATGTGTTTTTCTATAAAAAAACTAATTGGTCTAACAATATATATTGTATATTCTATATTGTTTAAAGGTAAATAAAATGCTTGGATAACACCAGATGCTTCTTACTATCTTATTGTAATATAAAAGAATCAGTATCATAACCATTTTTAAAAACTAGCAAAAATGATTTTCACACAAAAAAAGAGTCTATAGCATCAAAAGTTTCTCAACATTTGAGGGGAGGATGTCTCTCCAAGTCAGACTTTACCAAATATTAGGGGTGGGTGTATCGATCCTTAATATCGATACTATCGATTCTAGGGGTTGTATCGAAAATGATCGATCCAAAAGTCTAAATATCGATATTAAGGGCTTTTTTTTAAACCCGTGATTTTATTTATTTTGCATGAAATATAATATTTAAAATGCGCTTGTATATAACGCTTTATATACCCCCCCCCCCCCCCCAATGAAAACACAGCAAATTGCGACGTCTGTTAAGAGGTGATTCGCTGTGGACATGAACGACATGACAAAGAGAGCTCGGAACTACAAAGAGAAAGACAGGAGGTAGATCTTTGAGACAGTCAGAGCCCCGCCCCCCTGCAGCGAGACAGAAGTCACTGGCAGAGTCCTTTCAGCCTCAGTAATATCCAGGTAGCTAACACTGGGAAACAATATGTTTATAGTCATATTGGATCTTCAGCATGAAGTGTCATCACCATAGTTGTTGTAAAAACGTAACCATGGGTAATATAAACCACAAATTAACAATGCTTACACTAACCATAGTTTAACTGGGGTATTTTTTTATAAAACTGTGGTTTTATATTAAAATTAAAGTGATTATTTTGCCGGTGTTGAAAAATGGTAACACTTTACAAATAAACTGTCATTTTTTAACAATGTATTAATAGACAACTAAAAATGAATAATATATATATTTTTTTACAATATTTTTAAATCTTCATTCTTCTTCTTCTTTGTCTTTCGGCTGTTCCCTTTCAGGGGTCACCACAGCGAATCATCTGCCTCCATTTAACCCTATCCTCTGCATCCTCTTCTCTCACACCAACTAACTTCATGTCCTCTCTCACTGCATCCATGAATCTCCTCTTTGGTCTTCCTCTAGACCTCCTGCCTGGCAGTTCCAACCTCAGCATCCTTCTACCGATATATTCACAATCTCTCCTCTGTACATGTCCAAACCACCTCAATCTGGCCTCTCTGACTTTATCTCCAAAACATCTCACATGGGTTGTCCCTCTAATGAACTGATTCTTGATCCTATCCATCCTTGTCACTCCCAAAGAGAACCTCAACATCTTCAGCTCTGCTACCTCTAGCTCTGCCTCCTGTCTTTTCTTCAGTGCCACTGTATCTAAGCCGTAGAGCATTGCTGGTCTTACCACTGTCCTGTACACTTTTCCTTTCATTCTCGCTGATGCTCTTTTATCGCACAACACACTTGACACTTTTCTCCACCCATTCCAACCTGCCTGTACTCGTCTCTTCACCTCCTTTGAACACTCTCCGTTGCTCTCGACCGTTGACCGTAAGTACTTAAAATCCTGCACCTTCTTTACCTCTGCTCCCTGTAGCCTCACTGTTCCTCTTGGGTCCTCTCATTCACACAAATGTATTCTGTCTTGCTGCGGCTAACCTTCATTCCTCTGCTTTCCAGAGCGTACCTCCACCTCTCCAAATTTTCCTCTACCTGTTCCCTGCTCTCGCTACAAAGTACAATGTCATCTGCAAACATCATAGACGATGGAGACTCCTGTCTAACTTCATCTGTCATCCTGTCCATCACTAGAGCAAACAAAAAGGGGCTTAGAGCCGATCCTTGATGCAGACCCACCTCCACCTTGAACTCTTCTGTCACACCTACAGCACATCTCACCACTGTCTTAGCACCCTCATACATGTCCTGCACCACTCTAACATACTTCTCTGCCACTCCAGACTTCCTCATACAACACCACAGCTCCTCTCTCAGCACCCTGTCGTACGCTTTCTCTAAATCTACAAAGACACAATGCAACTCTTTATTACCTTCTCTGACTTCTCCATCAGCATCCTCAAAGCAAATACTGCATCTGATGTACTCTTTCTAGGCATAAAACCATATTGCTGCTCACAAATTCTCACCTCTGCCCTTAACCTAGCTTCCACTACTCTTTCCCACAGCTTCATTGTATGGCTCATTAGCTTTATACCTCTGTAATTGCCACAGCTCTGCACATCTCCTTTGTTCTTAAAAATCGGCACCAATACACTTCTCCTCCATTCCTCTGGAATCCTCTCACTCTCCAAGATCTCGTTAAACAAACTAGTCAGAAACTCTACTGCCACCTCTCCTAAGCACTTCCATACCTCCACAGGTATGTCATCAGGACCAACAGCCTTTCCACTCTTCATCCTCTTCAACGCCCTTCTCACCTCACTTTTACTAATATTTGCTACTTCCTGCTCCACAACAGTCACCTCTTCTACTCTTTGTTCTCTTTCGTTTTCCTCATTCATCAACTCCTCAAAGTACTCCTTCCATCTTCTCATCACCCTCCTGGCATCTGTCAGTACATTTCCATCTCTATCTTTAATCACTCTAACCTTCTGCACATCCTTCCCATCTCTATCTCTTTGCCTCGCCAACCTGTACAGATCCACCTCTCCCTCCTTACTGTCCAGCCTAGCATACAAGTCTTCATATGCTCTTTGTTTGGCCTTTGCCACTTCTACCTTCACCTTACGGTGCATCTCCCTGTACTCCTGTCTACTCTCTTCAGTCCTCTCAGAGTCCCACTTCTTCCTAGCTAGCCTCTTTCCCTGTATACACTCCTGGACTTCCTCATTCCACCACCAAGTCTCCTTGTCTCCTTTTCCCTTACCTGATGATACACCAAGTACCCTCTTACCTGTCTCCCTGATCACATTGGCTGTATTTGTCCAGTCAACTGAAAGCACCTCCTGACCACCCATAGCTTGTCTCAACTCCTCCCAAAAGACTACACAACATTCTTCCTTTCTCAGCTTCCACCACTTTGTCCTCTGCTCTGCCTTTGTTCTCTTCACCTTCCTCAACACCAGGGTTATTTTACACACCACTATTCTGTGTTGTCTGGCTACACTCTCCCCTACCAACACTTTGCAGTCACTAATCTCTTTCAGATTACAACGTCGACACAAGATGTAGTCCACCTGAGTGCTTCTGCCTCCACTCTTATATGTCACCCTATGTTCCTGCCTCTTCTGGAAGAAAGTATTTACTACTGCCATTTCCATCCTCTTTGCAAAGTCCACCACCATCTGTCCTTCTACATTCCTGTCCTGAAGACCAAACCTGCCCATCACATTTTCATCCCATCTGTTCTCTTCCCAACATGTCCATTGAAGTCTGCACCAATCACAACTCTCTCACCTCTGGGGATGCTCTGCATCACTTCATCTAACTCACTCCAGAATTTCTCCTTCTCTTCTAACACACATCCTACCTGTAGAGCATAACCACTAACAACATTGAACATCACACCATCAATTTCCAGCCACAGACTCATCAACCTATCTGATACTCTCTTCACCTCTAGGACATTCCTTACAAACTCCTCTTTCAGAATAACTCCTACTCCATTTCTTTTCCTATCCACACCATGGTAAAACAACTTGAACCCTGATCCTAAGCTTATAGCTTTGCTACCTTTCCACCTGGTCTCCTGGACACACAGTATATCTACAGTACCTTCCTCCTCTGCATCATATCAACCAACTCTCTTCCCTTCCCTGTCATGGTCCCAACATTCAAGGTCCCTACTTTCACTCCTAAACTCTTGCCTTTCCTCTTCTCTCGCTGCTTTCGAACACGCCTTCCTCCTCTCCTTCTTCGACCAACAGTAGCCCAATTTCCACCGGCACCCTGTAAGTCTACAGCACCAGTGGCGGTCGTTGTTAACCCGGGCCGCGACCGATCCGGTATGGAAATGATATTTCTGATTCGCATCATTGATTTGGCAAATGTTTTACGTCGGATGCCCTTCCTGACACAACCCTCTGCATTTATCCAGACTTGGGACTGGCACAAGAAGACACTGGATTGCGCCCCCCCATGGTTGCATTAATGTTATTTAATCAAAACTAAGATTAACAAATAACTGCACTGCGACGGGTGTGTGTTCACGGTGTGTGTGTGTTTAATTTAACCATGGAAGGGACACAATAGGATTGTTATAAGATTGTGGATAGGCTATAGCCTAAAATTTCTAATTTTGTAGATGTAATTTATATTGTGTGCTAAAAATAAAATAAATATCGATATCGGTATCGGTGATATTGGCCCTGTAAATATTGGTATCGGATCGATACAAAATTTTGCAGCATCGCCCACCTTTACCAAATATCACTCCTAAAGCTGCTGCATAGTCATCTAGGCCCGCAAGGACTACTGCTGTACAACTTTAACACCTTGTTCATGCTCCTCAAGTCGCTCCAAAAGGCCAGCCGTCATCCCTCTGACCCAGTGGCGGACTGGCCATCTGGAGTACCGGGAGTTTTCCCGGTGGGCCGTCCCAGTCAGTACGCAAATATATAAAAAATGACACAAACCATAATAGTGCATATCTTTTCTACGCATATGGGTGAGTACATCGATCGCATGGGAGCCGCCGACAAAGAGCGCGTGTTTATGTAACCGCGCATGCGAATGTGTTGCGCTTCCTCAATATTAATTAGTTTGGTCTATTCCATCCGTGTTCTGAAACACGCCCCCCCCCCTTCACTTTTAATTTACGGAGGGAGAGATATTGATCCTTTCTCGATACAGCAAATTTCTCTGAGCAAATTCATAATAATTTCCGTGAATAAAAAAAAGGAAGACGAAAAGGTGGAGCTAAAATTACGCGCAAATAAGAAAAAGCTTTAGAGGTAAATGCTGTGAAAGGCTTCAAATGAACAGATTCTGCCTATAACTGGTCAGGGACAGCGAGGCTGGATCCAGCAGCCCACTACAGTACATCCCACATCATAATACACTGGCTCATTAAAGTGGAGATACATTTTGAAAACTACTTGCTAGTATAAAAATATAACAGTAAAAAAAAAAAGTATCACTGAACATATTGGATCATATTTGTAAAACAAAGAAACAAAGGAAAGAAAAATAAGACAAACAGCATATACAACTACAATAATTTCAGTGTCAGTAGCACCAGTCTCACAGAGACCCAGGAGGCTTATAAACAGTTTGACAGCAATATGAGACATATTTGCCAAAATGTATAATTTTCCCCTCTCTGATTTTTTTTCTTTGCATATTTGTCACACTTGTATGGGTGGAATCTCACCTAAAAGTTTATGAGGAAAAGACAGATTGGCCTTTTTGTTTGTGAGATATCATGAACATTTCGCAGGGGGTATCATCATGATGCAGTGTAAGATCTACCACTCATCAGTGTAAACTGTAAGTGCAGCAGGTCAGTGATGATGAACCAGTGTCTGCTGATGATGACCAACATGTCTCCCCTGATCTACCAGAGCCAAGTGAAAAGAATCACAATCAAACTGAACAGGCCTGCTGGAATAAAATCGGTAGCAGTATTAACTTGTGTTAGTAATTATTATGGTAGTCAATATTAATTAAAAAATAATGTTTCAAATTAATATTGACTACCATAATAATTACAATAAGTAACTAATTTACTAGCGTAAGCTAATGCTGCTAATGATTTTATTTCAGCTTACCTGTTTAGTTTTATTGCCATTCTTTTTAAAATATTGTCTTTATAGATTTATATGTCGTTTGTCTTGATGTCCTTTCCTTTGTTCTACTAAAATGACCCAATATACAGTATGTTCCGTGATACTTCAAATAATATGCTTAAATAGCATTGATTTCTGTATTGTGTTATATTTTTATACTAGTAACTGGTGTTAAAAATGTATCTCTACATTAATGAGCCAATGTATTATGATGTGAGCTGCTGTGGGCCAGAAAGTCCAGGGCCACTTTTTGGTCCCAGTCCGCCCCTGCTCTGACCCAATCCTCTACAGCAGAGCACTGGTTAAAGAATCATCTTAAAGAAGTCTTGTAAAGACAAAGATTTCTCAAATCCCCAACATTTCACAAAATATTTACTTATAATAAAAATGTAAGAAATTGATAAGGCTATATACCACCTGAGTGTGCAAAAGCTATGTATGTACAGTATTGCTTCATATCTAAAAAAGTTTAATATTTTCAAGGGTTTTACTTTGTCATTCTCAGGAGTAACTACATGTTTTGATCAATGTTTTAAACTAACCTGGTATCTACTCAATTCAGTTTTCAGACAAATATATTAACCAACATAACATTTATACTGTAGATATGCATAAGCAATTTTTACTGTATTTCCCTTAACTTACGAAGTATTGAAATGCAACTGATCCTTAAAACCTGTTAAACACTGGGTTTTTCTCAAAGTTTTGTTTTCGAAGCACTCGCACAGGCGTTTGTGCTGGGTGGCGCAGTACACTATTCACTGGTCAAGGCAAAGTGGGGAAAATAGATAGATACAGTTATGAACGTTTACTTCACTAAACCCTGTACAGTGCGGTAATCTGAATGTTATCATGATGTACCTAATGTTTGCTAACCTCAGTAATGTCAGGTTACCTCAGTAAAATGATACGCGGAAACATACCAGAATCACGTCCTCATATAACAGGTTCATATAACGTTACTGTAACTGTCTAAAATACCTCTAAGTTTATTCAGTTTGCATCTCCAAAGTTTTCAATACAATGATGCCGGCTGTCTTACCAAATTTGGGTCAGCAGCTTTGACATCTTTACAGGTTGTGGTGCCTTTTGTGGGCCAGAATTTTTGCCAATTTATAATGCATGTCCTTCTAGCCAGATAGGCTGGTCTTTGGCTCCCCGTGAGGATGGGTGACCCTTGGGTGCCCATGATCCTGTCACTACGTTACTGGTGTATGTTTGATAAAAAATATTTATGTGTAATGTTTATGATGTTAATATTATGGCTGATCAATATACAGTAAGTTTTCCATCCTGTAGATTGAACAGAAAACTCATGTAAATTGTGGAAATTTTTTTTCTACAGTATTTGTTATACTGTAAGTAGCACCATGCGTATATCCTACTATACGTATTGCAAAATCTTGGTTTGAGTCTCAAGAGTATTAAAAAGAATCCTAAAATATTTTTTCAACATTGCTTTGTATAAATATTAATTTTTTTGTGATTTTATTTTATCTATAACTCTATCACTCAATCTCCTACAGTTTTGTCACAATGGATGAAATAGTCTACAATTGTGTTTGTGGTCATGTAGGTACAGTAGTGTATGCAATTTAGTGTCAATAATATGTTGCTTAGGTTTTAATTAATAATATATACACAGTATATAGCAAATATATGGTTTGGATGTGGGTTTTAGTGCGTCAAACAGGTTCTTTGAAAGGTTCTTTCAACCAGCACCTTTGAAAATACACAGATTTTTGAAGATAATGAGAAACATTATAAGCAATACAAACAGTTCATCCTCTGCCAATTTCAGCTTCACTTTGTTAGTTCACAACAGCCACCCATTACTGTACAGGTATGCCCCATTTTCACATGCATCAACCAGCTGCAAATTCATCAGTAGTCTCCTAAGATTGTAACCAAACAGACATGGAACTGACTCCCCCACACACAGTGCCTGCATCTCATGTCTTTTGTACAATAAGGCTATGTAGGGATTTAAAAATTTATATTATCATTACTGTAGATGATAGATTTACTTTCTTGTGAAAACATTAAGATAAAATGCTGCTCACTGACGGCAGGTGTGTGTGTGTGTGTGTGTGTGTGGGTGTGTGAAAATGAAAATGTGTGTGTCAGAAAGTGGTGCTTGAGCAGTGGGGCCGGCTCAGCAACGACATCTCAATGCTAGGGGAGCCATTACACAGCTATAATCAAGCACAATAAGGGAGATTGAGGAAAGGACAGAGATGGGGGGTTGATGACAGGGATTTTGTGTCTGTAAGCATGTGCATGAGGGAGGTCGATGTCTAAGAGAAAAAGGAAGAAAAGATAGAGGTGGAGGAATGATTATGGGTTTTGGTGTGTGTGGGGGTTGGATGCTTCAGAGAGAGACAGTTGACCCCCAGAGAGAGGAGGTATTCCCAGTTTAGGAGCTCTTCCTTGCATGCAGAAGCTGATTGTCACACACTAAGTGTTATGGTACAAATATTTACTTAAAAAATACAGCCTTCACAAACCTTTTTTTATTTGAAGCTGTAGCTTTATTATTTTTCTTTTTTCTTGTTTTATTTCCTTTTATTTAAATGCCTAAGCAAATTTTAGTAATGAAAATAGTTAAAATTTGCATAATTTGAGTATTATGTACTGTATTTACTGTAACTTATTATGAATCATGGCATGAATGATTGATTTAATCTTAAAACAATCCTTTTATTCTACTTGAGCAGTAGTTCGTCTTTGTGGACTTTTGGACCCTACTCAAGTTTTTATATATATATATTTTACAGAGATCTGAGCTCAGTGAGGCGCTTTGTCATTCCTCATGCTGACTAATTATGGTCTTTGTCTGAGGCTATTGTGATGTGTGCTGACAGCACGTCTTCATGAGGGTCCCCAGGCTGACCCAAAACAACCTTCTACAGTTGGGCTTGACACTGCGATTTAATGAATTCTCAACTGTGGACAAATCCTCCCCAACAATTCATCTCACACAATGCCCATTTTTTAAAACTGCATAAAATCTCAAGCTTATGTATATTCTTTACTCCAATACTGCTATCATATTATTATTATTATGATGATACTTATTATTATTATTATTGTTGTTGTTGTTGATAATAATAATAATAATAATAATAATAATAATAATATTTTAAATGCAAATGTCGCTCTTATACCTAGTATGTTTTCCTTCCTTCGTTCCTTTCCTGATCTGTCTTCCTCTCTCACTCTCACACAGATTGCTGATAGTTAAAATAAATGGACCCAATCCCACTTGCTTGCCTTCATTTTTGTTTGCTAAGGTGGAATTGTTGTTTAGATTATTAGCAAATAATTACATATCAAATCTTTTATCTCCACAAGGAGATAGAGATTAGGTAAACATGATTATGTGCTACTCTAAGATTATAATAATTTTTCACATTAAAGCATCGATTTTTTTCAGAAACATTTTTACAGATTGTCTGCAAATCTAAACAACAATAAACTTTCTGTAAATATAAGGTTACATTTTATTGAAATGCCCATAATGTATGACTTTATGAAGGTATACAGTATTTTTAGGCATGAAGTTCTCTTTGGGATCCACTCCTACACACTGCAAATGAAAATGATGGCATCCTGCAGTTTTGTATAAGGACATCAAATGCAGACCTGCCAACCTTTATGCATGTTGAGTAGAAACGGCACATTTCATCATCAGAATACACTGCTATGAGTCACCGCTCAAAAAAGGAGCAGTCTTGTTTCCCATAAAAACAGTGCATAAGCCAATTGTGAGAGCCGTAAAAAAAATGAAAGCCAGGGTAATAAGTAAAATATTGTTTACTGCCGCTATAACTGCAATGATAACAGGAACGTACTTGTCTTATGGACATTCAGTGTCATTACTGTAAATGCAACTATTAACAGTTAACAGGCATAATATGTTGTTTACCAAGCCCTGGAGTGTCCATACAGTAAATAAAACAGAAAAATAAACTAAAATAGATATACTGTAGTGGTCCCAGTTTACTACACTGAGCACTTAAAATGCTACTGCATGATATGCACAAGATACAAACATTTTTCATGTATGTATGTTTTTATTTTAAATTTATTTATTTATTTATTTGTGCTGAAATACACTTCATTGCCATGTTTTGAGCCATTTGTGCATGGGAGATAAGTACATCAGCAACTAATTCAGTATTAATGCATCAGAAGCAGAGACAGAGCTTATATACAAGCCTTATACAACATTATATTCTACAGTATATATATCTTTAAATGGTGAAAAATCGCCATACTGTATCATATACTGATAAATAAAAACTATGTAATTGTTGCCAAATATATATGTGGTATAAGAGGATAAAAAATAAATATTATTTGAATCTTCACAGTGTTTGCTGCTTATAAAAGCATTCCATCTTGTATTTCATTCCTTAGGGAGCTTACATTAGCATGCTGTTGCTGATCAAACCATGGGTGTGGTAATTATTACAATAATTGCTGATTGTTATCATCAAGACAAGAGAAATGGTATAATAATAGAGGCCATAACACAGAGTTTGTACAAGCTGTACACACTTTTTCTTGTCTCTTTAGGAATTTGATCACACTAATTCATAATCTTTTCTGATGTTTTGAGGACAGCTTAATGTTTTGATACAAAGAGCCAAGAACAGATTTGAACTTCAAATACTTTCATTTTGTATGTCTCAATTATATGACACAATTTCCTCGAGATGCTATGCATGTCAAGATGACCTAACATTTAAGAAAAAATTGAGCCTGGTTGCTTATTTTTCCATTTTTGGAGATTTAAAAAAAAGAATGGATTTGCTAAAACCAGACAACAGAGATGCCTTAAGTCCTATGCGCTATAATTGTCATGGATTTGTGCGCATTTTACAATAGGAGGTACAGTAAAATTAGGATTCTTCTAAAGCATTCAAACCACGAGCTGTAATTTATGATTAGTTCAATTTCCTTAATTGCTTTAAGTCATTGACTTACGTTGTTTATCTTAATTTAATTATGTAAATTTTGAAAAAAGCTAAATAACTACTAATAAAACATGTTCCCACTGCATATTAACAGCATAACCTTAATTGGTACAAACTTATCAACTTTTTGTTCCAGATAAATATACGTATACACACATTGATTGCATACAATATAAATTATATAGAATTTTTAGTGCATGGGTTACTGGCTATGAGGAGTTTTTGTGCATGTTTGAGTGGCACAAATGTTTTTTATAAAGGTTAAGAGGATGTTGTGGATGCCCAGAGATGTCAAGCATCAGAATAATTGCAGAAATGGTTTCCATCAATAAAAAGACTGTTGGGACAACCTTAAATAAATCGTTGCCATGTTGAAATATTTATGTTAAATTTCCCTAACAGTTTATAGAGACCATTTCTGCAACCAGTCTTACACTTGAGTTGTTAAAAAATGTGAAAGTTCCATTTACTTTTTAACATTCTCGTTGATTCTGAATGTGCATGAGTGTACACAGTGTCCATCATCCTTTACCCCATGAATTATGTGCACAGGAAATTTTTCCACATAAACTTCTGTGAGCATAAAAAAGACTCAATAGTCATATTGCCCAATTTTACAAAAAAACAAAACAAAAAAACATTACTAAAAAACATGCATTAAAACATTTAGGAATTTCAGGAGCACATTGTACTGTATAATGTATATCAATGATCTTCTGTGGCATATCCTCCTTTTGAATGGTCCCAGTAATCATTTTCCGGACTGACAGATGATCCCAAGAGATACAGTACCAGTCAAAGGTTTGGACACACCAGTCAAATGTTTGAATGCAAGTTTGGATTTTTTCTACATTCTAGATCAGTACTGGATTTTTGTACTGTGAGCTATGAAATAACCCATATGGAATCAGTTAATTAAAATACAGTCAATTATTATTTTAAGACACAAATTGAGCTGCTCTGGAATAATCACCATGATGAAACTGTCTCTCCGGTAGACCATCCTAGGAAACCAAGACCAAAACATTACCTCTACTGGAGAGGTAAAAAAAAAAAAATCGCCAATTAACAATTAACAGAACCTCTTATGATTATAAAGCTTTGCAGAGCATACTGTACATTTCAATATCAACTGTTTAAAGGAGATTATTGCAACACTGTGTTACAACATATTAAGAAATAAAACCAGAAAAAAAAGATCCAAACTTGAGACTGGTAGTGTACAGTACATGGTATATATACTGTATAAATAGTAATTTACTCCAATTTGAAAAGCTTTGAGAATTGTTTAAGATGCACTTCAGAATATATATATATATATATATATATATATATATATATATATATATACCCTGTCCAGGGTGTACCCCGCCTAGTGCCCGAAGTCTCCTGGGAGGCTCCAGGTCCCCCGCGACCCTGAACACAGGATTAAGCGGTATAGAAAATGAATGAATGAATATATATATATATATATATATATATATATATATATATATATATATATATATATATATACCGGTCCTTCTCAAAAAATTATATATATATAATTATATAGTATATATATATACTACCTGAATGACATATATATATATACAGGTCCTTCTCAAAAAATTAGCATATTGTGATAAAGTTATTTCTGTAATGTACTGATAAACATTAGACTTTCATATATTTTAGATTCATTACACACAACTGAAGTAGTTCAAGCCTTTTATTGTTTTAATATTGATGGTTGTGGCATACAGCTCATGAAAACCCAAAATTCCTATCTAAAAAAATTAGCATATTTCATCCGACCAATAAAAGAAAAGTGTTTTTAATACAAAAAAAGTCAACCTTCAAATAATTATGTTCAGTTATGCACTCAATACGTGGTCGGGAATCCTTTTGCAGAAATGACTGCTTCAATGCGGCATGGCATGGAGGCAATCAGCCTGTCGCACTGCTGAGGTGTTATGGAGGCCAAGGATGCTTCTATAGCGGCCTTAAGCTCACCCAGAGTGTTGGGTCTTGTGTCTCTCAACTTTCTCTTCACAATATCCCACAGATTCTCTATGGGGTTCAGGTCAGGAGAGTTGGCAGGCCAATTGAGCACAGTAATACCATGGTCAGTAAACCATTTACCAGTGGTTTTGGCACTGTGAGCAGGTGCCAGGTCGTGCTGAAAAATGAATTCTTCAACTCCATAAAGCTTTTCAGCAGATGGAAGCATGAAGTGCTCCAAAATCTCCTGATAGCTAGCTGCATTGACCCTGCCCTTGATAAAACACAGTGGACCAACACCAGCAGCTGACATGGCACCCCAGACCATCACTGACTGTGGGTACTTGACACTGGACTTCAGGCATTTTGGCATTTCCCTCTCCACAGTCTTCCTCCAGACTCTGGCACCTTGATTTCCGAATGACGTGCAAAATTTGCAACCTGTAGCCCATTTCCTGCACACGCCTGTACACGGTGGCTCTGGATGTTTCTACTCCAGTCCACTGCTTCCGCAGGTCCCCCAAGGTCTGGAATCGGTCCTTCTCCACAATCTTCCTCAGGGCCCGGTCACCTCTTCTCGTTGTGCAGCGTTTTCTGCCACACTTTTTCCTTCCCACAGACTTCCCACTGAGGTGCCTTGATACAGCACTCTGGGAACAGCCTATTTGTTCAGAAATTTCTTTCTGTGTCTTACCCTCTTGCTTGAGGGTGTCAATGATGGCCTTCTGGACAACAGTCATGTCGGCAGTCTTAACCATGATTGCGGTTTTGAGTAATGAACCAGGCTGGGAGTTTTTAAAAGCCTCAGGAATCTTTTGCAGGTGTTTAGAGTTAATTAGTTGATTCAGATGATTAGGTTAATAGCTCGTTTAGAGAACCTTTTCATGATATGCTAATTTTTTGAGATAGGGATTTTGGGTTTTCATGAGCTGTATGCCACAATCATCAATATTAAAACAATAAAAGGCTTGAACTACTTCAGTTGTGTGTAATGAATCTAAAATATATGAAAGTCTAATGTTTATCAGTACATTACAGAAAATAATGAACTTTATCCCAATATGCTAATTTTTGGAGAAGGCCCTGTATATATATGTCATTCAGGTAATAAACAGGCACCAATAAAAAAAATTAATTCAAGAAAATTATTTTGGGTGGCATAATTAGCACACCTGGAAATTTGTAATCCTGTTCTATGCTTAATTCAGTTTCATTTGCAATTTTAAGAACGATTAAAGCTTTGTTTGTATGTTGCAAACTTGGGACAGGGCAGTCCACCAACATAGAGACAGATGAAGCCATCTAACACAGTAACACAGTTGTAATTACATTTTCTGCTTACTCAGTTTGTGATCTATTGGCAAGCTCTCATCACTTCAACCCAGTGGGACAATGCTCATCTAATTTAGAACAACATCAGTCGTGCTGTAATTGTTTGAGTCAAACATGTGGGAATTGCATGAGAGAGTATAATGGGTTAAGACTAACTTTGTTTAAACCAAATATCCACAAATGCAAAATTTGATTTGGAAGCACAAAAAAAAAAAAACCCTGAAAAAATGAAAAAACAAAACACAGAGTTGTATCTTAACACTTATTCTTAGCTGCACAAGTAGATCCTCTGGACATCTCAGCCACACAATAAATAAAGTATAATGGACAATGTTTATGTAATGTACACAATACACAAATGTATCCAAGCTATGTTGGGGATTGACAATAAAAACCCCATTTAACTCAATTATTTATGTTATCCTTTACTTGTAGCATTTATTTTGCTTAGATATGATTAGAATATTACTATTTTTTGTTAAAATGAGAATTTCCTTTGTTCAGCATGTTCATCAATTTGCATCCGTATTAAAAGACAAAGAAGAAGAAGAAGATTTAAAGTTGAGCATAAGCATGGAAGACATCGGACGAGGTCGATCTCAATGGGAGACATGTACTGCCTATCATGAGGTGCAAATTATTATGGATAAAATTATAAATAGAAATAATTTAAAGTGACCCATCAGTGAAGTAGATGAATGAATGGTCAGGACAGTCATTTGTGTGTTCCTTTTGTAGGAAAACAAACTTCTTTACAAATTTCAAATAATTGAAATGTTTAATTATTAAATTTTTTTTAATGGTTTAACAGCTCAAAACAATGAATTAGAACTGTTTCTTAAAAAGCCTACACCCACGTACATACAATTTCATCACCTTGATGTACTATCTCATGGCAAAAATTTAATTTTATGAATACAAAGAAAAAGTAATAATAGGATGCGCTGGATCAAGTGTTATTTCATAAGCTGAATACTCTGGATTGAAGCCATAATGTTAAAGCAAATTTGCAATGATTAATGTGATCATTACAACTAGGTCTTATCATGCAGCAGGAGTGAGAACACAAGACTCCCATTAAATATTTGTTTCATTGCATACCACCTTCTAATTCATATAATCAAATTCTTATGTTGAAATCAAGCAGTAGGAGCAATGTTAAAAAAGGTGACAACCTTGGAGTTGTGAGCCTAATTTGTATATGTGAATAATTTCTAAATGCCACACCCAGATTATTGCCTCAATCAGCTATGTAGCCATTCTTTGACTTTTATCTCAGAAATTCAATTCCCACCCAAAGCCCAAACCCCAGCCACTGGATGCCGTACCGGTCCCAAACCCGAATAAAATGTAAGGGATTGCGTCAGAAAGGGCATACAGCGTAAAACCTGTGCCAAGTTGTGGGCAGAGCAGATGGTCCACTGTGGCGACCGCTCAATAGGAATAGCCGAGAGATTACCAACATGTACACTTGCACAAATTATGCAGGAAAAAAATTATTACATACAGGTACTTGTTATATTCTTCTTGTAGGTTTAAAAGTTATTCAAGGCGTTGTTGTCTTAAATTCGAGCATTCTTGACTGACAATTCTTCTGGGAGATCCAAACTCATCATAGCTATTGAGGAAAAAAAATCCCAAAACCTTCATTTACATATTGTTTTCATCCTGTAACATTGTGAGTGACATTATTGATGCAGTTACTCATTATCACCCACAACATGCCTGTTAACTGCACATGCAATTTAAACCCTACTGAACATGGAAATGAGTCCTCATTATTCATTAGTTAATCAGACCCAAGTTCTTCTAATGTTTGTTATTTAACATTGTAAACAGTTTTCCATCCATGTCTAGAAATGTTTGGTCTGTTGTTTCCCCTAAAGTATACTCTGGACAGAAATCTGTACATAAATATTTTTAAAAGCAAATAATGCAGGATATTGGGTTGGAAAATAGGAATGACTATGAATGTGTAATTTTCTTACAGAGAAGGTCTACATGTTAAAATGCTATAAATGATGTCTTATCAATAGTTCAGGACTGAAATTCCAACAAACAGTTTTTGTACCTGAGCCACCAATAACAAAAATAGATTCCATATTAACTTAAACACCTCTTCTGAATATGTAACTCCCAGCCTCCTAACGCTCAGTATGACTGCAAAACAATTCCTACTATCAGTTATCAACCAAATGAGGATGAGTTCCCTGTTAGGTTTGGTTCCTCTCAGGGTTTCGTCCTACAGTATTTCCTCACCCATTTTATATTAATTTCCCTAATTTTCTTTTGATTCTGTAAAGATGCTTAGCGACAATGAACATTGTTGTTATAACCTGCATTCTGACTGACAAAATTTATTTTGCATCCCAACATTACAATATATTAGTAACTGTGAGAGCAGTATACAGTAGTTTTTTTGAAGAGAAAGTCTAGATACCAAATGCTTCAGCAGTTGGGTTCAATGCTCCTTTCCATTTCACATGTCTAGCAATTTTTCCCCTTAGTGAAGAACCTGCTGAGAAACCTGAAAAAGCTCTACTTATAGGAGACTCTATGTTAGGGGATATAAAATTAGCTAGGCCATTACACAGTATGCAAGTATACAAGTTTTTGAACACTACACTACAGTATATGTCAAAAGTTTGGATACACCATGTCTTTTCTTATGTTTATTTATTTATTCATTGTACAACAATGCCAAAGTCATCCAAAATATGCAATAACTTAATTTGAACAGTTGCTATTGAGATGTGTTTTATGCTATGTAAATTGGTGATTTTCGAACTTCTCCTTTGGAGCAAAGGTAAGTTTTGGTTTTGCTTTCCTGGGATAGTTGTCATGAGATTGAGTCTCAACATGGTTCGTGGGTTTTGCAAATGCAATTTTGCAAATCTTCACAGGGCAGTGTCTCAATTTTTCTAAACAAGAATTTGCTGAAAGACCTTGATCAGATGACCTTTTCAAAAATACACATACAGTGGTGTGAAAAACTATTTGCCCCCTTCCTGATTTCTTATTCTTTTGCATGTTTGTCACACTTAAATGTTTCTGATCATCAAAAACCGTTAACTATTAGTCAAAGATAACATAATTGAACACAAAATGCAGTTTTTAAATGAAGGTTTACGTTATTAAGGGAGAAAAAAAACTCCAAATCTACATGGCCCTGTGTGAAAAAGTGATTGCCCCCCTTGTTAAATAATAACTTAACTGTGGTTTATCACACCTGAGTTAAATTTCTGTAGTCACCCTCAGGCCTGATTACTGCCACACCTGTTTTAATCAAGAAATCACTTAAATAGGAGCTACCTGACACAGAGAAGTAGACCAAAAGCACCTCAAAAGCTAGACATCATGCCAAGATCCAAAGAAATTCAGGAACAAATGAGAACAAAAGTAATTGAGAGCTATCAGTCTGGTAAAGGTTATAAAGCCATTTCTAAAGCTTTGGGACTCCAGCGAACCACAGTGAGAGCCATTATCCACAAATGGCAAAAACATGGAACAGTGGTGAACCTTCCCAGGAGTGGCCGGCCGACCAAAATTACCCCAAGAGCGCAGAGACAACTCATCCGAGAGGCCACAAAAGACCCCAGGACAACATCTAAAGAACTGCAGGCCTGACTTTCCTCAATTAAGGTCAGTGTTCACGACTCCACCATAAGAAAGAGACTGGGCAAAAACGGCCTGCATGGCAGATTTCCAAGGCGCAAACCACTTTTAAGCAAAAAGAACATTAAGGCTCGTCTCAATTTTGCTAAAAAACATCTCAATGATTGCCAAGACTTTTGGGACAATACCTTGTGGACCGACGAGACAAAAGTTGAACTTTTTGGAAGGTGCGTGTCCCGTTACATCTGGCGTATAAGTAACACAGCATTTCAGAAAAAGAACATCATACCAACAGTAAAATATGGTGGTGGTAGTGTGATGGTCTGGGGTTGTTTTGCTGCTTCAGGACCTGCAAGGCTTGCTGTGATAGATGGAACCATGAATTCTACTTTCTACCAAAAAATCCTGAAGGAGAATGTCCGGCCATCTGTTCGTCAACTCAAGCTGAAGCGATCTTGGGTGCTGCAGCAGGACAATGACCCAAAACACACCAGCAAATACACCTCTGAATGGCTGAAGAAAAACAAAATGAAGACTTTGGAGTGGCCTAGTCAAAGTCCTGACCTGAATCCTATTGAGATGTTGTGGCATGACCTTAAAAAGGCGGTTCATGCTAGAAAACCCTCAAATAAAGCTGAATTACAACAATTCTGCAAAGATGAGTGGGCCAAAATTCCTCCAGAGCGCTGTAAAAGACTCGTTGCAAGTTATCGCAAACGCTTGATTGCAGTTATTGCTGCTAAGGGTGGCCCAACCAGTTATTAGGTTCAGGGGGCAATTACTTTTTCACACAGGGCCATGTACATAGGTTTGGATTTTTTTTCTCCCTAAATAATAAAACCCCTCATTTAAAAACTGCATTTTGTGCTTACTTGTGTTATCTTTGACTAATAGTTAAATGTGTTTGATGATCAGAAACATTTTGTGTGACAAACATGCAAAAGAATAAGAAATCAGGAGGGGGGCAAATAGTTTTTCACACCACTGTATTTAGAACATGGAAATCTTATGGGTGTCTAATAGATCTGGAATAGAGCAGATTTATGTTTTTCATCCTACACCAAAGAGGGTGTTTTGGCTAGTATTTAGGGTACTGCAACTGTCAGGTGACTTACTTTTATTTTTTGCTTTTATTATGCAGGTGCCCTGGTAGAGAATAACAGTTCAGTGCTGAAGTACAGTAGTTGCAAAGGAGAGTTCACTTCACCTACAGCTCAATGAAGGCAAGCACAAAACTAGCAATTATGGACCTCAATACAAATTTCTGCTCCAATAAGTCCAAAGAAACAAAATGTATACGATTATATCACATTTTATATTCATCTTATAAATACATTTATGTTACATTCCACCTTTAGGCCATACTGTATGCTTGTGTGTTTGTGCAGTTGTTACGTACAGTGTAAATAAAAAAAATACTTATCCTATACAGGGTTGCGGGGGCCTACAGCCCAGGAAACCAGTAAGAGAAGAGTACCTGAAGGAAACTCAACATGCATAGAAAGTACCCTTCACCCTGGAGGTGCGAAGCCACAGTGCTAACCACTACATCACTGTGCCACCAAAATCTATCCTGAAATCATAAAAAAAATAAAATAAAAAAAAATTTAACAAATTTTAAGTGCTTTACTGACCAAATTGAGCAAGCTTTTTTGGCTAACTGTACATGATCAGAATAGTGTCAGAGCATCCAGGTTTTTTTTTAAAACCATAATATTTTACAGTATACAGTATGTAGGGATATTTCTTGCATATTGCCATGACAACACCAGAGGGTAGAACACATCTGTTGCCTTTGCCAAGTCTCCTTTCAGTGCCCATTCCAGAACAACGCTGTAGGCCACCAGTCTCTTCTGCCTAAATATAAAAGATAAATTCAGTAAAATTCAGTAAAATATAAATGCCACCCATTCCTCTTCCCCCTAGAAATAGCTTGGCCAATCAGCTCTCTCTAGGCTCCCCAGCTGTGACAGGGGGCATATTTATTTATTTACTTACTTACTTACTTACTTACTTACTTACTTAGTATAACAGAAATACTTAATGGGGAACTGCAACTATAATCACCATGTTTTTATAAACCTATTGTGATGTGGCTATAGTAGTACAATATCTGCTGAGTACTCAGAGCTTTGAAAACTACCCACCACATCCAACTGGTTGAAACTTTGAAGAATGTCTCCAGTACACTGAGACTTGTGAGAGCTGCAATGCTCTAATAGTTAGTAATGCAAGCAGCAGTGTTTGTGGTTGTGCTTACATTAGCAGATACAGTATGTTCAGATTTTCATTGCTGAATATTTCTAGTTTTTGGAGTTCCAGTCCTGGGATCAAAAACATTCAGTATCTAAGAGCATCTGTAAGAAGTTGTTACAATGGCATTACCATTTTCAAGCTGTTCTTAGTCTGTTTTTTTGCTGCAGCACCAGAACGGTTTGTATCTGCCTATTCCTGTGTGTTACTTTCTCTTCTTGCTCTCTCTTTATCCATTTGGAGTTCTTCAGCGGTGTATTCTGGGTCACGCATGAACTGTATGCCTCGCCCAATGACGTGAATTCCTCCTGAAACTCACTGTGAATTTAGGCAGGGAAATTTATGTCCATTAAATGAAAAATAAATAATAAAATCGTAAGGAATACACTGTAACTTTGCAAGATACTAACTTAATTCATCTCCGTGGGACTGCAGAAGCTTCATAAGAATGAAGCTTTGGAATACATTTTTGTACGCAGGTGACAAACTTTACAACTAAGACCTATGATAAAAGCACCTAAATTTTGTCTTGAAAAGTCCAAACTGCCCTTTTAATCCGAAGTACATGAATCTCCAAGATCCTAGAACAGATTGTAGCACAGCAGTTATGCTCATACAGCCTTAGAAATAAAAATCATTAAATGCATTAGTGAGGGTTTGGCCATAGAGACAGTTTTGGTTAAAGTGCTAAATGACCTATTACTGGCCTCTGATCAGGGTTGTGTCTCCTTGCTTGTGTTGCTTGACCTTAGTGTAGCTTTTGAAATCATTAATCATACCAATCTCCTTTAAAAATTAGAAAATGTTGTGCAGGTTAATGAAACTACCCTCTCCTGGCTCAAGTCTAATTTGACTGATCAGGGCCCGGTTTCTCGATAACGCACACTATTCGCGCGGTAAGAAGACTCTTAAGCAGAGGTGGAAAGAGTAATAAAATTTGGTACTCAAGTACAAGTACTGTTACTTCAGTGAAATTTTACTTAAGTACAAGTAAAGTTACCCTTATAAAAATCTACTCAAATAAAAGTAAAAAGTAGCTCATTAAAAAATTTACTCAGAGTAAAAGTTACCGAGTTACTTTTTTATTTTAATTTTTTTAACAGTGGGGGTAATTCTTTTGCTGAATTGTTTTGCCCTTGGGTGTTTCCATGTTCACTCTTATATTAACAGATTATTGTTTGTGCTTAAATGTTTGCTGTGGGTGTCGATTGTATATTGATCTGGCTCTGCTTTTTTTTTGTTTTTTGTTAAATATCAACAAAAAAAAAACACACAGCGGGGGTGGGATGAGGCATTCTAGCATAGTTCAAAAAAGATGAGCAGATATAAATCTCAAACTAGTTGTTTTTAACTGAAGGAACACCTTTGCATAATAAAGCTGTTGTCTTTGTTGTGCTTGAAAATCAAAGTGGTCACTTAAATATGGTGTTACGTCCCAGTCTAGGGCCAAACAGCAAAAGAATGGTTCAGGGTTCTATTTTAACCCTGGAGAACCCATGGGGTCATATTTGACCCAGACTTTTATTTCATCGTCATATTCAACCCACACACCAAAGTAAAGATTTATTTTTGCATTACAGCCCAGTGTGCCCTATGTGAACCCATAACACTGACATTTAGTGGTAACTGACTGAACTAACCTGATTTTTTTCACATCAAACATGGCTGCTACTGTGCTATTTATTTGGTGATATAAAAGCTGATGCCAGTGTTTTTAGTTCCTGCCTTAGAACAAAATTTTATGTGCATAGTCATTGATAAGTTAAAATCAATAAATATATTTTGAAATGAGAATCTGGTCTTTCCTTACTAAGAAAGAACTCCTGCCTTTATGTCATGAGTGAAAGTTACCAGTTGGTAAAACATACTGGATATCCCAAGGGGTCATATATGACCCATGTCATTACATGTAGTAGGAAAGGGTTAATTAAAAAAACAAAACACCTGTTTTAGGGTTCACTGGGTCTGTATCATCATTTCAGCCAAAGGAGATAGGTTTCCTATTAGGATAAGGTGGTCTGGGTTTTCCAGGGTTAAACTGTATGGAAATGGTGGTATATGGCAGAAAGAACTAAATCCAGTCATTAACTGATGAAATAATGAGGTTTGTATATACAAACACACACACACACACCAGGAGGAGGATCAGGGGGGTGTTCCAGGAAGCAGGTTATGTGACATACCCGGATAAGTTTGAGGGTAAGTTAGTGGATAACCTCAACTTCCGGTTCCAAAAACGGAGGTAACTTTCTGGGTATGTATGTAACCATAGCAACTTACTCTCTGAAGATAACCTGCTCGGCAGCAGGTTATGTTCCAGGGTAAGTTTGTTTCAGAAGGTTATTCAGCATGGCGCCGCCCCTTTGATGAGGATCCCGAGGACGCGGAGGCACAAATTATACAAGGTTTTTTTCGCCGGGAGAGAGTTATAAGACCTCGTATTGATGTTTTTTAATTTTTTTTTATTTTCTAATGATTATTTGAAAGAGCGTTATTGGTTTTCAATGGAATTAAATTATTTAACACATCTCTTGAAAGCGCATATTGCAAATGTCACAAACGGCGGGTCTGCGCTTAGTAAACATTCCGTGTATATCACTTCGTTTTTTTCCAGGGCATTTTTTGTACAACGTGGGTGATGCAGAGCATGTGGGAAAGGCAACTGTATGTCTGGCACTTAAACACTTCTTACACACATGTGTACAGCAGGTCCCTGGACATAAACCTCTGTGTGGTATTAAAGAGCAATTCCACAGAGTGGCAGGTTTTGTCCTTTGTAGTAAAATTGATGACGCATATTTAATATGTAGTCATACTATTTATATACATGTATTCATCCTGCACACACACACACACTTGATCCTCCCATAGCTATATGACTTTCTATTTCAGGTTTTTCAAATGTAATTGGGTGCATTGATGGCACCTACATTCCTATTAAAGCTAAAGCTATAGCTTCAATAAATGAGGGAGACGATGTTAATAGGAAATCTATTCATAGTATCAGTGTACAGGTAACAACTTAATTTTGCGTCCTTAATTTTTTGCCTTGTTAAAATCATTAAACTCATTACTTTTTTTCCACATGTGAGGCAACCCACATCATTACTAATGATAAGACAAAATGGCCAGGATCTGTGTCATCATTATGCCAGACATTTCAGCAGGGTATGTTTTTCTTCATACAATGTTTTTTTTTCTTTTTACTATATTTGTATTGTACACTTGAATCATTACAGGACAGTACAGTAGTTACTTGCTGGGGGACAGGGGATACCCTTGTCTGCCCTATTTAATGCCACCCTACCCTGAACCTGGACCATAGACACACTATAACCTGACTCACAGTCGAACACGGGCCAAGGTGGAGATGACCATAGGGATCCTCAAGTCTAGGTTTCAGTGTAGCTCTGGGCTCTGGGTCAGTCCAGAGAGGGCATGTGACATCATAATGGCTTGTGTTGTGCTTCACAACATTGCCACTATAAGAGGAGAGAGCCACCCTCCTTATATTGAAGAGGGCCATCTACAGATTTTTGCACACAACAGAGATGGAAGACTTTTGAGAGACAGGATTTGTCAAAATTAATTTTATTAAATAGTTTGCACTGGTCTGTTGTATAGTTCATGTCTTTTTTTCCTGAAAAACAATGAAAGTAAAATGAAATAAAATGTGTGGTTTTTTTATGATATAGCTTTATATACACACACAACACTTTTAACACGCAACAGATTAATATACGCACAAGTTCTCACCTTATGGCGATGCTCCAGTAATTAAATTTCTAGTGTTGCTTTTTTAATGAATAGCCTTTTCTCTTCCATTTGAAGCTGTATAAGGTCCATCTCCATGTCACTTTTTCTTATTTGATTTTGAAGATGGACCTTATACAGCTCCTGGCAACTACAGTAGGAAGGAAACTATTAATTATTATTCAAAAATAATTAAATAAATTCTGAGATTCTGTCAGAAAATAAAATGTAAATATGGACAACTGCACACAAATTCTTACACCGCTTAGATCGTGCATTGAGGTTGAAGGACCTTCATCCGTGAAGAAATCCCCAGGTAGGTACTGTGAAAGAACAATGACAGTTTGTTACTCTAATGTAAAAAGGGGGCGCTGCATTATAATGGTATGCATCCCACCTCGGTGGATCTACCAGCATTGTCCACTTCTGTCACAGCAGATGTGGTCTCTTCATCTTCATCCTTCAGTGAAAATATGCAAGTATACGTTATCTGGCAAAAAAGAAAAAAAAATACCTAAAAGCAACTAAAGGTACCTGACAACAAAACACTTGCAACTGTGACAGGCTGTGTTCTTTCTGTAGCGTCCAATAATATAATCCCTTTATCTAATCAACCCAGTATCTATAAGAAAATACAACCCAGCATAAAATTCTCAATATTATCAAAGAAAAAACCACTAATGCAGGAAAAAACATGTCAAAGTAATACAGCTAAGATCACAATAGCCTACTGTATACATCATGGGCAGTTAAATACAGTAAGCCTGCATAAAAACGTTAAGCATGTTCAAAAGCCTTTAAGTGATAGAGATAGTAATTTATTAATTCATATAATGAAAACAAACCATAGTGGTAAACTTACATTTCACCATGTTAGTGTCACTGGTGGCCCTTTATTAAGGGACAGAGCCACTCTTCAGATGGGGTGAGGGGAGGTGGTGGTGGGCCCCCGCCAGTTAGATGGGCTTCAGCCTTCTTTCTATAAGTACCTGACAGAACGAATATACTAAACCGTGTTTAATAAATAGTTCAGTGATCGTGTAATAAGATATTACCTTTTTGCAGAACGTTTTTGTGTTTCATGTTCACTTGGCTTCTGCCTCCAGAAGGATTAAACCTTATTAAATAAGAAACCATACATTCCTAGTCAGTATACATTGGTATTTTAACCTAAAGAAATTAATGGCAGGAAAAGTAAATGCTTTCATTTAACAGCCAAAAGGATACGAAGGGATGTTTAATTATTTTTGCATTATAATAAAAGGAGAGGCGATGTAAAATTTGCAATTTAATACACTCACACATTTACTGTCTTTTATTTTTTGCCAAGTCAACTCTCTTTCTTTAGCCGATGCAGCTGTATTGCTTTTTATTTATTTATTATTATTGGCTTAAATTCCTCATATGCGCGTATTAAAACCTCTGTGAAGTATTGCGCTCTCTTTTTTCACTTTGATGTTCCATTTTGACTCGTGAAATCGTCGATCCATTGAAAATGTCTTTATGTACGCACCGTGCACGCGCACTAACTCTGGGTAACCAGTAGGGGGTTGATTAAACTTAATCTTATCAGGTGTTTTGGAACCGACATACTCTCGGTATGCGTGTTTGGGGTTAATCAACCCAGAGGTTAAGATTAACCAAATGGTAAGTTAACCAAGCTTTCTGGAACACCCCCCAGATTCTGGATGGACCCAGGCCAAAATAACAAACAAAATGGTATTTATATTTAGTAGCTAGATTACCTGCAAAAAGAAACAACAAAAAAAACCCAGAAACAAAAATACAGTTACCTTCCAGGACTCCCTAAACCAAAAACAGTGAAATTATCTACAAATATATACAAAGACCAACCAAACCAAAGGGACAAAGCAATAATCAAAGTCAATGGGAGGCAAAAAGTCAAAACCGGAATACACAACCAAATATCAAAACGCCAAAATCACAACCTCTTTCATCTTTCCCGCGTCTCTCCGGTTTATAAATGGTCGCGCTAGTTGAAGACGTCACTCAGGGCGGAAGCGACCGTGTGGAAGGTCAGGAAGATGCCGATGTCAGAAAACCTGGAGTGGAGTCTGGAGCGGCGCGCGACCAGGACATGATACACACACGCGGCGCAACGGAGCATTTATACAAAGCATAATATTTTTATTATTTTAGCATTTTCATTCATTTATTTTTTACTCAGTAGCGAATATGATTTAAAATGTAGCGAATTACAATACTTCAAACAAAATGTACTTAAGTAAAAGTAAAATTACAGATTTTTAAAACTACTTTAAAAAGTAGAAATACACAAAAAATCTACTCAATTACAGTAACGCGAGTAAATGTAATTCGTTACTTTCCACCTCTGCTCTTAAGATATATCTTACGTTAAGTGATAACTTTTCTAAGTGTATTTCTCGAACTGTCTCTAAGGAGTCTTCTTAAGTCGCTACCTCTTACGTCCGACGTTACGCGGCGCTGTCTACAGTGAAGGTCCTGAATTAGCGGACATCGGTGGCTCAGGAATCGATTTTTCACTCCTTTTGCATGACAGCGTTAAGAAAGACGGCACTTTCTATACAAATTAAACATTGCACTAAATTCTTTTAATAGCGTTTATTTCGACATGGGTTAACTTAGCAATAACATGCCATAATAGACAAATATATACATTAATATTAATTAATTAATTAATATCGCTAATATTTTCATGTAACATGTGGCCGTGAAACGAACCGGGTTTACAATCATAGTTGATGGACAAACAGCTGATAACACTCTTCACCAGCTTCAGAAACAATGTGAAGTGTCAGTTGTTGGGGTTGTATAGCGCACTATGGAATGAATACGATGAGATGACAGAGTGGAGGTTTAATACCCCTATCTCACCTACACAGGGCTGTAAGTGCGGTTCATTATGATTCGGCGCGAGTTTTGGTGCTGTTATTACGTTTCCATTTTACCACACAAAAAAATAAACATGTTTAACATGTGGAAGCTCGCGGACCTTGTAGATCTTCGCGGACCGTCGGGCGGCCACTCGAGGCGGATCACGGTGCCTAATACCCCTCTCTCACCTGTGTGGCCTGACTCATCTCCGTGAGCTGCCGCGATTGCCCACGACGTTCCTTTAACATTTCGCGAAGTTCTGCAAAGTCTGCAAGCTTCCGCGAGGACCAGCAAAAAACTAAACGTTGAATTTTTCACGCGGAAACATGGAAACGTAATCACAGCGCAAAACTCGGGGTGAATCATGATCAAGCCTACGGCCACAGCGTGAGACCGTGCAGGTGAGATAGGGGTATAACACACCGCATCTCACAGCGAGTCAAACCGCATAAGTGAATACTGTAGGGGTATTAAACATTACAATCACCCAGAAAAATGAATGGATGCGGGGTCTGAAACTCCCAAGGTTATTTTCTCATTTAACTAAATCAAATTTCATAAAAATAAAACGTGTCAAAAGAAAAACCCACAAAGTCATGGATAATGGCTAATGATCAATGAAACATATTTTAAACAAAAAGCAGCGAGCAGCTGGACATCGGGACGGGGAGTGTAAGTACGACGCGTTGGTCTGGCACGCGCAGGTCTGAGCAGCTCAAGAAGCTCCATAATCTGTTGCCTTGGAAGGCAAAACTTTTATTTATATATATATTTTTTAATAACGACCACGGGGAAAATATGAAAAGGGCTGAAGTTTTGTCTAAAGAAAAAATGTACATGAGCCACACGGCTCCACGAACCGCGCCGTCTTCAGTTTAACACAACACCACGCTCGCTGCCAAATTGTTCGCCACCTGTTTAATATTAATTGTGATTGGCAATTTTAATGCGTTAGTCACATTATGAAATAGGCTAATTAAAAGTCACACTATTAGTTCTGATATCAAATAAAATAAAATTCTTAAACAGGTCTACAGTATATTCCATCATTAATACGACTTTGATAACGTGCCATAATGTGTTTGCATACACCGCTGGTTTATAAAGACTGCTGCTCAGTGGCGGCGACTAGCGTCTAGAGCTGAAACTACGCTAAGTATGAGTTAAGGTTGCTCCAGACCAACCTTACGAACGTGTGACTTAGCTAAGAGATACTTAGCGTAAGAACGTTTCGGGAAATGCGCCATAAAGTTAAGAGAGAGGTTAAGGTACGACTTAAGAACTACTTAGCGATAAGAAGCTTTCAAGAAACCGGGCCCTGATTATTAACAGTTTTAGATTATGCATATAATATAGTACATACCACAAGTTCCACAGTGAGTTGTTACTATGTCTGAATGAGTGCATTAATATAAACCTGTGATTTGAATTACTAGTGTCAGGGCTGATTTTATAGACAATCAACACCAGAATTGTGAATTGAAACAGTGTTCTTGTATAAACACTTTTTTATATACACTTTCTGCACACCTTGTGTCAAACTTGATGTTGTTAAATTTTGGAGCTAATATAAATTCACACTGCCCCTAACATGAAATATAGGAAGCTTATGTTTTTGGACAACATGACAATAGTAATGTCTGAAATAGTTACTATATGAACGTCCAATAATGTGATTAAAATTGAAATACTCTGTGCACAGTCAATTGTTTTGCTATTTATTTCCAAAAGAATTTCTGTATGGATCTGTGTGATTACACCGGAATAAATGTATTAGAATGAAGACAGGCTTTCCACATGTTTTCTTGGATTTGCAATGTGCATCCACAGAATAATCACTATGGAAAAATAGAAATTTCAAACGGAAATTGGTGAAGCCGCCTATGGGGCTTTAACAACTGTGGCCATGATGCAGCACACAGCTGGTGGTTTAGCATTCAGCTTTGCATTGCGCCTCTTCACAGACAGCATCGATAAGTCTCCCAAATTTGGAGCATTGTCAACGTCATTATCTTCTTATTTTCTGCAGATGAGCTTGCTAAATTGCTACACACTTTCACCGAGGCACTATCATAATAGGACCACAGCCCATGGCACCCTTATACTTTCAACCATGAATAAATTAATTTAAGATGAACAAAGCCTGTTTAAACCAAACGCTGGGATCAATGTTTCAGCCATGCTTCATTTTTACAGCTCTTTTACAGGACATAATTAAATAGGAACAATTTACATACAGGAATAACATACAGTAGAAGAGGCTCTGGAGCCAGTACTACTGTATATGACATCCAGTTCTTCAGAACTTTGTAAATCTGTAGGTGTACAGAAAATATGAAAAGTTACTTTTCTGTAATTCTTTTACATTCGTACTAAGATGACGTTTGCTCTGTATTTGAATATACAGTACCAATACAAAACGCTGGGCGGTTTTACCCTCTCTGGTCTTGCAGATCTATTAACAGAATTGTGTCTAAGCCAGTAATTATGTGCACAATGAAAGAAGCTTAAAGTACTCTCTGATTATAATGAATGTCACTTTGAATAAAGTAGGTCTAAATAACCGTGTGTTATATGTATAATGGTGAAATAGAATGAAAAAAGTGTTGTTTGTGCACACTGAATTCTCACAGCATAAAAGGCACAGCTAATCACAGCTAATAGATTTTTTTATACCTGTGAAATGATATTACACTGATGATATTATTGAATAGCTGTACCATAGAAAACTGTTGTTGCAGCCTTCTTGGTGTATTATCAGTGGTTAAAACTCGGTTACAAAAAAGAAACACAAAACAAGATATGTACACAGATTTTAAAATGAGAAAAAAAGAACATGCTTATTATGATGTTTTACTGTCATTGTACTGTACTGTATGTTAGTCCAAGGAGTGTACTGCACTGTAAAAAATGAATCATGAGGCTTGTAATTTTCATTAAAAAAATTGATGTAATAATTAAAAATAATGTGCATATTTGATTTTAAAAAATGGTTTTCTGTGTTTTTTATTATATATTGAGAACATTTCACTAATAAAATTAAGAAATAAATTTTACCTATTTTTTTAAGGAAATGAGTGCAATTTTTAGGCTTAATTTGAGGAACCATTTAGTCAAAAAATTTGAGGAAAAAAGGCTTCATATTTATTTTAAGAGAATTGGCCCAATTATCCGGGTTTTATTAAGTCATCTTCATTTGAATCTCAACAACAGCAGCAGAGATCAGACGCCATTTTGAAGGAACAGACGCACAGTGTAAAATGTTAAGAAGTAAGTTAAGCCCCTTACTAATTTTTATGATTTATTTTGATTTCTTAAATAAGGTCCTTTGTTGCATTAGTGTCAGCAATATAAATGAAATAAATTAAACATTGTGAAAATTTCTGAAAACATCCTGTTCGCCAGTAGCAGACTTGAGTTTGTTGTTGTGTCTCCACAGTTCACTGGAACAGGTTTTGGGGAGTGTACCTACTGTACAGTATGCGGTTTCGCGCGGTGGCCGTAAGTACGGTTCATTATGATTCACTGCGAGTTTTTGGCGCTGTGAGTACGTTTCCATCTTTCCGCGCCGGTCTTCGCGAAAGCTTCCGGACCTTACAGAACTTCGTGGAGCTCTAGCGGAACGTCGGCGGGCAATCGCGCTGACTCACGGTGCCTGACACCGCATCTGAGTCAAACATAGGAGAAATAGGGTTTTATTAAGTCGCTCTGGATAAGAGCGTCTGCCAAATGCCTAAATGTACATGTAAATAGGGTAATGTTACAAAGATATGAACCTAGAAATGGTTTACTGTACAAGTTCTCTCAGGTTTTAGTACAGAATGTGACTATACCCACAAGAAAAGATGCTAGCATATAATGCTAAACAGTTGATTTCAATAGAAATTGTCAGTTACAAACTGTTTTACAAATTGTTTTACAGATCTTAAATCTGCTGTAAATGTTATATACACTATTTTACACAGTGTTTAATATTTTAATACCAGTGAAACATAAAATAAAAGCATGTTTAACACCAAAATTTTGTATTCATTGTATTGCATTATGTATTCATTTCATTATAAAATGTTTTTTATATTATTAAGTAATTTTCCTTAATACATATGAGTACTTTTTGTTTTATCTGCTTAAACTAAAAAAGATTATTCCACTAATAATGTTAAAATCATCATGTATCTGGCTAAATAAATTTAGGATATTTTACATGATTTATTTAAGTAGATTCTGCTAGGGGATAAAATCAAGCAGTAAATACTTAAAAATAATATGCGTCTGGCTAAATAATTTAGGATTTTTTACATGATTTATTCAAGTAAATTCCACTAAAAAAAATCAAGCCTTAAAAACTGCTTAAAAATATTACATGCAATTTTGTTACCATATTTTTTTTAAGTAGATAGCACATAAGATTTTTTACAGTGTGGGAATTAATTTCAGCCCTGGATTTTATGCACCAGCCCAGGCAGGTCAATTACTATACTGTACGTCAATGTGTGTGAAGGGGGTTATAAAAAAGTATAAATGACGGGCCTCCGTGTGGCGCAGTGGTAAAGTGCTCGCCCTTTCATCCGGAGATCGCGAGTTCGATTACCGGGTGATGCTGTAGGAACTCCCAAAACTAGAAATATTCAGCAATGAAAATCTGAACATATCTGCTAATGTAAGCACAAGCACAACCACAAGTACCGCTGCTTGCATTACTAACCATCAGAGCACTGTAGCTCTCACAAGTCTCAGTGTACTGGAGACATTCTTCAAAGTTTCAACAACTCAACTACTGTAAAAAGAAGACCAAAACCAGTTGGATGTGGTGGGTAGTTATCAAAGCTCTAAGTACTCAGCAGATACTACTATAGCCACATCACAATAGGATTATAAAAACATGGTGATTATAGTAGTTACCCTTTAAGTATTTCTGTTATACTAAGTAAGTAAGTAAGTAAGTAAGTAAATAAATAAATAAATAAATATGCCCCCTGTCACAGCCGGAGGTCTAGAGAGAGCTGTTTGGCCGAGCTCTCTCAGGGGTGGGATGAGAGGTATTTAGTGCTCCCACATTAATCACGGCTCTACAGCCAACCATGGGCGTGTGTGAGCTCACGCAAGCAGAAGGAGCAGATAGCGCTGTCCTCCGAGTGTGTTATCCCGCTCCCAATGGTGCATGGGCGAGCAGTTCGAGAAAAAAAAAAGCAGTTGGTGACTTCTCGTGGTTCAGAGAAAACTGGTCTTCAGCCCTCCCGACTGAGGTAGAGTAGTGTAGGAGCTCCTAGGGACAGGGAGGGATTGGACACAACTAAAAATAGGGAGAAAATCGGGGGGAAAATAAAAAAAATATACAGTACAGTATATATAAAAAAATTATAAATGAAAACGTACACTGCAACTCTACCCTCCACACAATTTTTTTTATCACATATTGTGTCATGTACTAATAGTTTCACATTGTGATAGTTTCACTGTGCCTCTAATGCCTGCTTAATTTTTTTCTCTGTTTCTTTGCCCCTACTTTACTTTTTGACATTTTCTTCTCGATTGTCCATCTCTATGTCATGCACTACATTTAGCCTTGATTACTCTACTGCAGTAGTTCTCAAAGTGTGGGGCGCGCCCCACTAGTGGGGAATACAGACATGACAGATGGGGCGCAATGAACGGGAGGAAATTAGTGGAAAATAATAGGAAAGTACCTATTCTAATTCATGCTTTTCTTTATTGATAATGAAGAGTGTACTCTCAAAACTAAACAATCACACACAAAGAAATGGATCATTAATACAAGTAAATTTAAAATAACATCAGTTGTGGGCCGGAAGAAAAAGTGGAACCATAGTGCAACAATAACGGTTTAACGTCGGACCAACTTCAGCACTCTGAGAGAAATAGACCGCGCCGACCATCAAAATACATTTTCCCCCGCTGGGATGCGCACGTACAAACCAGACATGGCAAGGCGGAAACAATATTAAACAGTCCTGACATTTTAAATTGTTTTTAAATAAAAACATAGTGGGTCGCGCAGGTTTGTGATTAGAGCGGCTCTGCGCGATCCACCGAGCTGCGCGAATAAACCAGGGGTGCGTTTCCCGTACAACTATGTAGCTCTTTGCTTAACCACCATAGTACGATGCAACGTTGAAGAAAATAACTAACTAGTCACAAGTGTTTCCCAAAACCATAGTACCTGTGTCGCACTTCCATGGTTAGAACTTTGTTGGTTTGAACCGTCGTTCTTCTTCTTCTTCGATACAATGGCGGAGTAGTGCCATAGGCACATATCGCCCCCTACTGTATAGTGTGTTTATTTTTTTCTCTCTCTCTTCGGCTCACATTCAATGCGCTTTCGCAGTGACGTAACGTAGAAGTGGTGTAATAATGTCACAAATGCAACATTTTTCATTTTTCAATATTTCATTTGAACTCATTTTTTATTTGGTATTGATACATCAGTACATTCATTCATTCATTCATTTTCTATACCGCTTAATCCTGTGTTCAGGGTCACGGGGGACTTGGAGCCTATCCCAGGAGACTTCGGGCACTAGGCGGGGTACACCCTGGACAGGGTGCCAATCCATCGCAGGGCACACACACATACACACACTCACACACCCAATCACACACTACGGGCAATTTAGGAACGCCAATTAGCCTTTGGACTTTGGACATATCTTTGGACTGTGGGAGGAAACCGGAGTACCCGGAGGAAACCCAACAAGCACGGGGAGAACATGCAAACTCCATGCACACAGAGACGGGAATCGAGCCTGGCCGGGGAATCGAACCCAGACCCTGGAGGTGCAAGGCGACAGTGCTAACCACTACACCACCGCGCCGCCTACATCAGTACAATTAAAATAAAAAGAAATGATGGGTTTTGAAAACGCTGGGATTGTGTTGTGAACACCTGTTACCCATTTTGCTCAATATTATTTCCTATATAGGTCCCTTTACATACAGCCATCGTTTAATGAGAGTTGACGTGAAAAAAATGACACGAAAACCACAATTTACTAAAAAAAAGAGCTTGCAGTTACAAATTCGGACAAAAAAATTGGAATGAAATCGCACAAAAAATTAATGCTTCTGGGAATGGGTATGAGAGAAGCCCAGAGGAAGTCAGAAACAAGTGGAGGGACTTTGCAGGTGTGACCAACTGGTGGCTCAGCGGTAGCTGTTCTGCTTACCGTGTGGACGGCCCGGGTTCGATTCCCAGCCAGTGCCCAAACTCCAGTTTTTGATTTATTTGGGTACATTCATTGAATATATATTGAGTAATATTTTAAATAGGCTTACATATATTGAGTAATATTTTAAATAGGCTTACACTATGGTAGTGCATAAATTTTACAATTTCTTAGTGCTTAACACTTTGTGCACTGTATATGTTGAATACGTGAACAGTACAGATAACATTCATTATAAGTGAAAACCTCTAACATAATACTACAAATATTGTTATGAGACATTTCTCTTTGGGTATGTTTAAAGATACTCAGTTAAAAACTCACCTTTTCTTCGCACAAACGAAACCAAGGCTGTGTTCCAACCGGCATAAATAATGCTTCTGTAGGGCACTTAGGGAGAATAATTGCGATGGTACCGCTGTTATATCGTTTAAAGTGAATTTGTAATAAAAAAATAACCGAAAAATTAATAACCTAATATCTGAGCACCAAAACATTAAGTTTTCCAAATCGCTCAAAGTGGTTGGGAATTTCTTTAGAAACTACTAGGGCGTAGGGTCGTTAACTGTGAATAGAACACACCCAGCCGCGGCAAGGAACTATGCTTCTAACCACAGGTCGAAGGCTGTAGTTCCAACCACGTAAGTTTGCGACGCTGTTTGCGAATGTTCGTTTGAACTATCGTTTCGGGAAACACCTAGTTGTTGAACTATGTTGGTAACGACGGAACTTGCGACCATAGTTGGCTAACGATGCTTTTGGGAAACGCACCCCAGATCATCACTGCACTATTCAGATAGTCGTGCTGCGCTGTATTTGCTCAGATATTTGGTTCAATCGGGTCCCACTTTTGATGTGTTTGGCTTCGCGTACACTTCGACAATGGAAGAAGACGGTGCAGTAAGAGTTTGCTTACATGTGACGAAACCAATAACGAGGAGATTGTAAAGAAAAAAGGTGCCTCGTCTGTATTGTGGAATTGGTTTGGGTATAAGAAAAGTGATACGAATGAGATGTATGTGATTTACAAGGTACGCAAGTGCACTGTTTTAACAAGTGGTGGAAACACGTCAAACCTTTTCTATTATCTGAAATCCAAGCTTCCAAACGATTATGGCCAAAGTAAAAAAATGCGGCAAACCCCAGCAATTCACAGTTTAAATAAAATTACATTATGTAAAACAGTTTCTTTGTGTTTGAATTTTTATTTGTGCATTTTCAGATACAAATTGCTATATTGTGATATATATCGTTATCGAGGTAGAAATTTGCTTCTACCGTGATAGAAGATTTTGGTTATATCGCCCACCCCTAATGAAGCCTAACTTGAGGTGGATTCATGGTGGGAATGGTGGGGGCAGAAGAGAGACTCGTTTGTGTTTTGTGTCTTAAATCAAAACACCGCATGAGACCCAACAAACTAGGAAGACACTTGGAGACAACACACACACAGTCACGTTAATAAGCTACTCGACTTCTTTCAAAGAAAGCTGGCAGAATACAGACAGCAAGATAATCCCATGGTAAAATCTGAATCAGTGGACAGAAAAGCACGAATGGCTTCATTCAAAGTTGCATACAGAATTGGCCAGTGCAAAAAAAAAAAAATACAAATTATGCAAAGATAAGTGACAACGTAAGCCTTGTATAACAATTGCACGTGTATTTTATCTTTTTTTAACTTGGTGGTGTTTGATCTTATTGGTTTAGAAATTGATATTTAAATAAACAGTAAACTTGGCCGATTTCGTTATTATTTTGTTGACAAGTGGGGCTTGAAAATTCGCTCACCCCCTTAAGTGGGGAATGACAGAAAATGTTTGACAACCACTGCTCTACTGGTACTATTTACTTGCGTGCATTAACCTGCAATTGGCCAGTGAGTCCATGCTCTCATTGTACATAGACAGCTTGTAATGATCTTATGGATTTTTTCATGTGTTTATTTCATGCACATTTTGTTTCCCTGTTTTTTTTTTTTTTTAAACTAATGCAATGACCCACCATGATTTGTCCCAATTGCCAGCACTCCACAACTTGCATAATTTCTTTCGAACCAGAGATCATTCTAATCAAATTTCATTGTGACTGATTTCACTCTTCATGTCATTTTGAAGTTTTCTATAATAACTTGGAGGTGCTGCGACTGTCACCTACTTTAACAGTTATATGCTTTGTTTGTATTCTGCCACAGATTTAAGTGTGCAGCACTATGCCATAGTATAAATTGCAATGGCAGCTGCGAATTGGTGTCATGTCTCATGTGACAGCAAAGATTTAATAAGTGCCAGGAGTGTGAAAAACATAATGCTGTCAGTTATTATAGATCTAGAAAGAGACGGTGGAATTTCATTACCAGTAAATGGTTTAGGTTTTTCACTGTAAATCTTACATGTTGTTAGTTTGTTTTTATTAAAAGCACATTGATGAAGCATTGAGAATTTTTCTAAAGTATGCAGTACATTTCCTTTCATTTATTATATATATATATATTAGTTTATGAAATAAGCGATTATGTAAATTTGTTAAATTTGTTTGGTTCCTCTCAAAGTTTCCTCCTCATTTCATCTCAGTCAGTCTTTTTTATGTATTATTATTATTTTCTTCCACTTCCCACATACACCTCTGGGTTGCTCATTAGGGATCTGATTTTCTGGATTTTCAAAAAGTAGTTTACAAATAAAACTAAATATAACCTAATAGTTCAGCTTTAGTGATAAGTAGAACATACACTCCTCAAAACACTCCCCAGAAGGTAAGATGACAGATGTGTACTGTACTGTAAGAAGCAACGTACTGTAATAAACAGCGATTTACAAATAGAACACCACATTAGTCTAAAATCTTACTACATAAAAATCTAATCTGCATACTTTCATAACCCTTCTGGCATTGCATTATGAAAGATTTATGCAATAGTTATAAATGTGCTATGAAAATCCAGTGTTCATTTTCTTCAAATAAAACGTTCCTATCATCACTATTGGCTTAAACATTATATTTGTTTATCTAATCTTCTCTAATCCTAGAATGAATCTTTATGTACTGTAATTACTTTAGATACAGAAGATGACTTTACAAAAGCTGATAGACCTGAGATCTCATTTATGAACTGTGTGCATGCATAGTACACAAACCAATCCTATGCACATTTCTACATAGTATGTATTTACTGTATGGCTTATGTGACCAATGCAAAGCCCTAACCTGAATGTCATAAGCCTGACTGTAGGGACTATTTGGGCCTACTGTACATTCAGTCCTATAGCATTCAGGTCAGGGCTTTGCATTGGTCATGTTGCAAATACTTTTTTGTTGTCTAAGCTATTTTGTAACAACTTTGCTTAGCATGACATTTTGATGCAGTTTTAACTTTCTTGTTGATGCTTATATACTTCCCCACAATGCCACTGATTTTCTGAAGTGCAAAAAAACACAGTCAAAACATGAAGCTGCCACCTCCATGACACAGTGCCACCATTTATTTCTTTGATACATAGTGCCCATCATTATGGCTGAACAATTTTAGTTTCACCTGACCAATGAACTCCTGACCACCTGCCCACAAAATGCTACTTGTCACGTAAACAACTTCTTTTTTTTTTTTGTGTTACAATAGGGGGGCGGGGGGGGGGGGGTTCCTTTCACAACATACATTCAGGCAGCCTTAATGATGAAGTACCTGATGTATCAAACTCCTAAGAATTATTTTATTTTGGGGAAAAAAATTGCTACTATATGCTTTATTTATTCATTTATTTATTGCTTAGGTTTTCCCATATACTGTATAAAAAAGGCATTGTTCTAAAGCTTGCATTCCTTGCAAGTCCTAATTATGACTATCAGTTCCTGAAATATTCCAAACTATTGAAAACGATTCGATCAATACAAATGTCTGCCTATTAAAATTTTGATATAGTAAAATTTGAATAAATCTACCTATATAGTGAAACCTTGGATTGCGAGTAACGCGATTTGTGAGTGTTCCACAAGACGAGCAAAGATTTTTAATAAATTTTGACTTGGAAAATGAACAAGTCTTGGTTTACGAATACCGAGTATCATGTATCACACATGCACTTCTTGTTTTGACGCCGAATGTCACGTGATCTAATGGTTTTTTTCTCTGCTGCTTTGCAGAATTGTGGGTAATCGTCTCCCCTGCTGGGTCTTAGTGCGCGTCTCTCACTGGTATAATCAACATCCGTGCACACATGTACGGTTTACTATAACACTGTGACCATATGTGCGAGTAAAGCATATTTAATTTTGTGTCTGTATGTGTGTGTACAGCACACGTGTAAAGCAAAAGCAAGTCTCATCAGAGAGGTTAAAGATCCATTTTCTCTCTGTGTATCAACCTGCTTTTTGTGTCTGTGCATGCGCACGTCATTGGAAACCGTGCCCCCCACACACACAGAGTCCTCCTACCTTCGCCTTCACGGATACACACACACTCTTTCTCTCTGCTCAATACAGAAACAGTGCAGGTTAATTTGTTTTATTTTCACTTTACAGCAGTGATTCTGATAAAACAGTGTTTCCGTTTCCGTGTGAGTGTGTGTGTGTGTGTGTGTGTGTGAGAAAAGGGTGAAGGAAGGGGGTAACTGTGTAAGACGAGAAGGGAGAGAGGGGTGAGGCTCCTTACTTTAGCTTCACACACACACACACACACACACACACACACACACACACACACACACAGTTTCCATTATTTCTTATGGGTTTATGAGTGTTTTGAAATACAAGCCCACTTCTGGAACGAATTATGCTCGTAATCCAAGGTCCCACGGTAATTGATTTATTTTAAAAAATTTTAATTACATCTAATGTGAACAAAGTACAGGCCCTAAATGACTGGCCAAAAAATGTTTGGTAATTTTTGGAAGGAAATCAGACATTTTCCTTCCCAAAATAACTTGTCAAAGGTCTTATGGCACCCATTGGCTTCTCCACTTGCTTCTCCTTCTGCAGGTAATACCAAATAGTATGGTGGCTAATAATAATAATCATTAAAATAAAAAAAATAAAATAAAAAAATTCAAAACACAACCACAAAAACACAACAGACAAATTATATATATATATATATATATATATATATATATATATACAGATGTCGCCCTTAAAACCCTGCGTGTTTTCCCGCGGGATGCCGCAATTTAGCGCGCGGCGTGCCGCGTCTTGCCGGAGGCAACATTCGGGAATTTTAAATAAATGTGTTGCGCTTCACTGAATATCCGCCAGATGGCGCATGGAAGGACTTTATCTAAAAGCCGGACCAAGTACAACAATGAATGTAAGGACGCGGATGAACAGTGCTGAAGCGAACATGAATTTTATTTTGTTTTATAATAGATCTTTCATGATGAATGAGTGTATATGTGCTTCACATTATCAAACACAGGCAAAGGAGACAGAAATTATTGAGGGATTCACTGAAAAAAGTAAACCTAGTTTAATGTGTTTTTTTTTCTCATTCCATTAGTAAAAAAAATAATTTGCTCTTTTTAACTGAAGTGTCTAATTTATGCTTATGGGTGAATCTTTTTTTTTTTTTTTTTTTTTTTTTAGTATAATGCTGTTTACAGCAGGAAACCAAAGTGAAATATTTCATTTTGATCAAGGTACTCTTATTAGGTTGAGTGTGATTTGCGCATGCGCAGTCTTTAGACCATAGTTTTGCCGGTATAATTTTATTTCCGCCTCAAACCGGAGCATGACGTTGAAACAAGTAAGGAAGGATATCAGAACCTGTATTTCAGTTACTGTTAGTTAAAGCCCCTGATTAAACTTAAATCTAATCCATTCACAAAGGACATTTCTGCTTCAAACCGTGTCTCATGACCTCATGACGCAGCATTTTCACGGACTGAATCACATGCGGGTGGAGATTCTCAAAGAAAACTCCTTTAAACCAGGTAAGAAAGCAAACTCATGTCATTTCTATGTTAAATGTATCTCTTCTATGAGCAAATTCATGATTTATGTCAGGAACAACTACTTTGTAGATTGAGTTTTGTGTCCGTGTTTGCTACTGTAGCTAAAACCACCTATATTACCTGCATTAGCATTAGCTAACTAACGTGGTGATTTTCAAAAACACCGGAGTTTATACAGTAAGTCAGCGGCGCCGAAGAAAATAATTATATTTAAGTACCGTTGGTTAACGATGTAAAAATTAATAGGAAAGTGACGTAAACATAGAACAAGCTAATTTGGAGTGAGTGCTGTTTGTAGTGTACTGCTTTCTATACTTTATACACACTGTAATTAAGATTTGCTAACATAAGAACTTGAGCCAGTCCAATTTTTGTTTTTACCTTTTTTTTTTTTTTTTTTTAAAGATCAGTAATGAGTTTCTGAGAATTATATCTGCTCCACTTCAAGCAAGATTACTGGTTTCCTTGGACAAGCAACACTACAAACTAATTGAGATCATCAGAAACTAGGGAGGAACCCGTCAGAGAGAAGACCAGAGATATAATCTTCATCTTCAAGTTCTTGATCTGGTATGTATGGTACGGTTCAGGACCAGGGAGGGAGCCGGAGACAGCAGAACAAAGAGATGATATTGCCAGCACCAGCACAGGGAGCACAGTTTTTAGTTTAGATCTCATGTTTACATTTTATTGTATGTTGATGGCTTGACTGTAAACAACAAACAATGCAATAAATGTATAAAAAAAATATATATATTTATTGTCTCTTTCCAGGACCAGGCATATCGTTCAATTATTGTTTGGCCAAATAGGCAGTCGTAACAAGAGGTGAGGGCGCGCGCGTCATCACATGTGCTTAGCCGACTCTGCGTTCACCGTAAACTTCAATATACATAGACGTTTATATTTTTGTTTATTTGTATATGTATGTTATTAATTTTACTTTTTTAGAGATTGTATGTGCGTGCACGGAGAGTATGTGTTGATAAGTTTATGTGGGTAAGTTGATAAGTGTATCAGAAAGCATTAAAATGTTCATTTGAATTAAAATGACACACACACGTCTGTATATACAGTATATCAATTACATATATATCAATTTCATTAGTTCGTTCATTCTATTTGAAGCTTCGGATGTTTTTTTTTTGGTTTGGTTAGATTAGTTCTGAACTCGCTTCCGTGAAACTATCGCTAAAACAATGTACTGAGCCCTCCTGAGGATATAAAGCTTTATTATTGTGTTTGAATAAATATTCAGATCTACCACAGCAGGTAATAAACTATGGTGTGTCATAACCGAAGCAAACACCACGATTATGCCTCGTTTCGTTCGACGGGAACGTGGTTCACTTGGCCGCGGTGTATTATAAACCTGTGGAATGTTTCACTGTTTATGCTCACATAAGAGGAACAAAAGCTCAATGAGGACTAAACCAATGATTTCGGTAACTCCACTGAGTGTAACATCTGCATAGTGACACTGAACATCTTCACTTTTCCGTTTACCTCTGAAAAAAAAGCTGTATTTTGTTTGTTTATATTTAGAGTTTTTATAACAGTAGAACAAGTACCCGTGCGCACGCACACACATAGACACACACACACAGACACACACACATAGACACACACACACACACAGACACACACACTCCCCTGAGCCCTCGGGAAACATCCAATCACCGTCGGTATACAAATGAGTCAAGACGTAGCCTAACATGGTGTCGTGTCGGATTTCAGTGGTCACGGAGTGGGAAGACTTTGAAGAAGCTGCAGTGACAGCTGAACAACTTCACTTTTCCGTTTACCTCTGAGGAAAAAAAGCTGTATTTTGTTTGTTTATATCTAGAATTTTTATAGTAGTAAGAGAGAGTTATAGTTTGGTCTGTATTGTTGTTCGCACCCTTGTAGAGAATAAATAAATGAATAACACCTTCATATCCCCTCTCAAGAGTGTCATAGTCCATTGTTAGTTTTAATGATCTGGCTGAAACTAATTATCACTACATAAGTACCCTAACACCATTGATCATGAGTCTCAGCTGAACCTAATTCTATACTTGTAACAGAAAATGTAGATGCAGATTCCAAATGTGTATTTATATAATAGATAGATAGATAGATAGATAGATAGATAGATAGATAGATAGATAGATAGATAGATAGATGTGTGTGTGTGTGTGTGTGTGTGTAGGCTCTACGCAGGGGCAAGAGAGGGCAGCGCACCCTTAAATGTCTGCACATGTTAATATATTCCTAAAATGTATATATTACAAGTTGATGAACTGATCTGCGGTAGCGATGACGTCACAGTCCGACAGCTTTAGAATGATGTTTGATCAGGTCTACTGTATATTCTGAACATAGAACTGCAAAATGTCTGATATAGTACTTTGGGGGAAACAAAGACTTAAACTGTTAAGTAATAACATTATTAATAACAAATATGTAATAGTTTTGATATTTGAAAATTTTTTATTTTAATGTAAAAGGACTATAGATAGAGACTTATAAGCAGCTGGTGTATCCGGGTTGTTTAATGAACTTTAAGCAAAAAGACAACATGTATTCATCTGTTTTATATAAATTATTGTTTTAACTTTGACTAGTTTTGGAAGAATAAATTGAATTGTTAAAGTCATGTTTTGCGTGTTTTAATTTTGGGGGATTGTTTGGGTATTTAAAAATTGTTTAGTTGAACCAACAACTTCAATGGGCAAAAAATGGGACACAACTTTGTTTTAAATAGTCAAAGAGTTGGGCTGAAAATAATAATAATAATTATTGATCATAGAAACAAATGAAACCAGTTAAACACTTGATTATATGTATTTATGTTTGTGATTGTGACCCATAATAATTTTTTCTCAGTATAAATAAATGTTTTGGGTTTTAAGAACTCCAAAAGAGCAACGACAAACTTGGTATTCTCCATTGAGGTTTCTCACCTTCCACTCCTGAGTAGGACATGGTGTTAATTGCTCTGTGTGTGCGTGTGTGTTTTTGGCGGGGGGATGGGTGTGTGTGTGTTTTTGGCTGTTCAGCAGTTCTAAACACAAGCACAGTTTTTGTCCTTAACTAAAATACTTCAATACGTTAATAATGAATTTATTTTGTTGAATAAGGTAATAAGCGATATTTAAACCAAACCAGTAAGTTAAGTAAGTGTTCCATACATTAAAGTACTGTGTATAACCAAGTGCCCTAGCAAACACAGTTACAGTACAGTTTACAGTACAAACAGAGTGTGTGTGCTGGGGGGATTGGAAGGTGAGTGAGAATACTCATTTACAAGACAAAAGACGGTCGTTCTAGACCAGACAACACGGGGTGGGGGGAGGGGGGCATCATGTTCGAGCACTGTTTTTACCTGGCCTTACTGTATAGTAACAGTATTGTATTTGCTGAATTGTGTTGAGGCACGCAAACCCCCAGACCACAATAAGGTGGCAATCCCTCAGGGGGAAACTAAAAAATAAATATGTATATATATATATATATATATATATATATATATATATATATATATATATATATATATATATATATAATTATATAATAAAATATCCTTAATCCAGATTTTATCAATGACATAACATTTATCTAAGCTGGATGGTCAAGTTCTCAAAAACGTTTAACCTAAAGTAAGACTTAACACACTATAACTAAAATATTTACAAAACTGAAAGGTTGTCTTATGAATAATAAAAAATACAAACTAAATTAAAACAGATGGGCTGTTGAACAGATCATAATATGTTTTATGTTTTCTGATTATAAATGATATATGGGTTGATTTTAGAAAGGCTAAATCAAATAGCTAGTTTTGGTAATGTCAGTCCAGTAACTATACTATGTAAAAGTAATTATAATATGAATTAATTAAGGGCAGGACCTAACCTAATGTTAATAATTTACACCATGATAACATCAGTATTCATGTTTTTGTATTTTTGTATTAACATTTTAAATGTTCAAATGAACGTTTCAGAGTATATAATTTGTCGTGTCATCTGTGATTGAGACCCATGAGTTAAATTGAAATATTTTTTATAGGTAGTAAGCCAGGTTTTAGTAACCTGCTTTAGTAATGGGCTCTAAAAGACAATGGAACATTACACAACGTGCGAGTTGACGCCCATGCACAGATTAAAATGTTCATTTGAATTAAAATGACACACGCATGTCTGTGTGTGTGTATATATATATATATATATATATATATATATATATATATATATATATATATATATATATACCCTAAAAAATGCTGGGTTAAAAACAATCTGTGTTGTTTTTAACCCAGCTGCTGGGTAAATATAGGACTAACTAAATGCTGGGTTAATTTAACCCAGCAAGATGGGTTAAATATTCAATCCAAATGCTAGGTCATATTTAACTATAATGCTGGGTTAATTCTACCACATAAATGGTTCAAATGTTCTACCCATATGTTTGGGGTTTGTTGGTTCATTTTAACTGGAATGTTGGGTTAATTCTACCTCACAAATAGGTTATTATTATTTTCATGTTTTACAGTGAATCTGTAAAAAAAAACACCCATGTCTATTAAACAGTTAAATTATTTTGATATACTTGCCTATTACAAAAAAACATACATATATGCAATAAACACCATCCTATTACATGTTCTTAGAAAAAAATATTTATTTTTCAAAAGCACAAGGACAGATAATCAACAGCGACATCATTACTATACTATCATTGATAAGGGCGGGATGGAGTAATTGCACAAATAGACTGAGGCAGCTTCTACAGAGCAGGATCTCTCTGTGACTTCAGATATCTTTTCTGAAGAACAAAACTATCCAGCTATTTTTTTTTGGTTTGGTTAGATTAGTTCTGAACTCGCTTCCGTGAAACTATCGCTAAAACAATGTACTGAGCCCTCCTGAGGATATAAAGCTTTATTATTGTGTTTGAATAAATATTCAGATCTACCACAGCAGGTAATAAACTATGGTGTGTCATAAGCGAAGCAAACACCACGATTATGCCTCGTTTCGTTCGACGGGAACGTGGTTCACTTGGCCGCGGTGTATTATAAACCTGTGGAATGTTTCACTGTTTATGCTCACATAAGAGGAACAAAAGCTCAATGAGGACTAAACCAATGATTTCGGTAACTCCACTGAGTGTAACATCTGCATAGTGACACTGAACATCTTCACTTTTCCGTTTACCTCTGAAAAAAAAGCTGTATTTTGTTTGTTTATATTTAGAGTTTTTATAACAGTAGAACAAGTACCCGTGCGCACGCACACACATAGACACACACACACAGACACACACACATAGACAGACACACACACTCCCCTGAGCCCTCGGGAAACATCCAATCACCGTCGGTATACAAATGAGTCAAGACGTAGCCTAACGTGGTGTCGTGTCGGATTTCAGTGGTCACGGAGTGGGAAGACTTTGAAGAAGCTGCAGTGACAGTGAACAGCTGAACAACTTCACTTTTCCGTTTACCTCTGAGGAAAAAAAGCTGTATTTTGTTTGTTTATATCTAGAATTTTTATAGTAGTAAGAGAGAGTTATAGTTTGGTCTGTACTGTTGTTCGCACCCTTGTAGAGAATAAATAAATGAATAACACCTTCATATCCCCTCTCAAGAGTGTCATAGTCCATTGTTAGTTTTAATGATCTGGCTGAAACTAATTATCACTACATAAGTACCCTAACACCATTGATCATGAGTCTCAGCTGAACCTAATTCTATACTTGTAACAGAAAATGTAGATGCAGATTCCAAATGTGTATTTACATAATAGATAGATAGATAGATAGATAGATAGATAGATAGATAGATAGATAGATAGATAGATAGATAGATAGATGTGTGTGTGTGTGTGTGTGTGTGTGTAGGCTCTACGCAGGGGCAAGAGAGGGCAGCGCACCCTTAAATGTCTGCACATGTTAATATATTCCTAAAATGTATATATTACAAGTTGATAAACTGATCTGCGGTAGCGGAAAAATCCGCTGAAATAGGACAGGCACACTAACCCGCACACACACACATACACACGCGCGCGCACACACACACACACACACTCAGACACACCTCCCTTGAGCCCTGCGTCTGTCGGATTTCAGCGGTCACGGAAAGACTTTGAAGCAGTTTATATATGAATCTAAGCTTGAACTTATCAGCATTGTAAATATATAATACTTTTCAAATAAAATCGCTATTACTTTGACCCTGAAGTTTAGTTTAGCACACACAAAAAAACATTTCTGGTAAATCAACGGAATGTGTAGTTTATTTACAGTAATTCATTAAAAAATGAATATACATTGTACAGTACACGGTAAACACGGGAAAGATTACAAAATGAAAAAACAAACAGTGTCTACTTTATAAACAGCTTAGTATGTGCGTCGAGATGCTGAAATCCCTTGCATGTTTTTGCTTCCAAGTGGAGAGATATTTGACCGATAGCCTAGAACAAAAGATCTATAGGTGTGATCACAACCCCCTCCGACCGACCGTGCCATCAATCACTGACCACCTCAGAAGTTCCCTCCAATGTATGGCTGCAATACTTGTTTTGCAAGTATTTTTAACACCATTCAAAGGCTTCAAAGGGGCAGTTATCGGCTATGACACGTTGAAGGAGAACTTAATAGTTCTCAAAAATAGTGTAAATGTCTGCAACAATCACTAACCATTAAAATGTTTTTTTTTTGTAATTAAACACGAAAATATTAATTATATTTCCATATATATACATACACACACACACACACACACACACACACACACACACACACACACACAAGGGCGTAGGTTTGCTACCTATGACTCCAACTAATACCCCATCCCCCAATCCCCTTTTTTCCCCAATATCTTATTTTGTATTCAACAAAATAAAGAAAATCATTAAAGTTTGGAACCACTTAAGGAGTAAATAGTGAGTAAAGTTTTTTTGGGGGTGAACAATGGCTTTGACCCTAACTCTTCCCCTCTGACTGCACTAGGACCGGACAGCATTGCCACCTGATGAAATAGCGTGACAAAAAAGTGAAATGTCAGTTCAAAACTTTTGCCAAAAACACTAATGAATCACTTACATCCTCAGCCTATCACTCCTCGTAATGCTAAATATTAGTATAATCAACATGTATAATACACGCACACATATTATATGTTATATACTGTATAATCAACATTCAGATTGACCTCCTGTGAACTCGCCTCTTCACCTGAACTACAACATGGCTGATCTGCTTCTGTCCCCTAATTGAAAAACATTGAGGGATTCCTTATGAGCATGGACAGAGAATGCCTCAGCCTATTATTGGTAACAATGTTAAATCTCAGGACAACTACAGTGGCTTGCAAAAGTATTCGCCCCCGTGAACTTTTCCACATTTTGTCACATTACAGCCACAAACATGAATCAATTTTATTGGAATTCCACGTGAAAGACCAATACAAAGTGGTGTACACGCGAGAAGTGGAACGAAAATCATACATGATTTCAAACATTTTTTTTTTACAAATAAATAACTGAAAAGTGAGGTGTGTGTAATTATTCAGCCCCCTTTGGTCTGAGTGCAGTCAGTTGGCCATAGACATTGCCTGATGAGTGCTAATGACTAGAGAGCACCTGTGTGTAATCTACACTCTCTCCATCGCTGTCTGATATACTGTACAGCACAGGTGTTTAGGTTCTGTTACCTGACAAAACAGGATAAACACATGCCATTTAAACAGCAATCATTTTATTTCACTTTTTCTGAGTCTTAGTGTGCAAACCTCGAATCAAATCATTAATGTTCGCCAAGTAAGTGAATGCATTTTAAAAACTATTTTTCTGAAGTGGATTGTCTATTGGTGTCAAACTAATATACTAATATTGCCATATGGCTAGAATTTTGTTACAATACTTTCACAATACTGATTTCTGACAAACAGTCACTAGATTAGGAGACTGACAGGGATCATATTTATACTTTTACATTTAGCTGTTTAATCTGCTGTTAGTTTTACGTCCGTATTCACAGACTATATCCTGGCCTGCTGTACTGAATGTGAGTCCACTGCATTTGGCGCTGCTTGTGTCTGAACGCACTGAATGTCAATGGAATAGGACGTGTGAGTTGCACCGGTCACACACACACACACACAATAAATATATATATATATATATATATATATATATATATATATATATATAATTAAATTCTTAAAACATCGTGTTCACCCATGCACTGAAAAAAAGAACTTGTAAGATTTACTTGATAAAATCCTCATAACAATTTGGACACAGATTTTAAGTAAATTTTATTGCTCCAATATTAAGGCTGAATCCCAACCCTTCCCCCTACTCTTCCATTTGGCACGTTCACGTGCAGGGGTAGAGGTGTCTCATTTCTGATACTGTACACAGCGCGGGCACAGCGACTCCAAACACGCATGCGCAGTTTAATGTGCACACATTTTCGGCTTCAGTAGACACACAATACTTCAGACTGAAACAGAAAAAAAACAATGATCAGTTCTTATTCAGGACGTCCCATACTATATACACACCACATATGAAACTATTTTACTGCAGCATTTTTCAGATATGGGGCATTCTCTCTGTGTTGTTCATGAAACTACCGTAATCGCTGTAATATGCGCGCGCGTTTTTCTGAACCGCGGCTGGCTTTACCGCAGTAAATTAGAGCTGCTGTCAATACTGTATGAACATATGTACAGGTTCTTTACTCACATTAATAAAGTTCGGCTTCAGAAAAAAAAAAGTTTATTGCTAGTGCTCTTTTACTATTTAATGCTTTAACACACACGACTCAGTTTGTTCAGAAATGGCATCTAACTGGCGAGGCTTTGTCTGAAGACGCCGTTTTCACTCGGGTTGGGGGTAAGAAACACACATCTCGGTGTATTAATCCGCGTGCTCGGTTCGTTATTATTTTATTTATTTATTTATTTACCACAGGACCCATGGGGGCTCCGTAGGTTCAGGTTTTTACACGAAAACGGTGTTTTGTGAATCTCCACACTATTAAAAACTGAAATTGCTAATTGTACGTCCTGAGATTAAGATGAACATTAATTGGGAGTCATGAAAGCGAGAATCACATCCAAAAAAGAAAGCTAAACTTACCTCGAACACGACAAACTCCAGCTGCAGCCACACCGTGTTGTAACCTCCGTGATGATTCCCAACCGACTGATACACAGCGACTCCAAACACGCATGCGCAGTTTAATTTGCACACATTTTCGGCTTCAGTAGACACACAATACTTCAGACTGAAACACGACTGCCCCCTACAGGTAATGAAGGGCATGTTCACAGCTTCCCGCACGCAGCCGCGCAAAGCCGCGGCAAGTCACGGGATCCCTTTTCTCGAAACGCAGGTTTTTAATGGCGACATCTGTATATATATATATATATATATATATATATATATATATACAAACAAAGAAGAAAAGCACAGAAGCGAAAAAAAAGAAAAAGCCTAAATAAATATACATATACAACAGCAAAATCAGATATATGTCAATATTAATGCAATTAGGCCTTAATGGGATATACATTTGCTTGTTTTTACTCTTAAAGCAATCATAAGTAAGTCATATCAATTTAAAACTAAATATATATTTTTAAATACTTTTCATTAACACTTTTACTAAACATAAAAACATTGCCTTGCAAAGCTATTTTTTAACTAAAGTTTTAGACTTCCCCTGGTATATGTAGTCAGTGAGAAGCAGTGATGTGGAGGACGTACATAATCAGCACGGGCAGTTTGCATTACAGAGAATTTGCTGCTGGAGAATTTATTTGATTAATTTTAATCAAGGGAACTGTGAGGAATGGTCAACATTGCTGGATTTGAATATTAATGAATATTTGCTAGTTGTGCAATTCAACATTTGTCTGGCTGAAATTATTTGAGTTGGGAAGAGAAATTAGCATACTCACTAACAAAAGGCAAAGATAATATGTGTTAGTCAGGCTGATGAACTATCGATTGAGATTAATGCTTTTGGGAAGCAGCCATAAAACAATAACCTATTACGTGAGGTAATTGCTCGTATGAAAAATCTATTATATTTCTATCCTTTGGCCAGAGCAAATGACTATAATATTTATCAGAACTCTATGGAGCAGAATTTATTAACTGCCAAGCAAGTACAAAGTCTTCCAGGGTAAAATGAAGGTTGGAGTATAAAAACTCTGGATATTGAATTAATCCATTAATTATGTCGCACTGCATTTATTGATGCTTATTAATGTGTCTACAAAAATAAATATACCTGTGCAAAATGAATTCGGAATAAACTTTTTTTCATGTTTTAGATTCCCCATGTAGTTTCATACAATGTGTATTAAGTTGCCTTCTACTGAAATCTCTTTCTAAAACCATTCAGTAAGGTATGTTACATTGATTTGTGTATATACTGTACATTTGAATATGCATTTGATAAAAAAATAATAAAAATTAAGATCAATCAGCATTAATATTAAAATCTGTTGTTAATAAACAATGTTTGGAACTGTATTCTGATCAGGAAATGATTATAAATATTACATGATGCCAAGAAGACAGCACTGCCTGTTGACCTTGCAGAAAATGTGTTTGTTAATTTATGTTTTCTTTCCTCTCTTATTTTGCTTGCTGACTTCTCCACTGAAATCTGTGATAATACTTTCTGCTTAATTTAATCTTACCTTAAGTGTGATTTTGTCATATGGGAAGGTACTGTACATTAATTGATCAGAGAACTTGTCCTCAAGTATGCTTGATACATTAAATCCTCCGAGGCCAGACTGGAAATAATCTTTTAAGGCAGCATGCCCTTTGATTATTTAAGGCAGAACAATGCATGAATGCATATAAATTTCAGAGCATTCTGCAAGCCTTGTTTGGCAGACACAAACAAAATTGCTTATCCATCTAAGTACAGTAAATGATATTTCTAAAGACAATCAAATAGGCTCTTATTACTTTTTGCATCAGTTTAGTGTACATCAATGTTCGCTCGTGCATGACTCACACATGGCTACGTTCACATCAGCTGTCCGTTCCTAGCTTGATTCTCAAATATTAATTGGTTGCACATTTGTTTTAATGAGCTTTTTTTAATCTCATGAAAGCACTGGTGAATTTACACACCTAGTTCATTGCACATCCTTTACCATGCGAAACCATACAAAACTGAGTCTTAATTCTATAAAGGATCTTCATCATTGTACTGTAAAATATAGAGCTCTTCCAGAAACATGACACCTACATCTCGACATGTGAATATAACACCTTAGAATTATGATTCTGCATATAATTACTCTGGTTTTCTGCGCAGGACCTTGATACCTCCTGCAGGATGCCTTTGGCTGTTTCTAAGGTGACTGAACTCCAACTCTCTGTTTTATTTTTAGTAACAATTAGCTTCTGTAACAATGACTTCTAAAGCCTATCTTTGTCCCTTAAAGGCTTGTTTTATATAATTTAGAAGCAAGTACTCTCCAATTGATACATGTTTGTGTACTCAAAATATTAGCAATTCTTGCCTGTTATTAAAGACAATTATTAATAATAATGATGTAAGCATATTTTAATATACTTGTGTATGCAGCAATGTAAAAATATGATAATATTAAATCAACATAATATTACTCTTAGTGAAATAATATAGAGGTGAGGTGAGAAAAGTAGTATGCTCTGGTCCCATCCCAATGAGATGCTTACAGCAGGTTACGCTCGCTGAACCGCTGGATGTCCAGGTGGTGCTCCGAAAATAATGTGGGCTACATAGACAATTGGAAGAACTTTGAGGGCAAAGCCGGCCTGTTAGGGCGGGACGGTGTCCATCCCACTCGGGAAGGTGCTACTCTCATTTCCTGTAGTATAGCTCATAGTCTCAGAAGAGGTCTAGTTAATCGGTGACAATCCAGAGCCCAGGCCAGGGAGCAGACAGACAGGCTAAACCAACCGTCTGCTATGTGCATAGAGTCGTCACTCAGGGTTCACCATATTGAGACTGTGTCTGTTCCCCGATCTAAGCAAAAATGTGGAAAACTCAGAAAGTCTGTTTTAATAATTTAATTAACATAAAGACCACAAACTCGGATCACACTGAATGTGCAGCCGGCACCTCTGATCTGAAGCTAGGACTGTTAAATATTAGATCTCTCGTATCAAAAGTGGTTATTGTTAATGAAATTATCACAGATCAGGGGCCTCATGTACAAAGACTTGCGTTGAATTCATACTAAAACATTGCGTACGGGCAAAGCTGTAAATGTGCGTACGCACTAAAAAAGTCTGACGTATGAAACACTGCGTACGCGGAATCCCACGCAGATTCTTTTTGTACATCCGAATTAACGTGAAATTGAGCGCACGTGCACGAGCGCAAAACCCCTCCCTGCCTCCTCCCCCGTATAAATATGGTAATGACTCCACTTTGGCAAAACCAAACGAAAAAGCAAAGGCAAAAGCAAGCAAGAAGAGAAACTTCACAGAATGTGAATTGGAGGTGCTCCTATCGGAGGTAGACCGGAGAAAAATTGTGTGATTTGCAAGTTTGTCCTCCGGAATTAATAACAAAATAAAAAAAAACTTAGCTGGAATAATATCTTTAAATGCATCACTCACCAAGAAGCCACCCATCGCGCACCCTGCCACCTTGCCTCATCCCAGCCATGCTGTTTGTGAGGATGAATGATTCATCGGTTGACCCAGGCCACCTTGACACAATATTTGTTAGGTGCATTTGAGCAGGGCCGGTTCTAGACCAGACCATATGGGGGGGGGGGGGGCAGTGAGAAATTTGAAGGGGGCATCCTGGTCTAGCATTGTTTTCCCCCAGATCAGGCAATGGGGCATGCAGTCAGATCATGCAACGGGGCGGAGGGGGTAGGGGGGTGCACTCACGGTCAGATCATGAAATGGAAATGTTTCCGTTTCACGTATGGAATTCGTCTTCAGATGGCGCCTTTATAGTAATGTGCGTGCAGTCGATGGCTCCGATTACATTAGGAAAACCGGAGATCGCTGCAAATTGCGCTTTAATGCGCTTTAATATATAACTGCTAGACATGCGGATGATCCCGTCCCATACAGCTGCACGACTCAAAGACGACTGGCTTAACCCTGAGCGGTCTGCCAGTTCCCTTTGGAAAGAACCAGTTGCCAGGAAAGCAAGCGTTGTCAGCAACTGTAAGGGAAGGGGTAATGCGTGGCTCCTCGCTGTCTCTCTTTTCAAATTTGGACCCAACTCAGCACAGAGATGCAAGAGGATAGCTCGTGGAAATCTGAAACAGCTAATAAGCCAGTCATCATCGTGGGCCAGAAATCACTGTGATCCCTAAAAATGCGTTCCCTTCGGATTCGGCCGTTGACAATGTCCTTTAATAAGGCAAATACTGCCATTGCCATAGACTAAGGGTTGTATACATTTGAAAATGCTTTTATATGTTCTAAATCACATAATTGGTAGAAAAATATTGTGTCAATTAACCCATTTTATCAATTATAAATTAATAGTAATGTTTTTCACATGTGTTGGTGCGATACTGAGGGAAGAACGCACATTCTCACGTTAATTTCACTGTTAGTAAATCCGACCGTGAGCGTGAAAACTGACGTAAGCAAAGTTTTTGTGCGTACGCAGCGTTGATACATGAGGCCCCAGGGGTTTGATATACTCTGTTTAACTGAAACATGGGTTAAACAGGATGAGTATGTAGCTCTAAATGAAGCTAGTCATCCTGGATACAGCTACTGTACATACACCAGCCTCGGTTAACTGGTAGAGGAGGAGGCGTCGCAGTTATTTACAATGATAATCTGTCTATCGTACAAAAACACGGACACAAATTTAACTCATTTGAAATTCTTTATAGTAACATAAGTGTATTTAAGTATATTAAGTCAGCTCAGTCGATTCCACTAATTATAATTTACAGACCTCCAGAGCCGTATTCTGAATTTCTTAGTGAATTTGCAGATTTCATCTCAAACCTAGTCGTTTCTGTAGACAAAGTGTTAATTGCTGGAGATTTTAACATTCATTTTGAGAATACAGAAGACCCTCTGAGAACAGCATTTATGTCCATACTGGACTCCGTAGGCGTAAATCAGTGTGTAGTAGGACCCACTCATAAAGCAGGTCACACTTTAGATTATAATATTCTTCGGATTAAGTATAAGAAATGTATTCACAATTCCACTGCCTGAAATTATCTCAGATCACTATCTTGTCTCCATTCAAGTGTATCACAGTGATAATGTACGCACAGCACCGCGCTACCGTATTAAACGTACATTCACATCAACTACCACACAGAGTTTTATCAGTAATCTCCCAGAGTTACCAACTTCGATTACTGTACTGTAGGTCACCGTCTGACCCCACAGAACTCGATCAGGCGACTGAATATTTAGAGTCGACATTTCGTTGTACCTTAGATAATGTAGCTCCAGCTAAAAGAAAAATTATTAGAGATAAGAAACTCGCTCCCTGGTATAACGATCACACGCGCACTTTAAAACAGACCAAATGGCATCAAACTACTGTAAATTGTTAGTATTTCAAATAGCATGGAAAGAGAGCATTCTGAACTATAGGAAAGCTCTTAGTGTAGCTAGATCAACGTATCTCTCCACTCTTATAGAAGAAAATAAAAATAATCCTAGATTTTTATTTAATACCGTACCCAAATTAACCAGAAATAAGACCACTACAGAAATCTCCACAATAACATCATGCAATAGTGAGGACTTCATGAACTTTTTTAATAATAAAATTGTAAATATCAGGCATAAAATTGAGGCTTTGAAACCAAACAATGTAATTGATACAGATGTTAACCTAGCCATGTCAGATTCAAACCTAGAATACTTTACTCCCCTTGAAGAGAATGAACTAATTTCACTCATCTCTTCTGCAAATTCATCAACCTGTATATTAGATCCTATACCGACACATTTTCTTAAGCAGATAGTTGAGAATAATTAATTCCACACTCAGCATTGGTTATGTTCTAAAATCTTTTAAATTAGCAGTTATCAAACCAATAATTAAGAAACCTGACCTCGACCCCTGTCTGCTGTCCAATTACAGGCCAATATCGAACCTCCCCTTTATCTCTAAGATTCTGGAAAAGATAGTAGCGGAGCAGCTATGCTCATATCTACATAGAAATGGCATACTGTACATGAACTGTATCAGTCAGGATTTAGGCCTCATCACAGCACAGAAACAGCACTCGTTAAAGTAGTAAATTACCTCCTATTGGCCTCTGATCAGGGTTGTGTAACTATGCTTGTATTACTCGACCTCAGTGCAGCTTTTGACACCATTGAACATGCTATTCTTCTTCACAGATTAGAAAATGTAGTAGGAATTAAGAGTACAGCTCTCTCCTGGCTCCCAGATCCTATTTGACTGATCGTTATCAGTATGTAGACTTAAATGGTGATTATTCTGCATGTTCTCTAGTGGAGTTTGGCATTCCGCAGGGTTCAGTTTTAGGCCCACTGCTTTTCTCCCTTTACATGCTTCCTCTGGGCAACATAATCCGTAACCATGGTATTAGTTTTCATTGTTATGCTGACGACACACAGCTATACGTCTCAACAAAACCCGATGAGAAAAACCAGCTTACTAAAGTTGAGCAATGTGTGCAGGACATAAGAAATTGGATGCTAATTAACTTCCTTCTGCTTAATCTGGATAAGACAGAAGTTCTAGTCATAGGACCGCATACAGCTAGAAGTAAAATCTTATATCACACCGTAACTTTAGATGGCCTTTCTGTTCCATCAAGTGCAACAGTAAAAGACCTCGGCGTGATTATAGATTCCAGCCTTTCATTTGAAGCTCATGTAGATAATATCACCAGGATAGCATTCTTTCACCTCAGAAATATTGCCAAGATAAGAAATATATTGTCGGTATACGATGCAGAAAAACTAGTTCATACTTTTATCACTTCTAGGTTGGACTATTGTAATGCCTTACTGTCTGGTTGTTCTGTTAGGTGCATAAACAAGCTTCAGCTAGTCCAGAATGCAGCAGCGAGAGTCCTCACTAGAACCAGAAGATATGAGCACATCACCCCTATCCTATCTTCACTACATTGGCTCCCTGTGAAATTTCGCATTGATTTTAAAATACTACTCTTCACATATAAAGCATTAAATGGTCTCGCGCCGCAGTATCTGAGTGAACTGAGGACTTGACAATTCGATAGTTCAGGACTGGAACTTTCTACAAGTCTATCAGCGTCTCCAATAACTACCTGGACTCCATTTTAACATCAATAAACATCAACTATTATAGCTGAACTGCCTGCCACCTAACACACTGTATAAATGCAGATCATTTCCTGCTATCTGTTTCACCCAAATGAGGATGGGTTCCCTGTTGAGTCTGGTTCCTCTCAAGATTTCTTCCTATTACCATCTCAGGGAGTTTTTCCTTGCCACTGTCACCCGCTTGCTCACCAGGGACTATAGTATCTGACCATTTTGATTCATACACATTCACATTCCATACAAACTTAAATAATTCTTTTGATTGTATAAAGCTGTTTTGAGACAATGTCAATTGTTAAAAGCGCTATACAAAAAAATTTTATTGAATTGAAAAAAAGCAGACAGCGAGTAAGACAGATCATAAAACATAGCAGTAAAAGGATGGATGGTGACACTCAGCTACACTAATCAAGGAGTTTACATTTAAGAGGCTAGGAGCTAAGCACAACCAGCTAGGCTAAGCACAGGCTAGGCTAACAGTAGGCTAGGCTAAGCACAGGCTAGACTAACTCAAGCTAGGAGACAAAACAGGACAGACTAGAAACTAAACTAAACATGGCACTACATACACAGAACTAACCATAAGATAAGGAAAAGGCATGACACCAAGGATTAGGAACATAAACACCCACTTAACGTAAACCATATCAAAACAGATGCCAGACAATGAACTCAAACTTAGGCAGGCTATTTATACCAAACATAATTAGTAACCTCGATCAGGTGTGCTCCCATCACCTGATCGAGGTGCACTCTGGGAAATGAAGTTTAAAACTAAAACAAACATACGAAAACAAAATGGAGTCCAGGAGCATGGCGCCACCTGGTGATCAACTGTGACATTACCCCCCCTCCAAAGGCGCTACTCGCGAGCGCCCAAAATGGTGGTCCAGGGCACCCTCCCCAAGGTTTGGTGTTGGCCCTCCCGACTGAGAGGCTGCAGTAATCGTTCCCTGGGCAGGGTTGCAGGGCGTGCACAGGAGCTGGGTCGTCGCCGAAGTCAGAGATCAGAGCCCTCCACTGGGCTGTCTGGGAGATCAGAGCCCTCCACTGGGCTGTCTGGGAGATCAGAGCCCTCCACTGGGCTGTCTGGGAGATCAGAGCCCTCCACTGGGCTGTCTGGGAGATCAGAGCCCTCCACTGGGCTGTCTGGGAGATCCTCTGGGAGACTGGAGCCCGCAGCGGGGCTGACTGGAACAAGCTGGTCCTGAAGCCGAGCACCCAACTCCAGCAGGGCTTGTATGCGTTCCTGATCGTTGGCTGCCCGGCATGCATTGATCTGCTGGATCAGCTCTCCAGCCAGCTGTAGGAGCACTCGCCTCCATCCAGTCTCTGGTGGAGCACTGCAGGGTGTCGTTCCTCTCACTCCTGTGTGCTCAACGTTGCTCTGTCGGTTGACAAGCCGACTACCCACGGGGTCTGCTTGCCCCGACATCATGATCATAGCCCCCCCACAAAAAATATCCAGGGGAGGCCCCTCCGCTATACTACTTTTAAGGTCTGGCATTCTGTAACAGGGGTGCTAGTGTGGGATTTGGAGAAGGTATAGAGGCGGAGGTGATCTTAAATGAAAAGATTCTTTAATAAAAGAAACCAGAACATAAACACATATAACACAGGAGTGGACATGACAAGAACTACACTAAACAGAGCTACACTAACAGGCATTTAACAGGCTAGGAGCTAAGCACAACCAGCTAGGCTAAGCACAGGCTATGCTAACAGTAGGCTAGACTAAGCACAGGCTAGACTAACACAAGCTAGGAGACAAAACAAGACAGACTAGAAACTAAACTAAACATGACACTACATACACAGAACTAACCAGGAGATAAGGAAAAGGCATGACACATAAACACCCATTTAACGTAAACCATATCAAAACAGATGCCAGACAATGAACTCAAACTTAGGCAGGCTATTTATACCAAACAAATAATTAGTAACCTCGATCAGGTGTGCTCCCATCACCTGATCGAGGTGCACTCTGGGAAATGAAGTTTAAAACTAAAACAAACATACGAAAACAAAATGGAGTCCAGGAGCATGGCGCCATCTGGTTATCAACTGTGACACTCATACATGAACTGTACTTATTTTAAATTAACTGTCATGTACAATGGTTACTCAAGGGGAATGTCTATGACTGTCGCGCACTCTGTCGCGGCCAAACGGCAACTGCCAAAATGAATTAGTCGCAATTCAAAGTAATTTGTGAAATGGCCGCCAGGTGGCACAAAAGGACATTTTGCAAAACGGCTGCAATTAATTTTGTTTCGACAGACTCTGTTTCTATCTGTCTGTTGTTATTATTAAAGAAAACAGCACAAACAACAGCTCAGGGGCTTGCAAAAACATTTTTATTTTTAACGGTAAAAATATAAATTTTGGAATCTGCAGAAGCTCAATGTAATAATCTTTGTATGATAAAATGACTTGTGGCATGAATCACGAAGTGCTTCAGTTTCAAATAATCATTCACGCTGAGCCCAAACAGCAAAAGAACATGCTGTTTATGTCCAATAATAATAATCATTTAATTATTAATAATTAAAGCTGCTCACATTGCACGCTTTCCCTTCTCGCATTCACTTTTCAAAAATGCTGTGTTTAATCAGCAAGTATATGTCGCCTCTCTTTATGATAGATTTAGTGATAGATTTATGGTAGATGAAGGGTGTACCAACAACATAGCACAATGCATGTGTGTGAATGGCTGAAATGCGGTTATGAATAAGCCTTTTAGTGAATGTAAAATGTTCGCGTGAACCCGCGGCACGCGTGCGCTTTTTCACTTCGCCGAGTTTTGATCTAAAGTCAGATGAACGCGCGCGTCGATATGAGAGATTTCTCTATCCCAGGAATACAACAAACAAACACGAAACGCACGCCGATGTGAGCCGCCTTATTTCAGTCATGATATACTAACATATTTTTGTAGTGGACCACGCGTGCACAACCTCTCGCGGGCGAGTCCTCTGAAAATGCCATTTTAACGGGGGTGGGGATAAGATAAAGGCGATGTATCTTATATAGTTTTATTATATAGTTTTTGCCCATTAATCACAACACCTGTGACTCAGCCACTTTTTCTGATGCACACCCAGAGTTTTCTGGCTACGCGAGTGTTACAGACGATAAGATACAAAGGCTCACAGTGTTAACATTTACTTTGCTTAAATTCGATGGAACTAAGAAACGCCTATATTGAATTAAAATTCTAAATTTGTACTGTAATTTTAGTACTGTGATGGTAAATTTGTTTAATGTTTCACTTGTTTTTTATAAGGTTTTTGCCAGCGGTGGTACAGTGCAACGGGGTGCTGGGAAAACGTTTCGTTAAAAAATTTGTTAAAACTTTTTAATTATTAAAGAACATTATGATGATCATAACAGCCTCCTGCATTTAATTCTTATATTAACGAAAAAACACATCGACATCTGCTGACGCAGTAGCACGTCAGTCTCCTGAGAAAGAAGAGTTGCTGCTGCGCCTTCTTCACTGTTTTGTCAGTATGAACTGACCATGTGAGATCCTCTGCTCTGTGAACACCCAGGAAACGGAAGCTGCTCACTCTCTCCACACCAGTGCCGTTGATGATGATGGGGGAATGTGCACCTCTACACCTCCGGAAGTCCACTATCAGCTCTTTGGTCTTTCCGACATTGAGGGAGAGATGATTCTCCTGGCACAGATGTGTCAGGGCACTGACCTCCTCCCTGTATGCCGTCTCATCGCCGTTGGTGATAAGACCCACCACTCTTGTGTCGTCCGCAAACTTCACAACGATGTTGGAGCTGCTAGTGGCCGTGCAGTCATATGTGTAGTGTGAGTATAGTAGAGGGCTCTGTACACACCCCTGTGGAGCACCAGTTTTCATTGTGACGGAGAATGAGGTGATACTGCCCAGTCTGACCATCTGGCGTCTGTCGGACAGGAAGTTGAGGATCCATGTGTATGAGGTATCGCTAGGAAGGGAAGGTGATTGTGGTATTGAAGTTTTCTGGGCCCAGGTTTTGTGATAGAATGTTTTACTGTTGAAATTGTACTCAAATGTTTGAAACTGTCGTAAAAAAGCGCTTGTATGGTGTGTTGTTGCCTTTCAACTGTGTGCATGCTCTATATTTATGTGTAAAGACCTATTTGAACCTATGTGTATAAGTAAGAATATAATACATAAGTGATACAGCATTAGAAATAATTGACTTGTGCTGTAATAAAATTACAGTTAACAATAAGAGCGTATAGGACAGCAGAATATAAGTAGTGTATATAAATTACACGTAGCGCATGCATAAAGATAAATATTAAAAGAGCATGGGATAAGCAGATAAGTGAAAAATAGGTACAATAGGTAGACAAGCAGAATGCCTATTACCGTTGTGCTCACCGCCGTGGGAAAACGGCAGCAGCCAAAATAGTTCAGTTGCATTTTAAAGTCATTTGTGAAATGCCTACCAGGTGGCGCAAAGTGACATTTTTCACGCTACGCAGTTTTAAATATAATTAAGTCATAAAAAAGTCTTAACAATATGTTGTATCGAAGAAATACTACAGTGATAGTCATTTCCACATATGAGAACTTTATACAACAAAAATGAAAAATCTGAACCAGAGATATTGATATTTATTATTATATAATAATGAGTCAAAAAAACAAGCATTTGTTAAATGTTGTTTGGACAGTTCACTAGCTGATAATTTTATTTGTACAAAGAATTAACTGTTACAGTATATAGCCTCTCTCTGTTTGTATCTGTTTATTGTTATTTAAAAAAATTTTTTTTTAAATACATCAAACTTTAAATTTAAATAACTGGTGAAATAGACTTTCAGAATAAAACATTACAATAACTTAAAAAAAAAAAACGCACTAAAAATGCTGTGTTGTTTCTGTAAACACATCCTTGGGTGGTTTATGCTGAGTCAAAATTCTGGGTTATTTCAGGTACAGTACTTTACACACATTGTTGTGTTGCTCATGTTGGGTCATATGAGATGTACAGTAGTGAGTCATTTACAAATGTACACCTGGTTGGGTTATTTTGACCCAACAACAGGCTTATTCTTTATTCTCTGGTTTCTCCAAATGGCAGCCTTCAAAATGTTTGAAATATTACTGTTATTGTGTCACAAGTGTAGTTTTTGGCGATTTGACCTTCAGTACATCTCCCGGCGCTCTGCGCATAACACCGGCCCATCGCAGCCTCGGAAATAATTTCTAAACTTTTTCTAAACGTGGGCTATTGTTGTTTACTTACAATATTTGTTAATTTAATTTAAATGAGGTTTGGGCTCGGGGTTTTGATTTGGTATCTGTAACGGGTTCGACCCTATTTGCACAGACGGCACCATGAAGCACAAACACGAGGTTATGTCTCACGGGGAGAGGGATAATTTATTTAGGTAAAATAGAGAAGGAAGGGGTTAAAGGTGGGAGGACAGAAAAAAAGGGGAAGGGATGAAGTGCACGTGCAGGTCCGGGGGCTGTGCCATGCTGGCATGCGGACACAGCTGGCGAAAGGTTTCAGTGGGCAGAGTGGCAGAACAGAGCACGCGGAGGCCGTGGGAGTGCGGGGATCAAAGGGCAGAATTCCAGTGTCCTGTTTAAAGTCCCTGGGGCGTGTCACATTGCCCCACTCGCATGCCACTCTGTCCTGCTCCACCGCATCACATACTTCCCGGACTCAACTCCGCGCCTTGCTTTTATAATACGGAGCAAGCCCGAAATCCTAATGTTAATTATCGCCAGCCAGGCCGAATAGGCGGCTCCGTCCCTTTAAATACCTGCCGCCCATCTATGGAGCCTACTGAGTGAGCAAGGAGCAATAATTGATTTGGGCGCACGCCCATCACTGTTACATATCGTGATCCTCCTCTTTAACTTCCTATGTAGTATAATCAGCCGCGCGCATAAAGTAAAAAAATGCGTTGGGGGAAAAACAGCAAGGAGACTCTGACCATTTTAATAATTAATTGATAAATTAAAGAAATGGAGATTTTTCTTATTATAACATAAATTGTATTGGTTGTAATCACTCTATACACATCATCATTTTCCTATTGAGTATTTTATATACTCAATATTTTATTTTAAAAAAATGAAAATAAACAAAAAAAGATTCCATTTGTATTTTCCATCTCTAAAATAGCATAAAAATCACGGGTGGTTTAAGAGAGTGATTAAGAACACACAAGGCATGTTATGATGAGGAAACTTTCTATCTTTTCCATTCCAGCGATTAAAAAACAGTAACAAAGTCAATTTTAGAATCTGCAGAAGCTCAGTGGTCTGAGTACAATCTCTCGCGGGTGCGCTTTTCTCTGAATACGCTGTGTTCACGGGGGTGCCACATTTTTATTTATTTTTAATTTAGTTTATTCTTTTTACCACCCTTTATTTGGCATAAAGTGACTGATGTGCCTAAATTTTTTCAGGAGAGCTTCTGTTTCACTGAATAATCCTCGTCTCAACACACACACACACACACACACACCAAAACACAAAGTAAACAGACCAAACGTCAGCACGTCGCTCCCCCCAAACAGCGCAGCAATTAGCATTTACTTACACCTAAACTGAATTGCTTACATAAGTTTACATGATACATACATTTAAATGATACATACATTTAAACAAAACATTTATTCATACAGGTGTACCTGTTTTACATGGATAGTTACAGGCTTGTTATTGAATGATTTACTCCGATAAAGAGCCGTATACAGTAAGAACAGTGGCAGCTGGCACACCTAAAAATAAATACAGATTATTTTTTATAGTCTAAATAAAAATGCTTTTATGCTAAAATGCTTTTTATCTACTTCAAATATTTGTTAATTTAATTAAAATGAGTTTTGGGCTCTGGCTCTTTAATTTCCTATGTAGTCTAATCAGCACTCAACCGCACGCATAAACTTTTCCAGAGCATACCGGCAGAAGTAGAGTAATGATTATGAATGAGTCGGGAAAACAGCAAGGAAACTCTGACCATTTTAATAATTCATTGATAAATTAGTGATTTCTTTGGTTTCGGCTGTGCTGAAGGTGATAATGTCATCTCGTCGTCTCCGCACCAGTGGACGTGCCTATAATTCACATTTCATACGAATTACATAATATAAAAATTAGTTTTTCATTAGTTTATATAAAAGCAGATATTTCGCTTTCTATAAGTATATATTTTTCACGTCTGTGAGGCGAGTTTCGGTTCATTTTCTGACGCGGTCAAGTTCCCCGAAAACAATACAGAAGCCTGATTACTTTCTTTATTTAACAAAATCATAAAGTGGTTTCATCATTGTGAGTGCACCTAAATAAAAGTAGAGTCTTATAAAGGCTATGTAGCTTATATAGTTTTACTATATAGTTTTTGCACATTAATCTGACAATGTTTTAATTTTATGGTCATTTAGTTTCATTTATTTCAGGTAATAAATCTACTACAAATTTAAAGAACACAAAATATAAGATGACACAAGACCCTACACGTGTAGTTTTTCTAATTACACATAAAATCTATAGACTCAGCGTGTTAACGTTTACATTGCTTAAATTCTATCCTAAAATATTTGATTTAATTTAATGTATTATGTAATGTTAATACTGTGATTATAAATTTGTTTAATTACAATGTTTCACTTGATTTTATCTGTAACTACGGGCGGCTCTTGATGAGCTGCGGCTCATTAATCCTGGAGAGAACGAACTGATGCCTGAGGCGTCAGTTTATAGTTATAAGCTTATAGTTACAAGTAAATGCCTGTTTCGAATGATGCTGGAAAAGTGCATGCCTCAAGAAGTCCAGACAGCCTTAGAAGGAGTGGTAGGGCTGAACACATTACCATGGAACACATTTCAGGCACACATTGTACATTACATAGACCAATATAAAAAAAAAAGAAGGAGGCTAAGGAAGCTGCTGTTGATCGCAACCCAGCTACACAAAATACAGCTGGGAGAATTCACGGCTGCAAAGAAAAAGGAAAGAGAGAAAGGAAAAGGTCTAGTCCAAGCGGCAGTGATGGTGCCAGAAAATCAGACACCAGCACCCCTCGCTGGACCAGTACAGCAAATGCAGCAACCTACGGCCCGTCCAATGTATGTGCATCCTAGAGACCAGCAAGGACTAAATCCAATGATGAAATGCAAGGACAAGGCCCTAGGCCTTATGGAGGCAGAGGGCAAAGGGGACCATACCATTAGCAACCAAGAAGACAACAATTTAGAATGAATGCCCCAGGACAAATGAGCATGAATACTCAAGATATGCTGTGCTGGCAATGCGGAGAAGCAGGACATATTAGAAGAAATTGCACACAAGCAGCATGGACAAGTCAAAATGGACCACAACCTCAGGGACTATATGGAGTAGGACAGGCACCTCGAGTAAATATGGGACCCCATGGCCCAAGGCAACCTACTGGAACATGGGCACAAGGACAACCCCAGAATCAGTGGGCATTGATGTTGGAATTGGAATTGACGAGGCCCAGAGAAGCCAGAGGGGGAGCAGATGTAATACGTCTCAACATTGTATCCACAGCAAGAACCAACTGTAATGGTGTCTTTAAATAATTCACAACCATTTCTATTTATGATTGACACAGGTGCAACTTATTCATGTATAGGACGCGAAGGCTCACAACTCCCCCTCTCAAGCAATATGATAAAAACCACAGTTTTATCACAAGTATTGCACTTAACAGAGCCCCAAATAATATCACATTAGAAGACACCACGATAACAGCACCTTTACTATTCTTACCTACTACTCCAGTGAACTTACTAGGAAGAGATTTGTTGTGTAAATTAAAGGCCAACATTTAATGTAATACTTTTATGCGTAACAATTGGACAGTTCCTACAGACAGCGAAAAAAACACAACAGCTTGGATACAGTATACTGGCTATTGTGCACAGGCAAAGGAGCTCATCATGCACAGAGTTTATATGAAGAATGGATCATGCAATGGCGACATAGCAAGTAAAAGTGCCGTTGTCACAAATGCCAGTTGCTGAAGACAATCCCAGAAAAACTATGGACAAGACATTCCACAGATGTAGGAGTAGTTAAGTCTGGAGGACAAGCCCTAATAAAAATAAGACCAAATGCAACATTGCCATATCAAAGACAATACTCACTGACACCTCAAGCTATAGTAGTGATCAAAGCGGGAGTATCGAAAACTTACTAAAAGTACTTGCAATAACCCGACATTTCCTGTCAGAAAGTACAACTCAGATAAATGGAGACTCGTACATGACCTACGAGTTATAAATCAAATTGTAGAAGCAGAATTGCCTGAAGTGCCTGATCCTCACACCCTACTGTCCAATATACCAGAAGATACACAGAGGTATACTGTTATAGATTTATGTTCAGCTTTTTTTAGTATTCCACTGCATCCAGCATCACTATACTTGTTTGCCTTTACATATGAAGGGCAACATTTTACCTATAATCGCTTACTGCAGGGATACTGTGAAAGGCCATCAATATTTAACCGAGTGCTAACTCAAGACCTGGCCAAGCCACGGACTGTAGAACAATGGACTGTAGAGGAGTCCATTTTTAAGAGCACTGATCACTGATTTGAGAGCTTTTGAACAGCTAAAGAGAGAGCTCTGTACAGCACCAGCACTTGCTATCCCAGAGTATAATAAACCATTCCACCTGTATGTCTCAGAGCGTGGCAGTTTTGCTACAGGAGTTCTGACTCAACAACAAGACCGTAGCCGGCAACCAATTGCGTATTATAGTACAGCGCTTGATAATATTGTAAAAGGTATACCTCCCTGCTACTGAGGGGTGGCAGCGGCCGCATTTGCTTATCAGAAAGCAGCATCAATTACTATGGGACACCCAGTTACGCTGTACACAACCCACATATTACATGCACTCTTGACCTGTCCAGCATTTGTAATTACGAATGCTAGAAGAAAAGGATATGATGTAATACTCTCTGCACCTGAATTGACTATATGAAGGTGCCAAACAGTAAATCCAGCAGATTTTATAATGACTCCAGCAGAGAGAGATCCCTACGATTGCCACCTTGTGTCAGCAGAACATCTGAAGACATGCCAAGATCTAGAAAATCAACCCCTGCCGTATCCAGATTGTATATTCTTTGTAGATGGGTCATGTTTTAGAGATGGGGATAGTAATAAAGCATTAATAAAGCCATAGTAACCCCAGCTCTAGACGGGGAAACATTCAGAATTGTACAAGCAGAAGAAGTTCCACAACCCTGTTCCGCCCAGTTAGCCGAGTTGATCGATTGTCATCCGCCTGTACGCTAACAGAAGGAAAAGCATGTACAATATATAATGATTCAGCTTACGCATATGGAATATGCCACCTGTATGGTCCCATATGGGCACAAAGAGGTTACAAAAGAGCACCAGTCGTAATAATAATTATAATAAATGTATTTTATATAGCACCTTTCAAGAGACTCAAGGTCGCTTTACAATAACAAAAATGTTTACACATAGAAAGAGACATTTCAAAGACGTCAGAACAGAATATAGATAAATGTAAAAACTGGTAGTATTTATCTAACACATATTCAAAGAGTGGAACAACAGGACAAGAAAAGATATGTTTTAAGGTGGGTTATGAAATTCTGTAATGAAGAAAGATCCCGGATGTGCTTGGGATAGAATTCCAAAGTGTGGGGTCAGAAATACTAAATGCTCGACTTCCAAATGATGCTAATCTATGACGAGAAATTACCAGTAGACCATCATCTGCAGATCGGAGTGTGCGAGCAGGGGAGTAAGTATGAATAAGATCCGAGATATATGGAGATACAGATTATGAGATGACAAATAGGACTGTAGTTGAACAGCAACAACTTTTTCAAGTATTTTTGAGAGTAGCGGAATATTTGAAATTGGTCGGTAGTTGGCCATATCAGCCAGGTCAAGGCCAGGTTTCTTTAAGACTGGTGTGACAGCTGCAGTTTTTAATTCAAGAGGAACAACACCAGTGTTCAAGATTTTAGAAATGAGAAGTGAAGTAGTGCATGGAGAACCAATATCAGAACTGTTAGAAGCAATCAAACTACCATCAAGGCTAGCCATAGTCAAACGTACAGCACATAAAAAAGATGGTACTTTCGTGAGTGATGGAATTGAAGCAGCAGATGTGGCAGCAAAGAAAGCAGCAGTAAGCCAGGTAAATATGATGCCAGAATCGACAACACAAACAGAACCTAGCCCGCAGTTAGATAATGAGCCAAGTTCACTAGAGTCGAGCATTAATCTCGATGAGGAACCAGACTCAAGTCCAGAGTCAGTGGAAAGGTTATTATCTATACCGGAAGATTACAGTATGTACCTCCTACACCAGATTTATCTTCGCTAGCAGGCATGCAGGCGAAGATAAATTAGGTGAAGAGATTCGTAAGTGACTGGCAAGAGGAGCAAAAAATTATGATACTAATGTATGGCGTATGGAATGAAGTGCAGATAGGTGTTTTGTAGCACCACAAAGTTCTCTCATAACCTTGATAAAGCAGTCTGGTACCGATCACATAGCGAGAGGTGAGTTGATAAAAAGAATCCAAAAAGCATGGTGGTCGCCTTACTTAGGTTGGTTCATCGAACGTTATCACAGTTCTGTGACATCTGTGCTAGATTTTACAATAGAAAGCACTTCACATCACCAATAGGTCACATTCCAAAGCCAGATGGACCATTCAGACGTAATCCTCGACTACGTGGACATGGGGGAACCTAGGATACAAGGAAAATGATACATCCTAGTGGTTGTGGATAGGTTCAGTAGATGTTTAGAAGCTGTAGTGACAGCTAAGGAAGATGCAACGGCAATAGCAAAATACCTGTATAGAGAAGTAATACCAAGATTTGGAATACCAGACACAATCAGTGAAGACAATGGGAAACACCTTGCTAATAAGACAGTACAGAACGTAACTCAGTGGTTAAATATCAAACATAGGTTTGGATGTGTGTATCAACCTCAATCTCAGGGGATGGTAGAGAAAGCGAACAGAATTCTAAAATTTTAAATTGCCTAAAATATGTGCAGATACAGGTATGAATTGGCCTACCGCTAGCCTTAATGTGCATGAGATCGCAAACTAACTTACTGGCAGACCTATGCTCACATCATTTGTTCGTGGACCTTATAAAGGCCCCACACCTGAACAACTACAGAATGAACTTGATCATTATGTGAAACGCTTATCTGAAATACACAAATTTATTTTCCAACAGATTAAGGGAGCCATATTACATGACACCAGACAGAGGACAGCTAATGAAGCTGAGGACGCAGAGGAGACAGATGAAAGAACAGTGCTGTCTGGTGATCGGGTATTTATCTGAGTGTTCAGAAGAAGGTGGAACCAGGCTAGAAGAGAAGGACCATACAAAGTGGTGTTGGCAACTCCAGCTGCTGTAAAAGTTAAAAGACGTATGGTACCACCTAAATCATTGCTGCAAGGCACCAAATCCGGACCAGGTAAGATACAGGGTGCCCAAAGAGGACGCTGAAGAATATCCAAGAGCAGGACCTTCAGGTTTGCAATCAGACTCCCAGAGAGATGACGAAAGGCCTAGATAACAAAGCACCAGATCCGTATGAACACAATGAAGGGTTGCCGTGGATAGAAGAACATGAAGAAGAACAAGGCTACTGGCCGGAGTGGCCTCAAGAGTATATACAAGATTGGGAAGCTGATCTCGACGAAGAGGAAGCAGAGGCAGAACAAGTCGGACCATCTCGCAGAACGAGAGCCCAAGTTAGACAGTGAGTGCACGAACGTACTAGAATTGCAAAAGCATGGGACAAGTTAGAAACTGACACTTTAACAGATGGTGATTAAATTAGTTAAAGTCAACTACAATCGAAAGGATGTAACCAACAAAAAACGCCCCAAGAAACATATTGTGGCTAACTGGTGATGGGGCATTGTGTTGGTAATAATTCCACGTGTCACTTTTGCGATCTGAATGGAGAAACCACCCCTTTACTGCCCCCTAAACGGCCGAAGGAAATCTGTACTTATAATGATAATGGTCCTAATGATTAACTTAACTGATGGTGAGACCATTAGAAGCGATAGGGATGGACGAGAATGGACCCCTAAAGAGAAACAAATACGCTGCGCACTGGCTACAATAACTAGATCAAGGAAGACAGCCGGATGGTCAATGAGGGAAAGAACAGGAGATTGGACAGGAACTTTCCAGAAAGAGGTAGGCAACACAAACCCCAAGAAAACAAGTATGCATTTTTGTAGAACTAGAGATAGAAGACAAATCGAATCAAATGACCAGATCAGATGGAGTAATTGAAGCAAAACCCCAGTCCAATGAATGGTGCGCGTTCAATAAGTCAGCAAAGGGTAAGATACAGGGATCATGTTTAATACTACCAGATTGGCAGGGATACTATGTAAGAGTACCCAACCAATTCAGAATATCAGATGTTGAGCCACAAATAATAAAAAAAGCACCTGAAAACTAAAAAGAATCTGACACAACATGGAAAAATTACATGTTCTACCAGTCGCTGAAATTCACAGCGGAGTCCTTAACCAAAAGAGACTGCATCGTGTGCCATGATAAACGCAATAGGCCCCAACATGTAGTAATAACACAAGGAACAAGGGAATGTATAGACAATACAATATATAGTGAATCATGATTGTGTCCCATCAGCTGCCTCCTACATTCAGCAGTAGTACACTATGATCCAGAATGGATGCAGAATACAAGTAAATGCACATACCAAACTGTAGCAACAATACACGCTGTACAATGAGAGATAATACCAGTCCAACAGAACTATCCTCTATGCATCTGCTCAAATAGAAGTGTAGAAGTGGGAAATTTATCATCAAGCTGCAACAAAACACAGCCAGCTGCAGGTTTTTGCATAGAAATGCGACAGATATGTGACAATAGAACGGACAGTATATCATGTAGCGATATATAGTAAAGGTACGACAACCAGATTTATGATCTGGTACGACACCCTTACAGGGCTGGTTCTAGACAGGCACATATGGGAGGGCAGTCAGAAATATGAAGGGGGCATCATGTGTACACATCATGTTCGAGCACAGTTTTTTCCCCTGTGCTTATAGTAACAGTATTGTCCTTGCTGAATTGTGTGTCTGAGAAGTGGATTGCACTTTGTCAGGCCTCTACCTTCAGACCTGTCCAACTTGGGTGTCCCACTTGAAGATTAAGCTCCTGCTGGTATAGCTCTTAAGGTCACTGAGGCACGCAAACCCCCTGACCACAATAAGGTGGCAATCACTCAAGGGGGAAACTGAAAAAGAAAAATTTAATAAATAAAGCAAAATGAAATAAAATATCCTTAATCCAGATTTTATCAAACAATGACATAACATTTATCTTAGCTGGATGGTCTAATTCTCAAAAACATTTAACCTAAACTAAGACTTAACCCACTACAACTAGAATATTTACAAAACTAAAAGGTTGTCTTATGAATAATAAAGTTAAAGCAGGTGGGCTATATAACTTTTCATATGTTTTTTAAAATATATTTTTATATTTTTTATTTCTTTTATAATAAATGAACAGCTCTCTTCTCCCCAATCCACTCTTGCTACTCATTTGCATACTTTACTCATGTTTACCGAGGGCTCAAGGGAGGTGTGTGTGTGTGTGTGCGCTGCAGCCTGTGAATGAATACACGCAGCGGACAGACAGAGACTTGAGGGAAATTAAATACCGTATTACATTTACATTTTAGGCATTAGGCAGACGCTCTTATCCATTTTTATCTCATTATATATTTGAGCAGTTGAGGGTTAATGGCCTTGCTCAAGGGCCCAACAGTGGCAACTTGGTGGTTGTGGGGTTTGAACCTGGGATCTTCCGAACCGTAGTAAAATGCCTTAACCACTGAGCTGAGCAAACCACTGAGCAAAAATTCATTTTGTGAGTATATTAACATGTGCTTTCTCAACATTTAAAAATTTTTATTTGATGGGGCAAGACATTTATAGCGAGGCAGACCCTTAGCGAATATATTCTGGTACTGTGATGGAACCACGTTTAGACAGATTCTACCGAACAACTGGCGTGGATGATGTGCTCCAGTATTACTAGGAGACTTAATTGTCATAGGATTGCGCAGCAGGAAAACAGAAACAAACATGAGGAAAAGTTAGCGGATAAGATTGGTTGGATGAATTAAAGATATGGGAAGCATTCGATAGAGATGGAGGGATAACAGTGAGCTGGGATGGTATTCCGCTTGGCGTTCCAACTGGGCATGAGGTTGTAAACAGGGCAGGTGAAGCATTTACAACAATCTTCCTGCCATGGGTTAAAATTGCAAAAAAATAGAAGGTGGATTAACCTGCTTTACTATAATCAACAAAGATTTTGGAATCATACTCTAGGAGTGTTGGGACAGGAACAATTGGATTAAAAATACATTAATGACTACGCAGAATAGATTATTCTTGGACACAATGTTAGCACCTCAATGAGGAGTGTGTGCCCTAATCAGAGAAGAGTACTGGACGTATATTCCAAGACACACAAGTCCGGATGGAAATATAACCAAAATTATATAACCAAAAGAGCCATGCAGAACATAAGAGACGAACATGTTAGAGTCACCCAAGAGGTACAAAAATCTGCTGCATGGACCTCCTTGTTTGACTTGCTCAATCCTTAAAATTTGTACGGACTACTTAAAAAAATGGGAACGATCGTTCTGATAGTACTAGATACCCTACTCATCTTGTCATGCTATGTTATTCCTCTGGCTAGAGCTGTGGTTCTCAAAGTGTGGGGCGCGCCCCACTAGTGGGTAATACAGACATGACAGATGGGGCGCAATGAACGGGAGGAAATTAGTGGAAAATAATAGGAAAGTACCTATTCTAATTCATACTTTTCTTTGTTGACAATGAAGAGTGTACTCTCAAAACAACCACACACAAAGAAATATTGTTATTAACTGATGTTATTATTAAAATAACATCAGTTGGGGGCCGGGAGAAAAAGTTGAACCATAGTGAAACAATAACGGTTTAACGTCGGCATGTTAATTGCAGAGGAACAATATAAGGAAACTTTCGGTATTATAATTGTAGTCATTAATTATTTATTCCAATGTGTATGCTGATGTTTCTGTATTTTTGTTAAAAATTAGGAAGACACTTAGAGACAACACACTCCAGTCACGTTAATAAGCCATTCAACTTCTTTCAAAGAAAGCTGGCAGAATACAGACAGCAGGATAATCGCATGGTAAAATCTGAATCAGTGGACAGCAAAGCACAAATGGCTTCATTCAAAGTTGCATACAGAATTGGCCAGTGCAAAAAAACTACAAACGATTGCTGAGCAGCTAATAAACATGGGGTCAATTATGTAAAGATAAGTGACAATGTAAGTGTAAGAGCCATATCGTACTTGTTATGAATTTGTTGTTGTGTTTATTTTATTTTATTTTATTTGTTTTATTTTGTTTGTTTCATTTATTCTCCCTTGTTCTATTCATTAGTAAAGCATTAAGCATTAAGTTTGTTACATAAGCCATAAGCTTTAAATTTCTAAGTTATGCATCCATTTTGACAATCGTAAGTTGGTCTGTGATGTCATTCTACTATTACATGCATTTGTGTGACTGTCATATGATAGAGAGTTCAGTTTAGATGCGGAAGGCTACGGAAACACAAGCTTTTGACCGTAAGCTAACGTAAGCTGGTAAGCTGGAAATGTCAGATACAACAACTACAGTAGGTTGTTGTAACCGTAAGCTCCCGTAAGTAGAGATATACAACAAGAGTGTTGTTATATACGTAAGCTAAGACTGTAATTTACAAGATACAGCAAATAGGTTGTGGTAAAAGTCAGAGATTTGCAAGATGCAGCAACTGGTGTCTGTAATCACAGTGGATTTACTCAAGACGACTGTATGAAGTGTTGATTCTTTGATGCTGACAAAATAAACTACAAGAGACAAAGAGATCGGACTTCTGTCGTGTGAGTGAAACTTTAAGACAAAGCTACGCGTCAAAACTGGTGAAATAATATGACCGCATCTACAGTAAGCCTTTTATAACAATTGCACGTGTATTTGATCTGTTTTTAACTTGGTGTTATTTGATCTTATTGGTTTAGAAATTTATATATCAATCAACAGTTAACTTGGCCGATTTCGTTATCATTTTGTTGACAAGTGGGGCTTGAAAATTCGCCCACCCCCTTAAGTGAGGAATGACAGAAAATGTTTGAGAACCACTGGGCTAGAGCAAGCATTCTGAAAATGGTAGGACAATATACAGTTGTTGTGGAGGATGGTGAGGAGGATTAGACTTATATGCAAATGACTGAACAATGACCGACCACGCTGTATGATGAACCAGAGGCTATATCACATGTATACTGAAAATTGTTTATCCTTATTAAATCACATGTATCCTGCAAGTTGTTTAATCTAAAATTTAATCCATGTTTTAAGTAATTATATCGGAGACAAAGTAGCATCAGTAGAAGCATGTTTTATGTTTTGTTTTGTTTCTGCTATACACGTATATATTGCAGGATGGAATATATCCTGTGCCTGATCCATGGTGTAGGGTTTCTTGTACAATTTGCTGTGGCATATGGAAAAAGGTTGTGGAAAAAGCCCCAAAGAAACGATGGGACATGCTGAGACATGATCTGGCCGACTGGCATCCGAAAGATCCAAGATGGACTAAGGAGTTCATTACCATGGCGGATGACGAAGGACTTCAAATAACTCAAGGCTAAGACATAGAGAACGTTTGACTTTGATGGAGACAGCAGACTTCGTCTGGTAACAACTTCAACTGGCTATAAATGATCCTTGTGGGACAGTTAGATTTGATTATGTCTTCATGGAGGTATCAAAGACCATAACTAAAGTAATGTTGGGGATTCCACAGGTATACGGATACACCGACATACCTGCAGTACATGCTAGACGCTCTGTCTACAGCTGAACAGTGGTTAGAAATTTTGTGTCTTGAAATAGGCAGGCCGAACCAGATCCCACTATCAATGCTGTTGAAATGTGGACCTGTACTGTATGTACTTGAATATACCGATGAGGATCATAAGATACTGATGGACGAGGGGAGTGATAACCTTGATACACTATCCCTGTTCTACAGAGACCCTAACTCACTCTTTAAATGGCGCTGATGGCTGATGAATATGATAATATTAAATCAACATAATATTACTCTTAGTGAAATAATATAGAGGTGAGGTGAGAAAAGCAGACAGGGAGTAAGACAGATCATAAAACATAGCAGTAAGGGGATGGATAGTGACACTCAGTGTACAGTGTGCACCCAACATACATGAACTGTAGACTGACTAATACATGAACTGTACTTAGTCTTAATTAGCAGTCATGTGTACTGTATGATGATGAGACAAGATAAGGGGCCAGATGCCAGACTTGGCAGTGACATAAGCACATCTAATGAAGACAAGTGTCAGATATACATGCAACGTGTGTACCCCTAGCTGCACACGCATGTCCAAACAAAGAGCATAGATAAATGACCGAAAGACACACAGTCTTATGAAAAAGTTTACTAAGAGTAGACACAAAAATAAAATATGTGCATCTACATAATGAATAATAAAGAATACAAGTATAAGGCCCAACATAAAAGTACAAAACATAGGAAGATCAGTGAGGGGAATAAAAGCTGAAAAGCCATGATTTAGAAGTGGCACAGGCACAGGAGGACCAGGCCTTTGGATAGACAGCGCCGGAATACTGGACTCTGTCCTCACAGGCCTAAACGAACGAGAAGGAGGCCTATTTGCACAGATTTGAATTCGTCCTTCCTGATTTAAGTAAGCCCTTTCTGTGAGGGTTGCCCACTAGAGGGCAGTGTTTTAGTTTGTAGTTTTTGTTCCTAGACTCAGTTTCCCAGAAGCCTCCTCAGTCAGGTGACGTGGATGCTCACCTGAACTGAGGAGGCTCATTAGCATTGTTATAAATACCTGTTTGTTCTGGGAAACTGGGTTGAGCATTAATTTCTGTTATGTGGGTTTTGTTTCCTTGTTTTAGTTTGGTTTCATTATAGTTGGCATTTAGTTTCTGGAGCTCTTTAAGTTTGTATTTGCTTTGATTTGGTTTATGTCTCTTTGTCTCTGTGTCTCCTAGCAGGATTAGCCTCTAGGAGAATTAGCCTTTTGTGTTTACCCTTTTGTGTACGTAACCCCCATTGCATGTTTAGCTAGTAGTCTGTTTAAATACTAATGAGGGTGATACTAACATGTTTAGATCTTAGTCTGTCTAGTCTTTGAGTCTGTCTAGTCTCCTTGTCTGCTTAGCTCTTAGTCTGTTTAGGTACTAACATCTTTAGCCACTAACCTTTAGAGTTCTTAGTCTGTTTCATACCTAGTCTGCTGTGTACCTTGTCTGTTCATTCCCTTGGGTCTCAGGCTACTGGCCTGTGTAGCCATTAGTCTGATTAGCTATGAGCTAGCTTAGCAGCTAATGTGTAGCACAGCCAGTAGACCTAGCCAAGCCTGTCTTGTGTTTGTTTATCCCTTGCATGTATAGTCCCTTGTGTTTAGTCCTCTAGGCTGTTTAGTATGTCTTATCTCGTCCAGTTTGGATCCCCATGTCTGTATTGTATATTAGTTGTGCAACCCCTAGTCTGATGTCTAAGTGTTTATGAGTTCTGTTTCTTATGCTCCAAGTTTAAGCCAACTTCCTTAGTTCATATTTTGTTCATGCTTGTTTGGTTTTGATTATTATTAAAGACTTTTGTTTCACTGCATCACCTCTGCATCTATGCCTCAACACCAAGCCCACAGTCCAACATCATAACAGAACGTGACAGAATGCTCGACGATACAAGAGGCATAGCAGAGGGGCCCCCCCGGGAGAAAATTTTTTGGGGGGGCTGGGACCATCACACCGGGGCAAGCTGACAGGTGATAATCAGCTTGCCCCATGTCAAACCAGGGGACTGAACTGGAGGTGAGAGGGCCTCAGTGGAGGCTCCAGTTCCGCCAGCGGCCCTCAGTGGAGGCTCCAGTTCCGCCAGTGCGCCGCAGGGGAGGCTCCAGTTCCGCCAGCGCGCCGCAGGGGAGCGTCCAGTTACGCCAGCGCGCTGCAGGGGAGGCTCCAGTTCCGCCAGCGCGCTGCAGGGGAGGCTCCATGTCCCCAGAGCCCAGCCAGGACCTTGCCAGGGAAAACACTCACCACGCTCTCTAGCTTCGTTCGTAGCCGTGACAGCGACCCGCCACCGCTGGACTTCGAGAGCGTGCTTCCATCGCCACCCGGTGTCAAGGGAGGCCAGAGTACTACAGAGGCCGCCCAGCGTGAGGACAACACAGTGCTGCATCGGCCGCCCGACTTGGAGGGCGATTCAGTGCTGCAGGCATCGCTCCACCGGCAAGAGCGACACAGCACTGCCTCCAACGCCCGGCCTACACCAGCGATCCGGCACTGCCTCCGCCGCCCGGCCTACGGCATCGGCCCAGTGCTGCCTCCGCCACCCGACAACGTCATGAGCTCACCGCCGCTCAGCCCTGAGGACGAGCCATTGCTGCCTCCGCCACACAGCCTCGGGTGCAGGCCGCTGCTGCATTCGGCGCCTGGCTTCAGCGGCAATTTAAGCTCGCCCACCCTCCCACCCACCTCGGAGTCTACTCGTCGGCGTCACAGTCGGGTGGAATGACCCGGGACATGGGGAAGGGTACCCAGGACCTCCGTTAGCGCTCCGGAGGAGCGTTTTTAAGGGGGGGTTTATTTTAAGGGTTGCTCACTAGAGGGCAGTGTTTTAGTTTGTAGTTTTTGTCCTAGACTCAGTTTCCCAGAAGCCTCCTCAGTCAGGTGACGTGGATGCTCACCTGAACTGAGGAGGCTCATTAGCATTGTTATAAATACCTGTTTGTTCTGGGAAACTGGGTCGAGCATTAATTTCTGTTATGTGGGTTTTGTTTCCTTGTTTTAGTTTGGTTTCATTATAGTTGGCATTTAGTTTCTGGAGCTCTTTAAGTTTGTATTTGCTTTGATTTAGTTTATGTCTCTTTGTCTCTGTGTCTCCTAGCAGGATTAGCCTCTAGGAGAATTAGCCTTTTGTGTTTACCCTTTTGTGTACGTAACCCCCATTGCATGTTTAGCTAGTAGTCTGTTTAAATACTAATGAGGGTGATACTAACATGTTTAGATCTTAGTCTGTCTAGTCTTTGAGTCTGATTAGTCTCCTTGTCTGCTTAGCTCTTAGTCTGTTTAGGTACTAACATCTTTAGCCACTAACCTTTAGAGTTCTTAGTCTGTTTCATACCTAGTCTGCTGTGTACCTTGTCTGTTCATTCCCTTGGGTCTCAGGCTACTGGCCTGTGTAGCCATTAGTCTGATTAGCTATGAGCTAGCTTAGCAGCTAATGTGCAGCACAGCCAGTAGACCTAGCCAAGCCTGTCTTGTGTTTGTTTATCCCTTGCATGTATGGTCCCTTGTGTTTAGTCCTCTAGGCTGTTTAGTATGTCTTGTCTCGTCCAGTTTGGATCCCCATGTCTGTATTGTATATTAGTTGTGCAACCCCTAGTCTGATGTCTAAGTGTTTATGAGTTCTGTTTCTTACAGTATGCTCCAAGTTTGACCCAACTTCCTTAGTTCATATTTTGTTCATGCTTGTTTGGTTTTGATTATTATTAATCAAATTAATTTGATTAATTAATTAATCAAAAAACATGTTATGATGTTCATGCAACATCATAACAGAACGTGACACTTTCCCCTTTAAATATTGCATTAGTGATACAGACCGCCCGGAGAACTCACAGAGGCCCGGTCCATGTCAGGTTCAGTAGGAGTGTAATCCAGACTGCCCTGACTGTCTGAGTCCTCCAGAGGGATGTAGTCAATGCTTGAGCAATTATGATTAGCTATAAGAAATAAAATGCGTAAATACTGTACAACAGATTGGGAATAATAAGACAAATAAGTAAAATAGTGCGACAGAGATGCCCATCCATGGCCTGTCTCTTGAGAACTGTAGAATAAACAAAAAAAAACTAGGAAGGTATAGTAAAAATAAGGGCCACCCTAATATTTTTAATTAAACAAAGAGAAGTGCAAAGATAATGGAAAAACAACTCACAAGAAAACTAATGATAATGGGAAAAACTATGGACACAATGAGGAGTCAGATAAGGCAAATGATATAACGGAGCAAAGATAAAAGAAAGGTAATTATAATCAGTGATGTTTCCTGAAGGAAATCGTATTATAATTGGTTAATAATTTACTAAGGAATGAAAAAATTGTACAGAGGAGGGGACTGGGTGTGCTCCCCTCCCCTTGCAAATTGTATAAAATGAGCATGTATGTCACAGTCAGGTCAGTCTGCTCTTGGTAGTGCTTGGATTCACAATCTATTCAATTCAATTCAGTTTTATTTGTATAGCGCTTTTAACAATTGACATTGTTTCAAAACAGCTTTACACAATCAAAGGAATTATTTAAGTTTGTATGGAATGTGAATGTGTATGAATCAAAAATGTTCAGATAGTCCCTGGTGAGCAAGCCCGAGGGCGACAGTGGCAAGGAAAAACTCCCTGAGATGGTAATAGGAAGAAACCTTGAGAGGAACCAGACTCAACTGGGAACCCATCCTCATCTGGGTGAAACAGATAGCAGGAAATTATCTGCATTTATACAGTGTTAAGTGTTAGGTTCAGCTATAATAGTTGATGTTAATTGATGTTAAAAATGGAGTCCAGTAGTTATTGGAGACTCAGATAGACTTCCAGAAAGTTCCAGTCCTGAACTATCGAATTGTCAAGTCCTTAGAGAAACAGCTGGCAACACCAGTCGCGGCCAGAACCATTTTCTAAGTAGAGAGAATCATCCCCAGACACCAGACGCATCCCAAAGAGACACACGGGGCATCCATGCGATGAGACCTCCAAACAGAAACGGGGCACCAGGATGGATCAGACAGGTCCGGAGGGCAGAGGGAGTCTGGAACACTGGCAGCTCAGGAATGACATGTGTAGCTCGACAGAGAGAGAGAGAGAAAGAGTGAAAGGGGGAGACAGGGGGAGAGAGGAAAGAGAAAGAGGGGGAGAAAGGAAGAAGAGGAGAGATGGCAATTAGGTATGGTCACAGTCACAATATATAATATGAATGTATATTTACTGTAGAGTGCAAGCAGGGACTCCGGCAGGACTAACTATGACAGCATAACTAAAAGGGAGAGCCAGAAGGAAACACAATCATGAGGGCTCCCTGAGATGTAAAGCAAACAATCACCTCACAGTCAACAAACCTGAGTGATCAAATGAGAGTAAGGAAGACAGCATCTAAACATACCAGTTCACCATAATACTCTACGTCCATGAGTCCCCCAGATCTGCTCCTTTACCTATGGCAAATCTATTTATAAAAATGCTTGGCTAAATAAATAGGTTTTTAGCCTAGACTTAAACACTGAGACTGTGTCTGAGTCCCGAACAATATTTGGAAGACAATTCCATAATTTTGGGGCTTTGTGAGAAAAAGCTCTGCCCCCAGCTGTAGTTTTCATAATACGCGGTACTGACAAGCAGCTTGCATCCTTTGACCGAAGTAGGCATGGCGGATCGTAAGACACTAGCAGTTCGCTCAGATACCGCGGCGCGAGACCATTTAATGCTTTATACAGTGGGAGCCACGTCAAACAGCCGCCTGGAGCATGACTGCTCCGTGGCAGTTCCATGAAGGCTTCGTGCATGGAATGTGATCCCCCGCGATGACGCAGTTAACGATGCCCCGCCCCATAAACGCCCCCATGCGCTTTCTAAAAAGATGGTTGCAATGCCGTATAATTCCGCCAGATGGAGCATTGACTGGCACAGTTAACTGCAGTGTCCAGGAAACCCAATACCGTATCTTTAATATACAGACAGTTCTTGTATTGTCAACATAGTTTCATAAATAGATGAAAAAACAACAACAACAAACCGATTAATAAAACAGATTTGTTAAATCACTCAATACATAACCCATGATGATTATGCTATTTATTATTTAATAATGAATTAATAAAATTAGTTAGTGAAATATTTTTAAGACATCCTGAAATGATCCTTAAAGACACGGTAGCGGCTGTAATTTGTCTATACCGATCATTGTAGGTACGGAATAAAAACGCGGGCTGTGTACAGTATTTTATATTACTGTGTATTTTACCCCGTTCCATTTAATATACTGATAGATAATATTTTGCTGCAAAGTAAAGCTCAAAATGTAACGTCTGCTTGGGTTTGTTTTCGTTATATTTTTGATGATGTTTTCGCTGATTTTTTCACTGATAGTCTACAAGTGGCATAAGAGGCAATTAATGGCGCATGCAACCTGGAACAAATATCTGCCCATATGGATCAGTATTTCTTTAGTCATTTAATCATGCATAATGCTCCCCCGTCAAAAGATCTGATGGGGCATTAATCACTTATCACAACTGTGAATGGATGAAGCAGCAGAGACACATTAAATCCCCATAAACACTTGGAGACAATAGTAAAAAAAAGTTCCAGAGGGTCAGCGCCTGTTATACTATTGTATTTTTACTGATTTTTTTTTTTTTTTACTGCTTATATTTCGTTGGGTTTTACGCAATTTCATGTGTGTGTGTGTGTGTGTGTGTGTGTGTGCGTGCGCGCACGAGAGAGAGGATACTCTGACAAGACCAACCTCCGTGTGGCTCCAGTGGCGCAATCGGTTAGTGCGTGACACTTATAAAGCGGTCCAGGTGAAGCAATGCCGAGTTCGAGTCTCACCTAAAGCACCCAAAGCTTTTTACTGCATATCGCGCTGTGTATGTGACAAATCAAATTTTACTTTGAAAGTAAAGCTTAAAATGTAACTTCTGCTTTGGTTTGTTTTCGTTATATTTTTGATGTTTTCGCTGAAAGTCAAATTGGCATAACAAATTGATTAATGGCGCATAATATCTGGAACAAATATCTGTCCATACGGATCAGTGTGTCTTTAGTCATTTAACCAGCATAATGTCCCACATCAAAGATCTGATGGGGCATCAATCACTTATCACAACGGTGTATAGATGCAGCAGCAGAGACAGATTTAATCCCCATAAACATTCACACTTGAAAACAAAACTAACAGAAGTAAACAGTTCTAGAGTGTTAGTGCCTGTTATCACAGGACAGGAATCACCTACAGGATACTACTGTATTTTACTGCTCATATTTTTTACCCTAGTTTCATTTGGTTTTACGCGATTTCATGTATTATTTGTGTGTGTCTGTGTGTGTACAGTGTGTCTGTGTGTGTGTGTGTGTGTGAGTGCGAGAGAGGGCTTTCATGCTGATTTATCCAAGGTTACTAAAACCTGGCTTACTACCTATAAAAAATATTTCAATTTAACTCATGGGTCTCAATCACAGATGACACGACAAATTATATACTCTGAAACGTTCATTTGAACATTTAAAAATATATACAAAAACATGAATACTAATGTTATCATGGTGTAAATTATTAACATTAGGTTAGGTCCTGCCCTTAATTAATTCATATTATAATTACTTTTACATAGTATAGTTACTGGACTGACATGACCAAAAACTAGCTATTTCATTTAGCCTTTCTAAAATCAACCCATATATCATTTATAATCAGAAAACATAAAACATATTATGATCTGTTCAATAGCCCATCTGTTTTAATTTAGTTTGTATTTTTTATTATTCATAAGACAACCTTTCAGTTTTGTAAATATTTTAGTTATAGTGTGTTAAGTCTTACTTTAGGTTAAACGTTTTTGAGAATTTTACCATCCAGCTTAGATAAATGTTATGTCATTGATTGATAAAATCTGGATTAAGGATATTTTATTATATAATTATATATATATATATTTTTTTTTTTAGTTTCCCCCTGAGGGATTGCCACCTTATTGTGGTCAGGGGGTTTGCGTGCCTCAACACAATTCAGCAAATACAATACTGTTACTATACAGTAAGGCCAGGTAAAAACAGTGCTTGAACATGATGCGCCCCTCCCCCACCCCGTGTTGTCTGGTCTAGAACGGCGCTGCCTCTGACCGTCTTTTGTCTTGTAAATGAGTATTCTCACTCACCTTCCAATCCCCCCAGCGCACACACTCTGTTTGTACTGTAAACTGTACTGTAACTGTGTTTGCTAGGGCACTTGGTTATACACAGTACTTTAATGTATGGAACACTTACTTAACTTACTGGTTTGGTTTAAATATCGCTTATTACCTTATTCAGCAAAATAAATTCATTATTAACGTATTGAAGTATTTTAGTTAAGGACAAAAACTGTGCTTGTGTTTAGAACTGCTGAACAGCCGAAAACACACACACACCCATCCCCCCGCCAAAAACACACACACACACAGAGCAATTAACACCATGTCATACTCAGGAGTGGAAGGTTAGAAACCTCAATGGAGAATACCAAGTTTGTCGTTGCTCTTTTGGAGTTCTTAAAACCCAAAACATTTATTTATACTGAGAAAAAATTATTATGGGTCACAATCACAAATAAAGTGTTTAACTGGTTTCATTTGTTTCTATGATCAATAATTATTATTATTATTATTTTCAGCCCAACTCTTTGACTATTTAAAACAAAGTTGTGTCCCATTTTTTGCCCATTGAAGTTGTTGGTTCAACTAAACAATTTTTAAATACCCAAACAATCCCCCAAAATTAAAACACGCAAAACATGACTTTAACAATTCAATTTATTCTTCCAAAACTAGTCAAAGTTAAAACAGTAATTTATATAAAACAGATGAATACATGTTGTCTTTTTGCTTAAAGTTCATTAAACTACCCGGATACACCAGCTGCTTATAAGTCTCTATCTATAGTCCTTTTACATTAAAGTATTAATTTTTCAAATATCAAAACTATTAAACATGGAACAGTTGAAGTCTTTGTTTCCCCCAAAGTACTGTATCAGACATTTTGCAGTTCTATGTTCAGAATATACAGTAGACCTGATCAAACATCATTCTAAAGCTGTCGGACTGTGACGTCATCCCTCCTACAGCTCCCTCAACAGCTTGTTCAGGCTCCTCCAGTCCTGTAGCTCCAAAAGTCCAGCCGTCAGCCGTCTGACCCCCCAATCCTCCACAGCGGAGCTCTGCTTAAAGACAACAGGAGAATTTAGTCAAGACAGATAAACTTCACAGAACATCTAGTTCTAATAAAAATAATATATATTAATAAACCTATTTACCACAGAGTGTGTAAAACACTGCTTTGGGGATTCTGTAATGTAAATAATCTGCCTGTGCTAATGTTAACCAGTGAACAGTGTTAGTGTTAACCAGTGAACAGTGTTAGTGTTAACCAGTGAACAGTCTGTATTATCGTCTGCATTAAATTAACCGGGAATTTACTTAATGCGCTTCTCATACAAATAAGTTAAGCGATATAACACTCGTATATGAGCATTAGTTCATCTCTGAAGCCAAACTATAACTTACTGAAGCCCCTCACACACACACACACACACACCTCCCCCTCCTCCTCCTTAACTGATAAACACTTCTGTGTTGTTATTCAGCTCTTTAACTAAGCGCTCGCGCTACCGCGGAAAGTGTATAAAATATAAACCGGGTTATGAGCGTTACTAGCTCCTGTACAGCTCCCCTCAGTCTGTGTCCCTCATCAACTGCATCACATTATATTACAGTCACAGAACTAACCTGCAGATTAACTCTTAACCAGAGAATAAATAAGCGCTGAATTTATCCAGACAACACGCGGTGAGATTCTCTCAGTATTTACAGAGAACACAAACACTCTTCATCAGGTAGTGCAGCTCTTGTAATAGGGACATTAATAGTATTGTCGAAGCTTGAGCATGTTTTTGAGTTAAAGTGGAGTGACATTGTGAGTGTGTGACACTGACAGTAAGCTGTAATATTAACTCCAGACTTGGTAAACAGAACATTAAGTTCTCTAAAGTCACATCTGACCGCTGCTGGTGCTGCCAGTGATATTTCAAACGGCCAATAAAAAAACTAAACTGGGAAATAAACTGTAAACTACCACAAACACATTTTATAAAATAAAACATCACTTACCACGAATAGTCCGTTAAGCCGCCATCTTCATCTCTGTAGTTTGGCAGCGTCAGTTCGGCGGGGGTGGAGGCGGGTTGTTAAAATCACCTGATTGCAACTCAGCGCAGCTGGCTTGTTTTAATGTGTTCTTGAGAACGAAGCGCCATCTAGTGGTGGAACCAGGTAAATGAATAAATAGGGCTTGAATGGGCGTGTTTACTGTGAAATCTTGACACGCCTTTCGGCCAGAAAAGGGAGGGGGGATTACGGCGTGCAAAGGCCATTCACACGCCATTCACACTTCAGCCACACTGTCGCGGCTATTTGGTGTGGCTCCCACTGTATGTGAAGAGTAGTATTTTAAAATCAATGCGAAATTTCACAGGGAGCAAATGTAGTGAAGATAGGATAGGGGTGATGTGCTCATATCTTCTGGTTCTAGTGAGGACTCTCGCTGCTGCATTCTGGACTAGCTGAAGCTTGTTTATGCACCTAACAGAACAACCAGACAGTAAGGCATTACAATAGTCCAACCTAGAAGTGATAAAAGTATGAACTAGTTTTTCTGCATCGTTTACCGACAATATATTTCTTATCTTGGCAATATTTCTGAGGTGAAAGAATGCTATCCTGGTGATATTATCTACATGAGCTTCAAATGAAAGGCTGGAATCTATAATCACGCCGAGGTCTTTTACTGTTGCACTTGATGGAACAGAAAGGCCATCTAAAGTTACGGTGTGATATAAGATTTTACTTCTAGCTGTATGCGTCCTATGACTAGAATTTCTGTCTTATCCGGATTAAGCAGAAGGAAGTTAATTAGCATCCAATTTCTTATGTCCTGCACACATTGCTCAAATTTAGTAAGCTGGTTTTTCTCATCGGGTTTTGTTGAGACGTATAGCTGTGTGTCGTCAGCATAACAATGAAAACTAATACCATGGTTACGGATTATGTTGCCCAGAGGAAGCATGTGAAGGGAGAAAAGCAGTGGGCCTAAAACTGAACCCTGCGGAACGCCAAACTCCACTAGAGAACATGCAGAATAATCACCATTTAAGTCTACATACTGATAACGATCGGTCAAATAGGATCTGATGCCAATAGAGGGCTGTACCCTTATTTCCTACTACATTTTCTAATCTGTGAAGAAGAATAGCATGATCAATGGTGTCAAAAGCTGCACTGAGGTTGAGTAATACAAGCATAGTTACACAACCCTGATCAGAGGCCAATAGGAGGTAATTTACTACTTTAACGAGTGCTGTTTCTGTGCTGTGATGAGGCCTAAATCCTGACTGATACAGTTCATGTATGCCATTTCTATGTAGATATGAGCATAGCTGCTCCGCTACTATCTTTTCCAGAATCTTAGATATAAAGGGAGGTTTGATATTGGCCTGTATTTGGACAGCTGACAGGGGTCGAGGTCAGGTTTCTTAATTATTGGTTTGATAACTGCTAATTTAAAAGATTTTGGAACATAACCAATCCTGAGTGAGGAATTAATTATTCTCAACAGCGGTTCTGTTATTACTGGTACTATCTGTTTAAGAAAATGTGTCGGTATAGGATCTAATATACAGGTTGATGAATTTGCAGAAGAGATGAGTGAAATTAGTTCATTCTCTTCAAGAGGAGTAAAGTATTCTAGGTTTGAATCTGACATGGCTAGGTTAACATCTGTATCAATTACATTGTTCGGTTTCAAAGCCTCAATTTTATGCCTGATATTTACAATTTTATTAATAAAAAAGTTCATGAAGTCCTCACTATTGCTTGATGTTGTTGTGGAGTTGTAGTGGTCTTATTTCTGGTTAATTTGGCTACGGTATTAAATAAAAATCTAGGATTATTTTTATTTTCTTCTATAAGAGTGGAGAGATACGTTGATCTAGCTACACTAAGAGCTTTCCTATAGTTCAGGATGCTCTCTTTCCATGCTATTTGAAATACTAACAATTTAGTTTGACGCCATTTACGCTCTAATTTCCGAGCGGTCTGTTTTAAAGTGCGCGTGTGATCGTTATACCAGGGAGCGAGTTTCTTATCTCTAATAATTTTTCTTTCAACTGGAGCTACATTATCTAAGGTACAACGAAATGACGACTCTAAATATTCAGTCGCCTGATCGAGTTCTGTGAGGTCAGACGGTGACCTAATCGAAGTTGGTAACTCTGGGAGATTACTGATAAAACTCTGTGTGGTAGTTGATGTGAATGTACGTTTAATACGGTAGCGCGGTGCTGTGCGTACATTATCACTGTGACACACTTGAATGGAGACAAGATAGTGATCTGAGATAATTTCAGACAGTGGAATTGTGAATACATTTCTTATAATTAATCCGAAAAATATTGTTAGGTCTAAAGTGTGACCTGCTTTATGAGTGGGTCCTACTACACACTGATTTACGCCTACGGAGTCCAGTATGGACATAAATGCTGTTCTCAGAGGGTCTTCTGGATTCTCAAAATGAATGTTAAAATCTCCAGCAATTAACGCTTTGTCTACAGAAACGACCAGGTCTGAGATGAAATCTGAAAATTCACTAAGAAATTCAGAATACGGCCCTGGAGGTTTGTAAATTATAATTAGTGGAATCGACTGAGCTGATTTAATATACTTAAATACACTTATGTTACTATAAAGAATTTCAAATGAGTTAAATTTGTGTCCGTGTTTTTGTACGATTATCATTATGAATAACTGCGACGCCTCCTCCTCTACCAGTTAACCGAGGCTGGTGTATGTAGCTGTATCCAGGAGGACTAGCTTCATTTAGAGCAGTGGTTCTCAAAGTGTGGGGCGCGCCCCACTAGTGGGGAATACAGACATGACAGGTCGGGCGCAATGAACGAGAGGAAATTAGTGGAAAATAATAGGGAAAAAATAAACAATCACACACAAATAAATGGATCATTAATACAAGTACATTTAAAATAACATCAGTTGTGGGCCGGGAGAAAAAGTGGAATCATAGTGCAACAATAATGGTTTAACTTCGGGCCAACTTGAGCAGCGCTGCTCGAATCACAAACCTGCGCAACCCACTGGGCAGCGCTGCGCGACTCTGACAGAAATAAACCGCACCGACCATCAAAATACATTTTACCCCGCTGGGATGCGCACGTACAAAACAGGCATGGCAAGGCGGAAACAATATTAAACAGTCCTGACATTTTAAATTGTTTTTAATTAAAAACACAGTGAGTCGCGCAGGTTTGTGATTCGAGCGGTGCTGCGTGATCCACCGGGCTGCGCAAATAAACCAGATCATCACTGCGCTATCCAGATAGTTGCGCTGCGCTGTATTTGCGCAGATATTCGGTTCAATTGGGTGCCGCGGTTTCGTCCCACTTTTGATGTGTTTGGCTTCACACACTTCGACAATGGAAGAAGACGGTGCAGCAGCATTGAGTTTGCTTACATGTGACGAAACCAAGAACGAGGAGATTGTAAAGAAAAAAGGTGCATCGTCTGTGTTGTGGAATTGGTTTGGGAATAAAAGTGATATGAATGAGACGAACGTGATTTGGAGGGTACGCAAGTGCACTGTTTTAACAAGTGGTGGAAACACGTCAAACCTTTTCTATCATCTGAAATCCAAGCTTCCAAACGACTATGGCCAAAGTAAAAAAAAAATGCGGCAAACCTCAGCAATTCACAGTTTATATAAAATTACATTATGTAAAACAGTTTTTGTGTTTGAATTTTTATTTATGTATTATGTGTTAGAAGATTTGTTATATCGCCCACCCCTAATGAAGTCTATCTTGAGCTTGGATTCATGGTGGGGATGGTGGGGGCAGAGGAGAGGCCCGTGTGTGTTTTGTGTCTTAAACCACTGGCAGCAGACCGCATGAGACCCAACAAATTAGGAAGACACTTAGAGACAACACACTCCAGTCACATTAATAAGCTACTCGACTTCTTTCAAAGAAAGCTGGCAGAATACAGACAGCAGGATAATCGCATGGTAAAATCTGAATCAGTGGACAGCAAAGCACAAATGGCTTCATTCAAAGTAGGCCAGTGCAAAAAAACTACAAACGATTGTTGAGCAGCTAATAAACATGGGGTCAATTATGCAATGATAAGTGACAACGTAAGCCTTTTATAACAATTGCACGTGCATTTTATCTGTTTTTAACTTGGTGGTGTTTGATCTTATTGGATTAGAAATTGATATTTCAATAAACAGTAAACTTGGCCGATTTCGTTATTATTTTGTTGACAAGTGGGGCTTGAAAATTCGCTCAGCCCCTTAATCAGTGGTTCTCAAACTTTTTCTGTCATTCGCCACGAATGACAGAAAAAGTTTGAGAACCACTGATTTAGAGCCACATACTCGTCCTGTTTAACCCATGTTTCAGTTAAACCGAGTATATCAAACGCCTGATCTGTGATAATTTCATTAACAATAACTGCTTTTGATGCGAGAGATCTAATATTTAACAATCCTAGCTTCAGATCAGAGGTGCCGGCTCCGCATTCAGTGTGATCTGAGTTTGTGGTCTTTATGTTAATTAAATTATTAAAACAGACTTTCTGAGTCTTTCTACATTTTTGCTTAGCTTGGGCAACAGACACAGTCTCAATATGGTGAACCCTGAGTGACGACTCTATGCAGCTTGGTTTAGCCTGTCTGTCTGCTCCCTGGTCCGGGCTCTGGATTGTCACCGATTAACTAGACCTCTACTGAGACTATGTGCTATACTACAGGAAATGAGAGCAGCACCTTCCCGAGTGGGATGGGCACCGTCCCGCCCTAACAGGCCAGCTTTGCCCTCAAAGGTCTTCCAATTATCTATAAAGCCCACATTATTTTTGGAGCACCACCTGGACATCCAGCGGTTCAGCGACCATAACCTGCTGTAAGCTATGTCGCCACGTCTCATTGGTATGGGACCAGAGCATATTACTTCATCGGATATCGCCTTCGCTAATTTAAACACCTCTGTAAAGTTACTCTTACTAACCTCTGACTGACGAAGGCGTATATCGTTATGTACATATCGTTATGTACATATCGTTATGTACATATCGTTATGTATGCTCCAGCATGTACCACTATCTTAGAGAACCTGTGCTGTCCTAGAGCCCTAAGATTACCTGCTATGTTCGGTGCTCTGGCTCCCGGGATACACCTAACCGCTGCCGCTGGCGCCCCTAAAGGTCTAGCTAATTTCACGTGTCCCAGTATAGAGTCTCCTATAACCAGAGCTCTTTCAGGTTTCTCAGCGGGTGCATCATTGAGGAGAGCAAACCTGTTGGACACGTGAGGCGCAGAGGAGGTGTGCTCCGGTGGGCTAGCCTTAGCGTTTGCTTTGGCTGAACGAGTATGCCGCCAAGTCGTCACCCACTCGCCCCGCTGTGAGGGGGCTGATTATCTCCGCCTGTGGCACCCAGGCTGTCCGCTACGGGAATAACGCTGCTCTCACATTCTCTAACACTCTCTAAAGTCTGGATGCGCTCCTCTAACGCTGATATCTTCTCCGTCAGAGTGCTCACTAACACACACCTATCACAAGTAAAGTTATCGCTAATGACGGAGGAAGAATGTCTAAACATCCTGCACTCTACACACTGAACAAGCTGAATGGTGGACATGATAACGTACCTCTGTGTCGGAGTTTTAGTTGTTTGGAGATGAATTCCGTTTGTTGTTCTTAGACGAGGAAACTCACGCGTTCTCCAAAAATTGCAGAAAAAAGGCGAAACCGAATAGTATGGAGATGTAAAAGGTAGTTGCTATTAATATTGTTATTGTATAAAGCGATGTAATTTAAACGCTGATACAAACGCGAAACTTTCGCGGCAACGATACGAAAACAGGAAGCTACGTCACCAACAGGAAGTGTTCTTCTGAAGTGTTCTTCTTCGTCAATTTAGGCATTGCAAAGCTGGTTTGAGTTTACAACATAGTTTTTCTTGATGCAATACATAAATCCTGTCTTACTTCATCCAGATATGCTTGGAGTCCTGAGTATGTCTTTGATTCTTTTTACTGATAAATACCGTATTTGTTTGATATTTACTGTACTTAACGCATCATTAACAGGTGGAAGATAAAAATCTCCCACAATAAAATAGCAAATGATAATCATTAAAACCCTAGTAATGTGTAGTTTGCAACTATTTTACCTTTTTGAACTACAGGCAATGCAGGCAAAGAGGAAGCTAGTATACTTTAGTACTCAAGTACTGTATATCCTGCCAATTACCCAATCATGTGGCAACAGTGCAGCTTGGAAAATCCTACAGCTACAGACCAAGAGCTTTCGTTAGTATTCACATTTAACTTTGGAAATATAGTCAAAGTTGGTTCATTGGTTTAGGCTGAGCAATACTGAATTTTTTATTGGTCGTGCACTATTTCACACTAGTTATTGAAGGCAATTCTGTATATCAAAAAAACAAAACAAAAGCAAGTAGAAAAAAAAGTATGGATCCAAAAGTGGTTGGAAAGATAGATTGATGGTTGATGATTGATGAAGTAAGGCTGTCCATTTTCTAGCCAGAAATGGAGGTGCGTGCACGCAGTGAGGGGAGTTCATGTGGAACTATGGTAAACAGGACAGTAAAGCTGCTCACCCTGCAAGACAGCAAAATTTCTGACATGTCAAAAATCCATCTGATTGTCCAGAAGCCAGTTTTCTGGTTGTTCAGGTGATTAATCGGGTGCTGAGACCCAGCTCACATTTGATGTTAAACGGCAACTGAAGGGGCAGAAAATCGGGTCGATTTTAAAATATGCCAGGACATCTGTTTCTGGGGTGAAATTTGTTTGACAAGTATAAGGTGTCTGCCTGAAGTAAGAGGCATGTTATTCCTATTAAAGAGACCAGTAAGGATCAGGGAGTATTTGCATATAATACAGTTTGTTAATGTTAATACTGTTAATGTTTTTTTAAAAATACATTTAATCTCCAAGAACACTTTAGGCATAATAAAATGCCACTGTGTTATTTCCATGCTGAACATTCATTAACACAGAATATGTTGCTATAGGTAGAGCCTGCTCTTTTGCTTACTCTCACACCATTTTTAACAGAACGCGAGTTACATATAAGGGTGCATTGCTGCCAGAAGGGTGACAGGGTGACCTTATCTAGCACAAGTGTCACGCGCTTGACCCACTCTGCTATGCTTGGCCAGTCAAGGATTACAGCTTCACACACATCACAAAATGATATTCATAAAACTGGACTGATAGTGAGTAAACAGTTCGGGACTCCAATAATAGAAAGCTTTAACATACATCAACTTTAGTTTGGTATGCTGGATTTCACATGACAAATTAAAGACTGTATTTTATTGTTTTGACCTGAAACCATCCACACAGAACATGCTGTGGCTTTCAGCAAATACTTTAAGAATATATATAACAAGTATTTAATAGCTGTTTAGGCTAACATTTTGTAAATAGCTTTGACAGTTTACATTAAATCTACAAAATACCATTTAAAGACAGTAATTTTCTAACTGTAGAAAAGATTTAAACCTTAAAATGGAAGCCTGCATGAAGGAAAATGAACAGATATGCAGTGAGAAAAGAATGTGAACATAACAGTAAACTAGGATACAATAATTTAAAAATGTTCAGGCTATGCTGCTAAACAGTTAATATTCAAAATTTGGGAAAACGTACGAGTTTAAGCAGAGAGGAATCCCTGTTTGACTAATACACTATTAAAGTAGAAGAAAATGTTGAAAGCCTACTCCACATGCTTTTGGGTGTCATAAGCAAATTTTATTTAATGCTAGTTGTCACAGAAACGTAAAAGAAAATCATAGGGAGCAGAAGTTGAGACATAAGATTGTAGTTCTTCAGAAAGTAGAATTTTTTTAAATCAACTATTCATTCATTCATTCGTTCATTCATTCGTTCATTCATTCAAGCTGTCATCATTGAACAATGGTTGGTTGCAATGGACTGTGACTTCTTGCCAGCGGTCATTGCTGTCAGGGAAAGATATGGCAAATCTGAGGAACCCAGACCTTCCTACAATGCCTTCTGCAGTCAACAGATTCACATATACACTCATATTGTACACAGTCAGGCACACAACGTGTTAGAAAGTTTATACACAGGACAAATAGGTGTACAGTATATACAAGTCTTGACACTTTATTTACATTACAGAGACACTTGATCTAGAAAAGAACCTTTGTTTTTATACTCATTCTAATGAAGTTGGTTAAGATACAGATAAATTACTGAGGAAGTCCATTTCACATGGTTCAGAGGGCACAAAATGGAACACGAGATAGGGACGAACTAGTGCTTCAAATCTAGTCACTGGAAATATCAAAACTGTACCAAATCGTCCAACTGCAGATTGGTGTCTGGAGTGGAACAAAGGACCTCTTGACCAGTAGTATAGAGCCTAAACTACCAATAAGAAGATGACCAAACGTGTTTTTTTTTTTTTTTTTTACATTTCATTGGCAAATTGAGATTTTCTCATTCACTCAACACTAACCTCAAACAAGTGCTCGTCAGATAGGAAGTTGTAAGCGCAGATGGCTCATTAATATAGTGAACTGTAAACACAAAAAAACATAAATAAATCTACCTAACAGGCAGATACATGAATATTGTGCTTAAGTACAGTAACAAAGTAATGTAGTTAGTTACCTGTATGTTTCACCTCTGCAAACAGGAAGTGCACAGAGACAATTAGTAATAATACTACAAGAGGGATAATAACAACAGTGAACGCAACAGATGCACGACAAGAACTAAGTGAAACACAGGCTATCTAAATAGACAGGTTAATCAAATAGAACAGGGTGTAGGTGAATACAAAGAGCACCAAGTGAAGTGAAGTGCCTGCTGAAAGCAGAGTCTGGAACCAAATTTCAACATAAACGTCTAACATACCACAAATAACACTGACAAATATAGAAAGACCACACCTTTTTCAACCAAACCTGTACAGTATTTAAAAAAATTTCAATACTGTAGGTATCATGTTCTGTAAGTAGAATAGCTAGGACTTATAAAATTATTCACTTATCTTGCTTGTTTTTTCAACCTGCCGAATGAGCCCTGAAGAAAAATGGCAAATTATAAAAAAAAAATTTAAGGATGCAACTAATAAAGCATTTTATGTTTTAGGTGAAGTTTACAAGAGAGCGGTCATTTTTGTTGGACATGAATGACTTTTGCTGGAAATCCTGTAAAGTAAGTCCAGTTAAGGTCTGCTCACATACAGTAAGGTGCTAAAATGTGTGGAGCAATCTGCTGAGTGTTGCAGGTCTCCAGCCCTGCACAGATTGTTTTTATGCTTAGTCTGTTCTCAGCTGTACTGTACAGCAAGCAATCCTCAGGGGATCTGCAAAACGTATACTCTTAAATGCCATAGAGCCAAGAGAGGCAGAACCTGCCTGTGCCATGTTTCTATAGAAAATACCACACATGTATCTGTCTTCTTGTGAGTATCTTCCATTGACCTAATTATTAATGCAGCTGTTTAATGCTTTATCAAACCTAACCGTAATCTTACTGCTGTCCCTACAAGACTCTAAGCCTAAGCCAGATCAAAACGTCCCAGAGTTCAGGAAGCACTGTGACATATGAAACTGACATTTAGTCTCTGGGCATGCATATTGCATAGTGCATCTGCATCTGGGCAGCACAGTCATTACAAGCAACAGATGTTCTGCGTAATGCATTGCTTCTGCTGCAAAGAAGAACTAAACTGTAAATATAAAAGAGTACAGACAGAATAAGGTCATGGAACTACAGTAAGAAAAGCTTGCTTCTATAGATGCAATATTGATATACTGTAAGCATAACAATTGTCTGTATCAATTCTGTATCTCATTATTTATTAACAGTCCTCATAGTTAACAATTTTACAATAGCAGAACATTTTTATGTTACGCTCTTATGATTTTTTTTTTGTTCTGAGAACATTAAATATGTATGTATTATATACAGTATGTATTTTCTGCATGGATAGCACAGTAGGTATTTTTCATGGCTTACAGTACAGCTCAAGGCCTCCTGGTTTAATTCTAAACTCAGATTAAGGTTTCTGTACATGTTCTCCACATGTCTGTATGTGTTTCCTCTGAGGTCTCTGGTTCTCACACCTTTGCGTTTTAGGAAGAGGATTTGCTATGTTAAATTGCCTGTAGGTGTGATTGAGTGTGTGAATGTGTGTGCACTTGATGACCTGCCATGGATTGGTGTCCCACTCTGGGTGTACTCCCTCCTCTTGCCCAGGGCTCCAGGATGCAGGAACATCCTGACAGGAAAGAGCAGTAACTGAAGATGACTGAAGCTTTCTGCATGTTTTTACACAACGTTCATAAATGGCACTTCAGTGTTGCTGTGTCAAATTTTTTATATTTATATACGAATATATTTTTGTCTTATTGGAAAAATTGGGTCTAGTAACATTATTACAGCAATTGTTTTGAAACTGTTGCAAAAATGTTATTTATGGAATGTTGGACAGTTTGGTCTTTTTATTACCTTTTTCTGTGACGAAATTCTGTTTCTCTCTCTCTCTCTCTCTCTCTCTCTCTATATATATATATATATATATATATATATATATATATATATATATAAGGGGCGAATATAAGTCAAACCAGGACTTGTGATGAAATTTCTCATGAATGAAGGTGTAAAACTGATTGACATTTACAAAAAGCACAGTCCAGTGATGAGACTCTTAGCTGCAGTAAAACATTTGAATGGTGCAAGCGTTGTAAAGGCCATACTGTACATCCATGAATGATGATCCTGAGAGAGGTGGCTCAGAGCCCAGTAAAGTCATTCTCGTGAACAGTCAGCGAGTGTAATGCCTGATCCTTGAACGTCGACAAATAACTTGTCACCAACTTATGGAAGAGATGCCTCTGTCTGTGGGAACTGTGCACACCATCATTCACCAACACCACTTGCTGGAAGTTAGTAGTTTTTAACTCTCATAACTTTGTTCTGTTGTTCTACACCTTTAAACAAGTCTATTTAAACAAATTTAAAAACATCTTCACAGCTTTAAACCCACACCATTCTGTTAACTTGTTCTCACACTAATGCTGGCTTTTTAACTGATATTATCCTTATATTATTAACACACACAAGCACATGGTCATGACAGAGCAGAGCGAGGATGAGCAGAGAGCGTATTTAGCTTGTGAGTGGCTGTAAACAGGCTGTCATTCGCCTTCACTTTAGGTCTTGTTGACGGAGTGCAAGGTCAGCGTCTGCCGACATCACACCTTTTACACACACACACATACACACGCACACACACTACTCTGACAAGGCTGAAAAGCTGACATACCCAGCTAATGCATTTGGACTCCAAAGGCTTGTTTGTGTTAGCAGTGACCCAAACTGGCATTTTAGTTTCACTTAACTTTGAGAGAGCGCTTTTTTCCAGAGGAGATGAGTGGGCACCCTAACACTGTTATTTAAATCTTAAGGTTCTGCTCCGGGTAAATAGTTTTGAGGGAGGCACAGCTTTTTAATTTGGACATCTGTCTTCATTTAGAGGTCTCTTAAACACAAGGCCAGCTGTATCGATCTTGTCATAAACCTGTGAGGGTGCAGTAATTCGGGTCTCGCTATAGCGCAGGTAGTTTTCACCTTTTATTTTTGTTTGGGGCTGTAATATTTAGCAGCAGTAATCAAAGTCTCCCAGCCAGCATTGGAGCATGACGAGTGCCTTCACTTGCTCTCTCTCTCTCTCTCTCTCACACACACTTTCGATAGGATTAGGAACCCATTACCACAGCCATGTCGGGCCAAAGCAAACAGAGTCCAAGCTTCGCACAGCAAGCACCGCATCCATCATCACACTGGCCCATTATTCTGCATTCTTGCACTCCAAGCGTACATCAATCTTAATTGGACAGTACTGAGAGACCCCTCACTATGTTCGACCTCAGCGCTGCACGTCCCAACGAGATACAAAGGAAACAAATTAGAGATGAAAGAAATAACTGCCTGTCGTTTCCTATTCTGACTCCCCTGAGGCTTGAACTCCTGCTGCGGCGTTGGAAAAAACAGCAAACGAGGAAGCCGAAAATCAGCAAGGCACTCTACACACACACACACACACACACACACACACACACACACACTTATTGTCTGAATGCAAGCATTATGTGTTAGCTGACTAATTGGATAATGCGCTGAATAGTTTAAGGAAGCTTTCAAGTCTTGGTTGAAGCAAGCAGTTCATAAAGTGCTGTTGCTTGGAATTATTGATTTGAGTGTTGCAGTGGACAGTGGTCTCATGTCTAAATGAAAATGGGAAACAAAGACAAATTCGATCTACTGGTCTTCATATATTTATTTTTGGTATACCATCCAACATTAAGGACACTTGATGAAATGTTTCATTTTGAGTACATGGTTATTGCTGAACAGCGGTCAGTTGTGTTGCTGTACTTCTGGAGCACATGGGGGTCAGGAGTCCTACTATGATTGTAATATGGTTCTACCATGCATACAATCTCATTCACTCGTGAACATCAAGACTAGGTGATGGTTTACTGAGCATAGTCCTCACCTCCTGTCCATCACAGCATGAATGCTCCTCCTCTATCCCACCACCACTCTTTAAAAATCAATTACTTGTTGAGACAAGCATGTTGTATTAAAATTAAATAATGGGATTAATTAATTAATTGTTTCTAAGAAGGTGTTCATGAAAATAGTCCGGCGACTACATTCTAATTGACATTAATGGAACTAAATAATGTCTTAAATTTTACAATCATTAACCCAAGACACATTTACTGAACTCTTAACATTATTGCTTGTTTGTATTTGCAGAACCCAAAAACCTTTTTTCTCTTTTCTTTTTTTTTTTTTTTGTAAAAACCCATCCACCCAAAATCAACTCAATACTGCTCTCATGTGGAGACATGAGAAATTTACATCTTAGCAGTGAAAAATATTTGAAATGCAGTCAAATGTATAAAGAAGTTTGAATAATGAGATTGCAATAAACTTAAAATATTATAATGACATCTTTTATAGACATTCTCTTTCTAAATCAAAGCAGACAATAGTCACGTTTCATTGGCAAATAATATAATATGATTTTAAGCATTTGTTTCGAGAAAGAAGCAAAATCTGCCAATATAATAAGGACATTTATTAAATTTCACAATAATATAGTATATTAATTACATAATAATGTAAGATAAAAACAGCCATGTTTAAAATATTCCCACACATGAGTAAATCAGCTAAATACATTTTCCTTTGCTCTGGTGCCTATAAACCAATATTTCCTACATAGAGTAGTTAGTTAGTTTTCATGTATTTATTAAAAGGTACTTACAGTGCTCTTTAATTAGAAAACATGTTCTTTCCACAGTGGATTCAAAACTGCATTGTTTCCCTATCAAAAAGTGAGTACAATAAAATATAATTTGCATGCCTATTAATAATAGCAACCAAGAATGAATATTTTGCTTATTGACTTTACTCCAGTGGTTGTCTGCAGCCTATTCCAGGGAGCTTGGGGCACAACACGGGGGACACTGTGCGTGTGCATCTGAAGTGATTATCAGGTCAGGATAGCATAATTACATAGACATTAAATGGCATTGCATATCACTAACACATCACTATTCTTTTTGTTTTTAATCACATACTGTCTATACAACATTTTTTAAATCAATATTTCATCCTGCATTTGGTGGCATTGGTTATCTTATTTGGGCCTCCTTGTGTTCAAAGAGTGAGAGAAAGAGAAGGCAGAAAGTAAACATGGTAAACATCTAAACATGGCCTCATGTGCACATACAGTAGTCACACACACCAATGTTCTAGAGCTGCATAGAGTGTTTAAAGGGAAGAGGAAAAGAGAAAAAAAATCACACCCAGAATAGGGACAGTTTGGCTTGAAATAACTTCATCATACATTTTTTATTGTCAGTTCGTTTTTGCTTAATTCTGGTCAGGGTTGCGGTAGGTTAATGGTAGACCATTCTTGGGCACTATTTGCACAAATTCACACCTCTGAGCAATTTACACAACTTTTACCACATACTGTAGCTTGCTTGAGTGCTTGAGTAGACCTTTACTTAATGTAAATATGTTGATACATTAATCTCTTTTGTACCAATGACACTGTGCTGCTCAGTGCGTATACTGTATAAATATACACTACATTGCCAAAAGTATGCTGCCTTCACATTCATATGAACTTGACTAACATCCACTTCTTAATCCCCAGGCTTTAATATGATGTTACCTCACCCTGTTTAGCTATAACAACTTCTGGGAAGGCTTTCCACAAGGTTTAGGAGTGTCTACCGAAGCATTCGGGCACACACATCCAGACTGTGCAATAGCTTTTTTCCACAAGCCATCCGTCTTCTCAACAAAAAGGGACTGAACTGAGAAACACACACACACACACACACACACACACACACACAAACATTATCACTCAGCTTAACTCAACTACCTCAAAACATTGAGACTGGACTGACTAATCAACACAAGTGCAAACACACTGACCTACACTACCAAACTATTGTACACACCAACCTGTAAATGCTCTTTTTTGCACAATATTCAGTACTGGATTACTTTTTGCACTAATCTCTTAATTATCCTTAATTCTAAAACGTTTACTGGTTCTGCACTACCTCAACTCATCACCTCAAAACCACACAGTATTATGGTACAGTATGTTGTATTTGTCACACCGTCACTTTGTTGCCTGTTTGCACACTTGCACGTGCACTTTGTTGTCTGTTGTCTCTGGGTTAGCTAGTTAGTTTTTGTTAAATTATGTTGTTAATTTATGTTGTTAAAATTGTCAGGTCAATCTGTCTTGTCTCCGCTAGCCAGCTAACTAGGCCTCTTAGTTAGCGACTTTTAGCTCTTCTGTTAATATATGTTGTAAATTTATGTTGCATGTAGCACCTTAATCCTCGTGGAACGTTGTTTCGTTTCACTGTGTACTAACTGTATATGGTTGAAGTGACAATAAAGCTTACTTGAACTTGATTTATGGTAATTTTGGACCATTCTTCCAGAAGCACATTTGTGATGTCAGACACTGATCTTGGATGAGAAGGCCTGGCTCGCAGTCTCTGCTCTAATTTATCCCAAAGGTGTTCTATCTGGGCAGGCCAGTCTAGTTCTTCCACACCAAACTTGCTCATCCATGTCTTTATGGACCTTTTGTGCACTGGTGCGTAGTCATATTGGGTAGTTGGGAGTATGAAATTGTCCAAAATGTCTTGGTAATTTATACTGAGGCATTAAGAGTTACTTTCCCTGGAACTAAGGGGCCGAGACCAACTCCCGAAAAACAACCCCCCATCTTAGTCCCTCATCCACCACACCTTACACTTCTGCTGGCAACCACCAAACCCAGACAGAAGAGCATGATTCATCACTCCAGGGAACACATCTCCACTGCTCTAGAGTCCAGGGGTGTGCTTTACACCACTGCAGTCGATGCTTTGCATTGCACTTGGTGATGTAAGGCTTGCATGCAGCTGCTCGGCCATGGAACCCCATTCCATTAATCGTTCTATACACTGCTCTTTAGATACAGTATTTTGAAGGCCACATGAAGTTTGGAGGTCTGTAGCTATTGACTACCAAAAATGTTGACGACCTCTGTGCATCTGCTGACCCCACTGTGATTTTACTTGCCCTGTCATTTTGTGGCTGAGTTGCTGTCGTTCCCAGTCACTTCTACTTTGTTATAATACCACTAACAATTGATTGTGGAATATTTAGTAGTAAGGAAATTTTATTCCTGGATTTATTGCACAGGTGGCGTCCTATCACAGTACAATGTTGGAATTCACTGACCTCCTGAGAGTGACACATTCTCACAAATCTTTGTAGAAGTGGTCTGCATCTCAAGGTGCTTGATTTTATACACCTGTAACCATGAAAGTGATTAGAACAATTAGAATGTAATGAACATCTGGTGAGATGGATCAAGGATCCAGATAATTTACTTTTTTCATTTATTTATCTTATATACCGCTTATCCTGTACACGGTCTGGTGCCTGTCCCATGAGACTTTGGGCACAAGGCGAGATATACCCTGGACATGTTGTCAATCCATCAAAGGACGCACACACACACACACATACAGGTCCTTCTCAAAAAATTAGCATATTGTGATAAAGTTAATTATTTTCTGTAATGTACTGATAAACATTTGACTTTCATATATTTTAGATTCATTACACACAACTGAAGTAGTTCAAGCCTTTTATTGTTTTAATATTGATGATTGTGGCCTACAGCTCATGAAAACCCAAAATCCCTATCTCAAAAAATTAGCATATCATGAAAAGGTCCTCTAAACGAGCTATTAACATAATCATCTGAATCAACTAATTAACTCTAAACACCTGCAAAAGATTCCTGAGGCTTTTAAAAACTCCCAGCCTGGTTCATTACTCAAAACCGCAATCATGGGTAAGACTGCCGACCTGACTGCTGTCCAGAAGGCCATCATTGACACCCTCAAGCAAGAGGGTAAGACAGTGAAAGCAATTTCTGAACGAATAGGCTGTTCCCAGAGTGCTGTATCAAGGCACCTCAGTGGGAAGTCTGTGGGAAGGAAAAAGTGTGGCAGAAAACGCTGCACAACGAGAAGAGGTGACCGGGCCCTGAGGAAGATTGTGGAGAAGGACCGATTCCAGACCTTGGGGGACCTGCGGAAGCAGTGGACTGAGTCTGGAGTAGAAACATCCAGAGCCACCGTGTACAGGCGTGTGCAGGAAATGGGCTACAGGTTGCAAATTTTGCATGCAATTCGGAAATCAAGGTGCCAGAGTCTGGAGGAAGACTGGGGAGAGGGAAATGCCAAAATGCCTGAAGTCCAGTGTCAAGTACCCACAGTCAGTGATGGTCTGGGGTGCCATGTTAGCTGCTGGTGCTGGTCCACTGTGTTTTATCAAGGGCAGGGTCAATGCAGCTAGCTATCAGGAGATTTTGGAGCACTTCATGCTTCCATCTGCTGAAAAGCTTTATGGAGATGAAGATTTCATTTTTCAGCACGACCTGGCACCTGCTCACAGTGCCAAAACCACTGGTAAATGGTTTACTGACCATGGTATTACTGTGCTCAATTGACCTGCCAACTCTCCTGACCTGAACCCCATAGAGAATCTGTGGAATATTGTGAAGAGAAAGTTGAGAGACACAAGACACAAGAATCTGCAAAAGGATTCCCGACCAAGTATTGAGTGCATAACTGAACATAATTATTTGAAGGTTGACTTTTTTTGTATTCAAAACACTTTTCTTTTATTGGTCGGATGAAATATGCAAATTTATTTATATAGGGATTTTGGGTTTTCATGAGCTGTATGCCACAATCATCAATATTAAAACAATAAAAGGCTTGAACTACTTCAGTTGTGTGTAATGAATCTAAAATATATGAAAGTCTAATGTTTATCAGTACATTACAGAAAATAATGAACTTTATCACAATATGCAAATTTTTTGAGAAGGACCTGTACACTCCGGGCAATTTGCGTACGCCAGTTTGGCTAATTTGCAGGGAGGGACTGGAGTCCCCGGTGGGGAGGGGGGGACCCACCAAGCAAGAGGAGAACATGCAAACTCCATGCACAGAGACCAGAGGTGGAAAATTAACCCTCAAACCTGGAGGTGTGAGGCCACAATGCGACCCACTACGTCACCTTGATGCTAATCTAAGTACTTCCTTTTTTTAATAAAAGTTAATCCTCCCTATCGTTGCTGTCCTAGAAAAAAATCTACATTTTTGCAGTGTTTACATTTGTTTATATATGAATTCTGTCCACCGTTAGCAGCTGACTTTGACATCTAAATGACTGGATATGTAAATAAAATGACACTGTTTATTTACGTTTGTCCATGGACTGAGCAGAGCCTAAAGAGGACAATATAATTAGAGACATGTGTCCTGTGCAGATGATACAGTAGACTGTTTAAATGAGGCCTGGATGCTGGGATGGGTGGGGTACTGTAATTGGTACTTACAGACAGGATTCTGGGAAAATATCAGGTACACTTTATGAAATGCCTAATTTTGTCTTCACCACTTTTTTCGGAAGTTTAATCTGTTTAGTATTGCTTATACTGTAGCAGAAACTAATCTAAATTCATATTAAAATGTTACATCAAAGTGCTAATTTCCCAGCATGATGACTTTTTAAAAACTATTTGTGTTTATTTTATTTTTTTTTGTCTGTGATAAAAAATTTGCTTCCTGCAGCATTAACTATGGTTTATGATTTTTGGCTTTAGATGGGTTGGATTTGGTGTTTTAAATAAATTGATCTCAAGGTATTTTCAGCCAAACGTTCTGTAGGTTTTTTTTTTTTTTTTAACAGAATGGTGAAAAAGTGTATGAAATAAATTTAAAACCTCTTGTGAGAGGAGTTTCTGCAGGCTGAAACACATTGTTGATGAGAGAGATCGGAGGGGAATGGCCAGACTGGTCTGAGATAAACGAAAGTCTGTATTACTGTAACAAAAATAAGTATTTTTTACAACTGTGGTTCCAGTCTCACCCAAGAACAGGAACATGACTGGAAAAAGAGGACATGATTTTTTCCCAATCAACAGTTGTCCAGTGTGGTTGAACCTGAGCCCTTGATATTCTCAGATTCTTGTTCCTGGCTCAAAGGAGTCCAACCTGATGTTGTCTTCTACCGTTGTATCCCTTGCACCTCAAGACTCAATGTTTCATGCAAGCTAAGATGTTTTTATTTTTACAAATGTATGTTGTAAAAAGTGCTTATTTAAGGTACTGGAGTGTGCTTCTGGAAACTTGAACCAACCTGACCATTTTTCTCTGACCTCTCTTATAAACAAGGTATTTCCACCCACAGTTCTGCCACTCACTTTTAATGTTTTCTTTTTTTCACACGTTGTAAACTCCAGAGATTGCTGTGAGTGAAAATAGCAGGAGATTAGTACTGTAGTTTTTAAAATCCACAATCCGGCCCATCTGGCCCCAACATTCCCAGCACAATCAAAGTCACAGAGATTACCCTCTTCATTCTAAAGTTTAATGTGAGCATAAACTGAGGCTCTTGATCTATATTTTTATTTTTTTCAGTTTTTTTGTTTTTGCATTTCACTTGTCTCTTTTTAAAAATTATGTATAATTTTTTTCCCCAAAGTAATTTCTGTTGGTGCCTAATATTTTTTATAATTGCATTATTGAAAAATAACACCATAATTAATTTTAGCAAAACATTTTATCATTTTAATAAATTGATTTTCTTTTTCTCTGATTTTCTCCCAAATTTAGTTGTGTCCAATTGTCACTAGGGGGCTCCCACATTAAGGCTTCTACTATCGCTATCACCGTCGGGAGGGCCGAAGTCTGACACATGTTGGGGCAGCGGACACAGGTGGAGGACAGCGCTATTCACTCCTTCCGTTTGCATAAGCTCACAGATGCCCCCGATTGCCTGTAGAGCCGTGATTAATGTGGGAGCACTAAGTACCTCTCATCCCTCCCCTCTGAGAGAGCATGGCCAATCAGCTCTCTCTAGACCTCCGGCTGTTACAGCATCACCCAGGAATCAAACTTGCGATCTCCGAATGAGAGATCTCCAATGCACCACTTGGAGGCTTGAGTTTAATAAATTTCTTTATTTATGTTAATAATAATAATCACTGCAGTAGATTTAATATCCCCCTCCGGTTTGCATGTTCTTCCTGTGCAAAGTGAGTTCCCTCCCACAGTGCAAAGACACGCAGATGCGGTTTATAGATATTTCCAAATTGCCCATAGCGTATGAATGTGTGTGTGTGTGTGTGTGTGTGTGTTTTGACCGGAGTTCCTACCACAGTTGTAAAAATGGGTCTCCATTGGCCTCCATGGTCCCAAGTTGGACTAAACCAAAATGTATTCACTTAGGCCAAAAAGTGATAAATAATGTTAGTATTAATTGAGCTACAGACAAACCATGTTTGAAGAACATGATCTTTTGGTGTCATTCCACCAAAACAGAGGCAAACAAACGTTTGATGGTCATATGTTTCCATCTAATACAGTACCAAAACATGTTTTGTGTACCTCCAATGTGTGCAAATCAGATTAGTGTCAAAATCCCATCCTCAGGCTGTTTCTGGGTGTCTGTGTCTCAATTTGATGACTAATTTTGTCAGTTTGACATCTTGGCAGATGCCTGGAATTGATTGTAATTATGAGTAATGAATGAGCTCAACAAAATTATTTGTCAGTTGCTGAGGAAGACTGATGCTTTCTAAACTACGTATTTAAGTGTAATGTATACGGGTTTATTTACACATTAAAATCAATCAAAAGCATATTAAAAAATCGTATATATATCTTGCTTGAAGAAAAATTCATTTAACAACTATTAGTTACAAATAAAGCACAGCAAAGTTTAATTTACAGTTTTATCTAGAATCAAGTAACAGTTTTAGCCACAAACAAATTGTTACAATATGTCACACAAACACACAAAAAAAGGTTTATAAGAGTTAAAAAAAAACAATGAAAGTTTAAAACACCAAGACACGCATCACAAACTGAATTCTAAAAGAGGCTTTTTTTAAAGGCTTCATCGATATTCTTGAAGGACTTTGGTGTACAAGGATTCACTTGACAGACGTCTAATATAATTGATCTTGTTCCAATAAAGAGCCTCCGTTAGTCAATTTGGTTTAGATCTATTTCTAGTCTAGAGGGGATGTGGTTAGGCTACGGTCAATATGTGTCCTGTACAGTGATGGTTCAGTCCATCAGTAGAAGGCTTAGCCAAAACAACATGATGTAGACTCCTCCAGTTCATGGTAGCCCTGGTGGTTAGGTTCTGAAAAAAGACAGAGAGGGCTGTTAGGGGAATCAAATCTACCATGAACTGTTTGCTTCTAAAGCCTCCTTTAGAATTCTTATTACATTCTGCACTGTGCTTAAACCTGGTTACTTAATGTATAAATTACACAAAAAAGCTACTGGAAAAGAACAAAGTTACAGTTTTTTTATAAACCAGTTTGTGATTAGAAAGTAAAGTTTGCCCATTTTTCACTGTTATATGGGTTGCGATGTTCTTTAAATGGTGATCAACTGTATATTCACAATGATAAAAATCATAATTTTATGTGTATTCACTGTTTAAACCTGTCTTTATTTTAAATAAAGGCTAAACATAGAGCACCATTCTCTCTTAAGTTTTACATTAATAATGCAATGAAGGAGACTTCATTTGATTATTTTCTGAACGTCCCATATTATATATGCAATTATGCCCAGTATCAGGATGCTCTTGAGGACACAGATGAGACTGACTGTACCGAGTGTCATGTTTTCCTCCACTAGAGGGCGATGCTCAGGGCAGTTCATCACATTCCCTCTTGTCGCCCCAAGCATGGTCATGATGTCCACTAGATTGTGCTTGCCCTCCTCTCTAGCTTCCTGTATCGCCTCTTGCATCTCCTCAGCTGCTTCAGCAGCTTCCTCAACCTGCTCCTCTGTCAGCATGCCCTTACCCCTGTGCAAATGAGGTGGAGCTAGTGAGCACAAGGCCTTGAGTCGACCATACGAGCGCAGCTGTGCCACGTTACTGCGCAGGAAGAGGAGAAGTACGTTCAGGTCATTCAATGGGCATCCCAGCTTCTGACCACTGATGAGCCCCAGAGCAGGAAGCACCTCATACAATGAGAGGAAACTGGTGTCCCAGCAGAAGAGGCGCAGCAGGCTGAACAGGACAATGGGACCAAGCAGCACATAAGTTGCACCGTTAGCTATACTAATAACCTGGAACACCATCAGGCCACTGATCTTGCACTGCACCAGCGTGGGAACCCAGACCTCATCTTGGAGGATCCCCGTGCGCATAAAGCAGCTGAACTCGTCCTGTAGGAAGGCTGAGAGATGAAAGTAGACCAGATAGAGACAGGATGCTGACATGAAAGTGAGCAAGAGGAAGCCACGCAGAAAGAGCATGCTGACCAGGAAGTAGGAACCATGCTTGTATTGCATGTATCTCTCCAGCAGAGGGTATTCAAAGTAGCGCTTCCTCTTGGCTCTGACAACAGAAATGAAAGAAATCAAGTCAGCTCATATTTACATTTAAGATCATCAGATGTTCTATTTTTATATTGACTTTCTTGAATTGCATATGATTATCTCTAGTGACAGACTAAAGAAAATCAAGACTGCCAGTATTTTTTTTCTTACCTCTGCAACTCTGCTTGAAATTCATATGGGTCTGTATTCTGTTGCAGTTCAACAATGTTCTGAGCCAAGCGCACTGAGCGGTTGTAAGACTTGTCTAGCTCATCAATTATAAAAAGCAGATCAGAACCAAGAATTGGCATAGCCAGGAACTTCCAGATCAAAGCTGGAAGGTACATTATCATTGCCATGATCAGCAGAGAGTAGGGGAACATCTGAGACACATAGATGCACACAATCAGCAATGGTACATAGAAAGAGCATCAGTTTGTTAGCACTGCTGCATCCTACAAATTACAGATTGTTTACATTTTTTTAATGAAATGGGCAATTTTGTATTCACTTTAGCATGTATTCAGGAAACCTTCAAATGGCAAATGACAATTATGGCACTGTTTCTTTTTTTGGCAGCAGTAGTATGTATAGCACAACCACACCTTATGAACCCACAGTGAACGTTCTTCAGAGTTTCCATTTGTATCAAACTCATGGTGCATCAGTGAATCCCAGCAGTAGGTGTCTACATACGCTGCCTGCTTCGATGTGAAGTTGCTGGGAGGAAAACAACTAACCTGTGGACCTTAAAACACAAAAAGCATTTCAATAAGTTTTAACTCTGGACTTTAGCATGTCCTCTTAGACTAAGATGCATAGCTTTATATACAGTTGAACGGCTGACTATACTGTATGTTGTCCTTACAAGCTGGCATATCCAAAGAAAAGTTTTACTGTACTTTATTTGTATGTGATTTTTCTTTCTTTCTTTTTTTAGTTCTTCTTTTAAAGTAATTTTAGTGCTAAACTGTAATCAGAATATTATCATCTTCCTCCTTTCATCAAAATACAGAAGAGACTAGTTTCAGGAGCATGGATGGTCTCTACAGTAACTGCAGTTTTTTTTTTTCCAGGCGCGCAGCTGGTGTGAACCACAGCAGCAGGAGAAACATGCTGTAGTATTTCTTCTGAGGTGGAGCAGGCCAACGGGCAACAAGGGTGGGTCCCTACCGCTGAGAAAAAGCCAAAATCATGCTTTTTATAGACCATTTAAACACTAGTCTGCTCCTGTGAACCTTAAAATCAACCTCCAGTGTGCAAGACATTTACCACAGCTATCCTTACTATGGAAAAGTACAGTGTAGAGTCAATTTTATAGCAGATGTTGAGGAAGAAAAAGGAGGTATACATTTGTTTTTTGTTTTTTTTGCTCTTGTTACACAGGTTTTAAGTGGAAAAAGCTAAAGATATTTCTTAATCATGATGTAAACCATGTGTACACAAATAACATTAATTTGATAATGATGTCAACAATTTGTCTGAAAATAAAATCACTCTAAAATAAGCGCAGTTTGTAAACATTATTAAATATCACATGTGACCAGGAACAGACTTTTATCAGACTGTAAAGAACTTAGCTTGCGTTGCACGTCTGTCGCTTTAATTAGCATATCCTCTAGTTAGACTGAAATAGAGAACTGGGAAAGAGCAGGCTGACTGTAATTACAGACTCTTGTCATCTTTTCACGTCTCTCTTAATCATCCTCGTGCCAATTAACATCTGTGTGAACTGATTGCAGACCAACTCCAGAGGAACTGATTGCAACGTCAGCTGCCTCCACTGAAACTGACAGCTTCTTTTAGCAAATGGCTGTCTAGGGATCTCTCGATACCATGATGTTTATTTCTAACCCACCACAGGACTGTCACACGTGGCTTCCTACAAAATATAGCCATCGGGCTAAAAGTTATTAAATATCTAGATTTACATTTTACATCTTGTCAAATCAATTTCAATATAGCATGTAAAATCAAAGTTGACATTTAATTAACTTTGCATCAACCTCATTTCATGGGTTTATGGGCTTTGAAGGCACTTTAAGCTACATCAGTCATAAGAGTATGGAATTTATGCTATTTGAAAATCGAGATTTATCTTCAGTCACAAGTCACAAAACAACATTAGGTAAAACTTACTGCTGGATACATTAACTACAGTATCACTCAGGTGTGTGCTCGTGTGTTGTGCGCTTAATATTTGTAGTTTAACACTATAATTTCTAACAATTCATTAATTCGATTTCTTTTTGTTCTTTTTTTTTCTAGGACAGAAAGTGCAAAGGTTGTTTGCAAGCTTGTTTGATTGAATAATGGGGATCTTTTAAATAAACCTCGCAGTCCTTCATATATATATATATATATATATATATATATATATATATATATATATATATATATATATATATATACAATATTCTTGATTGTGGGTACAAAATTATATAAAAAATCTAAAGAAATTAAAAAATTCACTCACCGACTGAAATCTCTCGAGCAAATGCCAAAGACACCAGCATTAGAGGAAGTCCTACAGATACAAATTTGATGAATTTGTCTAAGGGCAGCTCCAGTTCCAGGTGACGAAGGCGGCTGTCTTCATTATTGTTCTGAAGCAGGGCGTCAGACAGCACAGCCTGTGCAGCTCTCTTAGCAATTGACATGTCCGCAACTGTTGACCACAAGATACAATCCTCTCTGCTTTTGTTCTGACCATTTTGACAGTGTGTAAATTAAGCTATTGATTTTCACAATTGATTTGGACATGTTTTTTCACATTTTTGTCACCTTGGAATCCAATACTTCCATTCATTTTATTAATTACCTGAGTTCCCCAATCAACACACACTTAAGAAAGAAAGTGATTAAAACACATTACCTTTATTTCTCCGGCTGCAGCAATTGTTAAGTATGTCACACAGAAGTGACCTGGTCCAGAGGCTGGGGAGGACAAAGATGCTGGCGAAGACTTTAAATAGTGGAGGAGGGCCGAACAAAATGGGAGGCTGAATGGGAAAGGGTTAAGGGGTAATTAAAGGGGATACAGAACTCTTTGGAGCCTGATGGAGTAGCAGTCGGAGACAGAACAGGAGAGCAATTAGAGAGAGAGAGAGAGAGAGAGAGAGAGAGAGAGAGAGAGAGAGAGAGAATAAGGAATGGTGGAGGCCAACAGCTCCCTAAAGTGCTCATCAAGATGGTGGCTCCAATCCACTTCAAACCTGGCCAGCTCTGTGGCTTTTCCTGCCCCTGTCATTGCCCTCACTATTTATGCACTGCTGTCCCAAGTAGACCTACCACTTCATTGCACTAGCAAGAGAAATCTGGAGGCATGCCACAAGAATAGTTGTTTTAGTGCTGCACTTGGGTCTTTGCATAGTTCATTTAAATAAGAGTGCTGAATTTCCAAACCGTTTAAAACACAGCAAGCCTGGTTTTACTTCCCTATTTAGGCTAGAGTGTTTTACAAAACAATAAACCTCACAGTTCTTCATATCATTTGGTTATAAATATAACACCAAAGGATGTGCTGTTATAGGACTTTAAGGACCTAACAGGCTTTAGACTGAGAGATACAACAAGTCTGAGGGAATAAGTTGTTACTATAAAACATAATGTATTAGAATCTACTGTCAGAGCTGCTCTGAAAATAATCAATACAGTCAATTAGATTTAAGAAATCAACAGCATTGTGGTATAATGTATTATGATTTGTAATATGTCAATTTGTAAAAAAAAAAAAATTCACTTAGTTGAATTATAATTACGTATGCTTCATTTGCTTGATTATAAGATTAAATTTTTTATTAGTTGCTGCTCCTTAAAATGTTTCCTACCACTATTGCATTTACTTTTGTTCACATTTTTGGATATTTAGCATTTCTGTAATCCGGAATCACATTCTACATTACCTGTAATACTGTAGATACTGAAGTAACTTTGGGACTTAAACTTTGGGGTTAAAATGTTCATGACATAGTAGCTTTATTGCTTTGTTAAAACTGTTATAGCAATGCCATTTTGGCCTATGGGAATGTACAGTATACCACTTCCCTTAATTTACTCACACCAGGAATAACACAAAGCACATTTCCTGGCTTCAAGGTAGTATACAGTCTGTGCTTTTTCTCCATTATTGTTCATGGTAAATAACCTCTTAGCTTTGCCCTTTAATACATCAAATTTAGAAGCAAACCAGTCAGAGAACAAATGAAATAAACAGGAAGTGATGAAACACACAGCTTAGCTGAGCATTCCTAACTACACAGTAATAACAGACACCATATGTCCTGAAATATACTGTACTCCAGATCCACACAGAATAGCCTGTAATCTCAGAGGATTAAGGGCAAATTGGGGAAGATCTGTACTCAGATTTTTTAACATCTGTAATCATTCTGCAAAATATTACTGCCACCACCCAACTCCACCTACAGTATAACAGCTGTGTAAACATGCTATTCTTGTGAATTCAAGAAATACAGTATGCATTCCAATAAATGTGCATTTCTATATCTGTATACACTTAAGACCAATTTATATATGCTGTGTGTTGCATTTAGGGAATAGACCTCACCTAAGAGAATGAAGTGGAGATATGAACATGTCCTACCATTCTTTTGTTTGATTGTTTGTTTATAGTTATTTATTTGTTATTATTTTCTAAAATTAATTGATTGTAAATTTTTCCATTAAAATGTTTGTGTCATAAAATATACAGTTGCCGGTAGATGTTTGCATACATTGAAAAAAAGTATAATAATACTGTATATCAAATTATTTAAAGTAAGGGCAGAATTTCCACTCAAGTAAAATATGTAATTTATACAATGAATAAATAAATAATGATATAATGATTTATTAAAATATGTTTATCTGTGTGTGTGTGTATATATATATATATATATATATATATATATATATATATATATATATATATATATATATATATATACACAGTATATGTGTGTGTGTGTGCGCGCGTGTGTGCGTGTTTATAATCTAATTAAATCAAATTAAGAACATTACAAACTCAATAAATTTTGTCAGTTAAAATTGACAATTTCATATTATATTATATTATATTATATTATATTATATTATATTATATTATATTATATTATATTATATTATATTATTCATTCATTCATTTTCTATACCGCTTAATCCTGTGTTCAGGGTTGCGGGGACCTGGAGCCTATCCCAGGAGACTTCGGGCACTAGGCGGGGTACACCCTGGACAGCGTGCCAATCCATCACAGGGCACACACACATACACACACTCACACACCCAATCACACACTACGGGCAATTTAGGAACGCCAATTAGCCTAACCTGCATATCTTTGGACTGTGGGAGGAAACCGGAGTACCCTGAGGAAACCCACCAAGCACGGGGAGAACATGCAAACTCCATGCACACAGAGACGGGAATCGAGCCTGGCCGGGGAATCGAACCCTGGACCCTGGAGGTGCAAGGCGACAGTGCTAACCACTACACCACTGGATATTATAATATATAATATAATATTATATAATATTATATTATATTATATTATTGACATAATATTCATATATAAAACCTAAACATGGCCAGATTATTATTTTTTTTATTATTATTATTATTATGGATATATATATTTTTCCTTTTTTGAGCAGAATTATTATGCATCTTTAACATCGAAGATTTGTTGTGCAAGTTTATTATTTTTACCTTTTAATTAAGACAAGGCCGACATTATATGCGTACCTGTAGACGAACAGGCTTCTGCCAGAATTCTTGTTAGATATTTGACTGCATTTGTTGGCAGAATTGGTAATGTTGAATTAAATTAGTTTGTTTCCTTTTTAAGTCCAACTTTCAAGCATGGTTCAGAAATTTTCAATAGATTTATATTTCCAAAAGCTTATGGTTTGCCTGTTTTATCCTTACAAAAGCCAACAATGATGCGTGTTTTTAAACATTTTCCAGTTGGAACACAGTTTTTTGGTTATCTTAAAGCATCTAAGATTTAAGGTTAAACTGGAAAATGCTGAGGCAGTCCATCTTCTTTATTATTCCATCCACTTTGTGTAATACACCAGACCCACTGGCAGCAAAACAGCCCCAAAGCTTGATACTTAATAGTTTGTACATTGTTCTTGAGGTTGAATGCCTCACCTTCACTCTTCTGAACATACCTCTGGTTTAAATATTCTTCCAGAACACTTTTTCTTTGTCTGTGTAACCAGCAGCGTACTTAACTCAACCTTAAAAGTGTAATAAAAACAACCCATGACTGTAGGCAGTTACACTGGAGTTACAGCAGCATCAAGTTCCTACTGTATATATGTAGTTCCTGGATTGTTTCTGAAGAAATTTCCTTTGACCTTCAGGTCAAAGTTTGGGTCTCTACTTCCAGATCTTAGCTAAGTTGCTACACCTCCCAAAAAAGTTTACTCACTTAGTTGTTAGAAATGGCTCTATGGGACACCCATCTCAGATCTGCACTGAACTCAATGGACTTTCTCATTGCACTCAATCCAAACAAACCTTTTTAATGTTGGCACAGACAATCTGCCAGATGGAGTCAATCATTTATTATTAGAAAGAGGAAGTTGACAGTCCTTGGACCAGCACCAATTAAAAAATTGTAAATAATAAAGTGAGTGTGTATATTTTTGGGCCTTTACAGGTATGTATAATTTTGGCCATCTATTGATTTCAGAAAACTCAAATTAAATTAAATATTGTACCCCAAATTCTTGAGTTTTCTTTTAACAACGATGAATGTACAATGTTCTGTCCCAGAAGATAATTAGTTTACGACAATCTCCAAAAAGCAGAATATATCCATTACATTCATATTCATGATGAGTGTATCTAAACTTCCAACCGCAATTGTAAGCATTTGCCATTTTCAACACACAACTCAAGACCCTGCAATTATAAGGTTAAAGCTTTATGACTCAATATTTTAAAGGGATAATTTCCCCAAGTCTGTCTAAAAATTTAAATTGATATTAGGTACATTGCAATACCTTAGGTCTTGGTTGTAAAAATTTTTCCTCTTCTATACACTGACCCTACGTATTTGTACAATGTAATTGGGTACAAAGTCCACATCCCCCACTCCATGCAAATACTCATTTCAAAGTTTAGTTGAGGTGCATAAATCAAGTTTGTGTTTTCAGTATTTATGTATTTAGTACAAATTTAACTCGTTTCTTCCCAGAGTTAGCTGTATGGCTGACCAGACTGACCCATCCGGCTATTTCTAGGGAAAGAAATACAGTAAGTGCACCTCAGTTTTCATTTAATGCAGACTTGAAAAAAAAATCACTTTACAATCACAACATGGCACACAGGACCCTATAATATAGTCAATGGATCACCAATCTGCAAATTAAAGACCGTATAATTTTAAAAGCAATATTTTATGTTTGGAATTACAAAATATAACTGACAATTACCCATAATATTCGGCAAAACTATTGATTATGTGTTCAGGATGGAAATCTAAAGTTCTCTAATCAGTATTTTAGTTTTTATTATTATTATTATTATTATTAAATGATTTATGTATTTATTTTCTGAAAGCTCTGCTAGACTGCTTTACAGTGGCCTTTTTAAAAAAATGTAGGCTAGGCATGGACACAAGTTAGCAATGATAATTATGTTATTCAATATGTATGAATATTAAATATGAATAGTTTTCTTTCCTTGCCCATAACACAATGAACAGTAAGGAGACCAAGAGATACACAAGAAGACAATGCTACGCCGCATCCACTAAAATTATCTCTTTTAATTATCAAAAATGGTCTATTGAAACACAATAGATCATGACAACAATGTGTACAAACAAAATAAAAATTTCCCCTATCATTACTTGCTCTGGAAGAACCATTTAAATGCAACCAAGAAAAACATAATGAGAAACATACTTCACAAGACCAACTCCAATAACATTCAATAACAGCTTCGCTCATCTCTAAACATCACATCAGAAACAGCTGCTTCATTCTGGAGAGTGATTGAACCCAAAGCGCTCAGGAATATCTTCACAGTTTTTCTGTCCTTCACAGAAAAATACACAAAGGGGTTCTCGAAGCGCTGTAAAATTGTCTACCATCCTGCAGTATTTCTTCAGTAAACATCACAAGGAACTCTGAGGGCTGGAAGGACCCACTGGTTTATTATCCTCCATCAATGAAATGCTTAATGTGCCATGTTGTCTCTCCATATTTTCTTTGTCATGACGAGAAAAGTACGTTGGCTGCAAGTTCCAGGCAGTTGGCCTTCAGTGCCATTCAGAATAGCATCATCCAGGCAAATGAGAATCCTCCCAAGTGCAACATTGTTGATTGAAAACCTAAAACATAAATATCAAGCAACTGCGCAAATGCATCATAGTCTAAGGTGTGTGCTTTGTGCTGTCAGGTCTTTTACAATGTGTGTGTGTGTGTGTGTGTGTGTGTGTGTGTGTGTGTGTGTGTGTGTGTGTTTTTCTTTCCTTTTTAAAAATTATTTTCAAACTCAGTATTGAATACTGATGCTAGCAAAGTATCACAATTTGAAAACTCATGCCCAAAAAGCCACTTGGAAAAATGGACGGTAACTTTTCCTGTTAATGATGTGTAAAAAATATCATGCCATGAGTTTCACCTGAAAACAAACAAACAAAAATGTCTGGGACAAAATAAGGTATGAATGTATGAATCTATCAGGACCAAATGATGTAGAGGATTTTGTTAATATAACTAAAGCTTCTATTTATTCTCCCAGTATATAACATTTAAATGTATGGTCAATGTGTGTGCATTCAGTAATTTCCCTAAATTGTACAAATAAATTCAATAATTATTGTAATTCACAGCTCATTTTTGCAAACCTTCCCTTGTCTAATTTTAAAGTTCCAAAGCACTTAAGCGTCCAATGGAAACGTCTGAGGCATGTTTTAAAAACGTGTCAGGTCAGTGATGTCATTTCCTGCATTTGTCTCTACTCTAGTCCCTCGCTGTGATCAAGGCGCAGATCTCTCCTGACAGACAGATGCCTTTCTTCCTCTTCGTCTTCTTCCTCATCTTCCATTCCTTCCTCATCCTCTTCTTCCTCTTCCTCCTCATCTGTACCGTCCATGGAGTCCTCGGCTCCTGCCAACATGGCCTGCTGCATGGCGAGAGTGGCCGAGTCAGAGGAGAGAGGCTGTAGGCTGTCCATTCCGAGGGAACCTAAGAGACACACATGCATACAGTAGACACAGATCAGTGCAAGCCTACTAAAACTACCACCGACTCACAGACATCAAAATCCTATTCTAACTAGGAATCTTATGCTGACATCACTGAAGAAGAAACTCTATGATGAATATAGAGCAACCTCTTTGGATTAATAAAAAGTGATGATTATTTGAGAAGTGTATGCATTTTGAGCTATTGTTTCATATTTAAACTAAAATTGTCATTTTGTATTTTATTCCAAGATGGTTTCATGGTTACTTTCTTTCTGGTCAGTGTTCTGTCCGAGAAATACTAGGGAGAGGCAGAATCCAAACTGGATGGGATGTCATGGCACGCACACACGCATGCACACGCACATATTCACGCACGAAATCCTCACAGTTACTAACCCAAGCTCCGGAGGAACTGGGAAACTTTGGAGCTGTAAGGCAGCTACAATATTCACTGCACCAACATGCCACCCGTTTATATCAAAGGTTATGCTCATAAGAATTAAGGTAATGCTTATGGTTAGGGCTGGCATCCATACCATTTTGCTACCAAACTGAAGGAATTTCAACCAAATTGTACCATGAATTCATGAGATCAGATTATCTATCATCTGTATAAACACATGGCATTGAATGTTTCCTTGAACACTAATACCTAAACTCATGCTGTTTCCAATGTTTGAAAGTAACCAAAGCATCCATGTTATGTCTGTGCACTTTGAATGGAGAATTGAATGCAACAAGCGAATACACAATTGATTTCTTCACTGTGACCACCATTAAAAATAATTTTAATAAGATATGTGCTTGGATTTTGGCTGTTGGAGGTACAGTGTTAGAAGCACTAACTGTCTGAATTGTTAGCAGAATGAGGGCCATGTGTCTGCAGCACACCAGCCACGATGGAGTCAGGCCAGAAACGCTGAGTTGGTCTGTGCTGCGACTTCATCTTCTTGGCTTTAGGGGCAGGATCAGGGTTACTGGCATCGAGCATGGGCTGTAGGATACGCCTGCGTGCATTAATAAACCTTAGAAAAAAGACAAACAAGAAAGATAAAAATATTTGTGGTCATTGCATTGACAACAACATGTGAACACTAGATGGTGCCACATGGCTATGGTATGTATTTCTGTGAAAGAACACCAAATCTTACAACAGCGCAACAAAATGCTATAAAGAAGAAGGTGTTGAAGGAGTTGAGTTGCTTCTGCTGTTAATCTTACCAGTTGTTTACTTGTAACAAGGTGAGATTGGTTTGTGCGGCAATCTGTCTTTTCTCGTCCTCTGTAGGATAAGGGTGCTAAACAACAACAAAAATAAATATAAATAAATTTTACTTAGTGGTTAATTATGCATTTATTTAAAAGAACACTTTCTCTAATGTATTTTACATTTGAATTCTAATTCTAGTTTCTGGCTACAGCTGCATTTGAAATGCTGCAGGAACAAAAAATATTCTTCACTAATGAGAGAAAGATAAGATACATATTTCTCCATCACACCATGAGATGCTGGAAGAGCCAGGAGCGCATGATGTTTGTGGCATGTTTGGGAAGGACGCCCCTCTTGTTCTTCGACTTCTTATCATCGCTGTCCAAGAGTGAGGCGAGGTCCAGGTTCACCTGAGATTTCACACAACACGCAGAAAAAGAATGAGAGATAGAGGGACTGCGTTAAAGAGGAAGTCAGCATTAAGAAGTGAGAAGGATGCAACGAGAGAGAGAGAGAGAGAGAGAGAGAGAGAGAGAGAGGGAGCAAAGCAAGTGTGAGGGCACCAGGGTCCAAGGAAAAGGAAGAAAGAGACAAATAGTTAGAGAAAGACAAAGAGAGAGAATTTGAAAGGGGGAGAAAAAGAAAAGGAGAGGGAGAGAGAAGGAGGGAGGGATAGTTGTTGCCACGGAAACAAAGAGTCGCCACTTGCAGTTCCTTTGACAGGGGCAGAAATGCCCTCAGTCACCATAGCAACGCAATCGGAGTAATGATACCTAAAATTAAAGGCGTGGAAGGAGCGAGCGTTTATGGAGGCCTTTCATCACAAAGAGTGGCAATGACAAGTCTCCTTTAAATCCAACCTCATACCTACATCACTGAAACAGGACATGCAGCCAGCTACAGGCAGTAAACACAAAGAAAGGAAGAGCACGTGTGCGTTTATTCAAATGACTTACAATCAGTTATTTAACTAAACAGGACACATTCAAATGAGTTAAATATGATTATGCGATTTTTGCCCCAGATACAGTATTGTCCTCGGTCAATGTGGAGTATTAACATTTCAGAGCACTCTCAGATGTGTAATCCATCTCAGTTTTACATTCCGATAAATAATCAAATAAGCCACTGCAGCAACAGAAAGTTAAAAAAAGATAAAGCTTCCTGCTGATTTTGAAATAAATAAATAAAGCTTTTAAAAAAATACTCCACATTATATTTGCAGCTGGGTGTCATGTGACTTCATTCCCTCCCCCACATACATATACACACACACATACACACACATACATACATACATACATACACACACAGGCGCTTGGAGTGTGTGCTCCAGGAAGCAGGGTGAATTAATTGGAGGCTCCATGCAGGGCTGTCATTACTGAGAGCTCGTTGGCGTCGTAGTTACGGGTTGAGATTTTTTCCCAGCATATGTGTAGTGAAGACTGTGTGTCCCGGGTACTGACCCCAACTATGAATGTCTGAGAAAAGTCTCTCTCACTCTTATCTGCTGCTCTAAACACTCTCTCACAAACAAATACAAACAGCCATCTGCTCTAGAACCAACTGTTGGAGAATGATATCTATTACTGATTGAGAATCGTTTGCAGCAAAACTTTATCAACCACACACAATCAGTAGTGTTGAGGAAATAACTGCAACAAGCATGGAAAGTAGCTTCGCTAGCTGAAGAGTGGAATACAAGGCTAAATTTAGCATAGAAAAAATTAGCATTGCAAAATGACAGTTGCAGTTCATTATGCTTAGTTTTCTGTAGTTAGCTAATGACAGGGGCTAACAACTAAGCAAGCTAGTCGTGTTCAATACAGACAATGTAGAGTTTTACTCAAAACAAGACAAAATTGGATTCTGTCGTTTTTTTTTTTTTTTTTTTTTTTTACAGTTTATTAGAGTTGTTCAGCTAAATCACAAATAACACATTTTGTAGAACATATGAACAGCTTGACAGCCAAATGAGTTTTGGCAGTTTCTGCAAGACATATTGCAAAGTGATACAGTAGATCTCCTACATATGAACACTCGAGTTTCGACCGTTTCGAAGATACAAACATGTGTTCATGCCTGCAGAAGGTAGATCACCTTCAATGTTTGTTGGACTTACAAACAAATTGGACTTACTAACGAGCTCTTAAAATAGAACTCGTTCGTAAGTAGGGGACTTGCTGCTATAGTTTGTGCATGTTTTCTTTGATTCACTGCGATGTTAAAAAGCACGAACGGCTAAAAATATTTTGTTTTAATTATTTGGGTTAAATACTATTAATGTGGATTTTGTGTGATTTAAAATAAATAAATAAATGACTGAATAATTCCACCTCCCACAGATTTGTCATAATGGATAAACCAGATGAAGAGCGAATGAAGTGTTGAGTTTTTTTCACACCCAAAACCATTTTAATTACAAAGACTGTTAAAGATCATGAAAGCTTCAGTTTACAGCAGCATCAGTTTTAGCATCAGGCATATATAATGTTTTTACTGGCAAACTGTCCATATAATGGTGGTTATTACACTTAGCATTGCCAAGTGGTTAATGGACAATATTTCTTAATCAAACTGAAATCATTCAGGTTATAGATCTGATAAGCTGCGTGTTTACATGCTAAAAGCATATAATAAAATATAACATTTTTGATCTGTACAAAATTGTTCTGCTCGCATTGAAGCATTTAATCTGAAGGAAGAAGAAGCTTGTTCCAACTATGAGAACATTCAATTGATTCAACACAGGAAGTCATGGGAACAATATATTGTTTATTTCAATATTCAATATTTTTTTAGCTTCTTTTTAATTACTGTAAGTAGCAAACTCAGTACCACATACTGCTCCTGCCATTTTTAAACAGGATGTTTGTAAAAGGGGATCTTTAGAACTTAAGGAAAATCTACATGTTGCTTGCATTAAAATATTTCTATTAAACAGATTATAAGAGGTTTACACCACCCCTCTGAAAATGCAATTTGATAGGGCCGGATTGGGTCAGTTGGCATGATCTTTGATCTTTATTCTGATCTATAATTGGATCTATAATTGTGATTTAAACAAGACTGTGGAATAATATTATATAGAAACTTCTTGTGAAAACAGTTACAGTAACACTAAATGTGTGAAAGTAGCATCTAAATTAGACTCAGATCCAGTATCATGGAATTCTTTAAATATTACTCATAAATATTACATACTCAAAAGAAGTGTGTGTGTGTGTGTGTGTGTGTGTGTGTGTGTGTGTGTGTGTGTGCTGTAGCAGTGCATGTGTGTAGTGCTTCTCTCACCTGTGTGTTCTGAAGCTGGATGGTCCCCTGCTGTAGAGTCTGGGTTAACACCTGCCCTTGAGAAGTCACCATAGCAACCGGCTGATACAGGGCCCCACCTGCAGAAAGCATTTACACACACACACACACACACACACACACACACACACACACACACACACACACACACACACACAGTGCATCAGACTGAGGAATGTGTAATAAGCAAAGATCATGTAATTCTTGTTAATGTCTAACAAAAATTCAAACCTAAGGGTCATTGAGAGCTCCAGAGTGATTTTACTCCTGACAATGCCATAACCATTCAGCTTTTCAAACTGGTATCTACTTTATGGAAGTGGATATTTAACTAGTGATCAATACCAGCCTAAAATCTGCAAGGAAATGGCATAAACCTTTTGAAAATGCCAAATCCTGGGCTCCTTAAACCTTGTGTAGTCTTAACACTCCCCTTGTCTCAATGGTAAAAAATTATCCACCTTTACTAACACCTGGAAAATAAAGTAATTCTGTTTGAAACCCACCTCAAAATCTATTTTCATGTAGAAACAAGATACTATTCATCACAAATTATGGGAAAATATGAGATTACTATATACTGTAGGTAAATTAATACTAATTTAGTAAAGTGGTAAAGTGCTTGCCCTATCATCTAGAAATTAAAAATTCGATTCCCCGGTGATGCTGTAGCTTCCCTCAGCCGAGGGGCCTTGAGAGAGCTGATTGGCCTAGAGCAGTGGTTCTCAAACTTTTTCTGTCATTCCCCACTTAAGGGGATGAGCGAATTTTCAAGCCCCACTTGTCAACAAAATAATAATGAAATCGGCCAAGTTTACTGTTTATTGAAATATTAGGGGTGGGCGATATAACCAAAATCTTCTATCACGGTAGAAGCAATTTTCTACCTCGATAACGATATATATCACAATATAGCAATTTGTATCTGAAAATGCATAAATAAAAATTCAAACACAAAGAAACTGTTTTACATAATGTAATTTTATGTGAATTGCTGAGGTTTGCCGCATTTTTTTTTTCTTTAGCCATATTCGTTTGGATGCTTGGATTTCAGATGATAGAAAAGATTTGATGTGTTTCCGCCACTTGTTAAAACAGTGCACTTGCGTACTTTACAAATCACGTTTATCTCATTCGTATCACTTTTCTTATACCCAAACCAATTCCACACCACAGACGATGCAGCTTTTTTCTTTACAATCTCTTCTCTTGGTTTCGTCACATGTAAGCAAACTCACTGCTGCTGCACCGTCTTCTTCCATTGTCGAAGTGTATGTGAAGCCAAACACATCAAAAGTGGGACAAAACCGCGGCACCCGATTGAACCAAATATCTGCGCAAATGCAGCGCAGCGCCGTCTATCTGAATAGCGCAGTGATGATCTGGTTTATTTGCGCAGCCCGGTGGATCACGCAGCGCCGCTCGAATCACAAACCTGCGCGACTCACTGTGTTTTTATTTAAAAAACAATTTAAAATGTCAGGACTGTTTAATATTGTTTCCGCCTTGCCATGCCTGGTTTGTACGTGCGCATCCCAGTGGGGTAAAATGTATTTTGATGGTCGGCGCGGTTTATTTCTGTCAGAGTCGCGCAGCGCTGCCCAGTGGCTCGCGCAGGTTTGTGATTCGAGCAGCACAGCTCAAGTTTGTCCGACGTTAAACCATTATTGATGCACTATATGGTTCCACTTTTTCTCCCGGCCCACAACTGATGTTATTTTAAATTTACTTGTATTAATGATCCATTTATTTGTGTGTGATTGTTTAGCTTTTTCCTATTATTTTCCACTAATTTCCTCCTGTTCATTGCGCCCCACCTGTCACGTCTGTATTCCCCACTAGTGGGGCGCGCCCCACACTGTGAGAACCACTGGCCTAGAGGGATCTGATTGGCCGAGCTTTCTCAAAGAGGAGGGATGGGAGGCATTAGCGCTGTCACATTATTTCCAGCTCTAAGTCAGTCACGAGCATCTGTGACCTCACGCAAGTGAAAAGAGCAGATAGCGCTGCCCTCCGAAAGTGTTACGCCGCTCCCAACAGTGCGTGAGTGAGCAGTTCGAAAAGATATGTCTGGCATCACGTGATTTGGAGAAAACACATGGCAGTCGTCAGCCCTTCCTGACTGGTAGTAGTAGCCTTGATGCGGTAGTGCCATAATGACAGGGAATTGGACATGACTAAATTAGGGAGAAAATCTGGAAAAATTAACCAAATCTACCTAAAATAAATCACCCATCTCCCGGATTTGTCTTAATTATAATTCTGTTAGGACCTCAGCACTTGTGGCTCAATTTCTGCTGATTAATTGTGGATCAATTTCTGCCCATCCCACATTAATGTCCTAAAAATCAACACTACAGTTTATACTGAAGTCTTACCCTAGTTTCAGGGGAACCTATACATTGTTAATTTCCATCCATCTAGGAACAGCGACTGTGGAGGCCATTGGTGAAGATTGTATTTATTCCAATTTCTACAACTGTGGTAGAACCATCAGTCAATATTCTGTGAATTCATGCACTATGGACAATTTAAGAATGGCAATTAATATGCGTGTCTTTAAACTGTGGGAGGGAACCGCAGTAACTGGAGGAAGCCCACTAAGCACAGGAAGAACATCCAAACTAAACTTTAGGCGACTAAACTTCTGTCCTGCCATATTGTTACTTGTACCCTCTAAACCTCGAAAAACTACAGCTGAACATTCTGCATAAAGAACATTCTTTTTACTGTCAAACTTTCGCAATGATGCTGTTTCAGGGAATTTTTCCTTGCCACTAACACAACAGGCTGTTCATTATGTGTCCTGATTTCTACCTATTATTTAAAGTGGTATACACATACAGCTGAAATTGAAATAAATAGAAAACTCCATCAAGCAAAACCTTCTGTGTTAAATGTATTTGCTTAATTGAGTTTATATTTATTCAGCTGCTAAAGTTGGGAAAGCGGTATCATATCAGCTATTAATATATGAGTTTAAAATGGTTCTTTGTGAAACTTAGCAGGTGTGATTTATTTAGATACAGTAGATGCTTATACTATGCAGCCACTCATCCTGGGGCAGTTTTGTGAATTGCTTTGTACTCATGTCTGGAAAAAAAAACTCTAATGTGGTATTTTTTATTACAGTGGAACCTCGGATTACTAATAACACGGTTTACGAGTGTTCCGCAAGACGAGCAAAGATTTTTAATACATTTTGACTTGAAAAACTAGCATTGTCTTGGTTTACGAGCACCGACTGTCACGTATCACGTATGAGCTTCTTGTTTTGACACCGACCGTCACGTCATCACAACTGAGCCAAGGTTTTTCTCTCTCTTGCGCTGTGGAATTGTAGGTAATCGTCTCCCCTGATGGGTCTTAGTGCTCGTCTCTTACTGGTATAATCAACATCCGTGCACGCGTGTACTGTTTACTATAACACTGTGACCCCGTGTGTGTGTAAAACATATTTTATTTTGTGTTTGGAAGAGCGTGTGAACAGCGCATGTACTGTTTCTTATAACACACGTGTGTGTGCGCGAGTAAAGCAAAAGAAATTCTCAATACAGAGGTTAAAAATCTATTTTCTTCCTCAGCTCATAGCGGTGTGTGTGTGTCTCTGTGCACGAGCATAATTTGACGCTGTGTTTCTGAAGGGGGATTCACAAACACACAGCCGGCAAACACACACACACTCTGCTCTCCGAAGAAACTCAGCTCAGAGGTACAGTAAGGTGTTCATTTGTTTGTTTGTTTTATTTTACAGCAGTGATTCTGTTAGTTTGTGCTCACACGAGTGTCATTAGCGATGTTTATTGCTAATTTCAGATAAAACAGTGTAGCGGGAGAGAGACGTTGATTTATGACATCTGTTTACGGAAGTGTAGTCTAGTGCGGGAGATGCATTGTGGGTAATGCTGTCCGGTGTGTGTGAATGCGAAGGAGAGATGTAAACTACGATATAGAGCCTGAGTTTTGGTCTTCAGTAGTTTTTTTTTTTTGTTGTTGTTGGATTTAAGTGCAGGATCCACCCAAAAGTTTGTACTATAGCCAGACAATGCAGCAAATAAAAGAACGGGCATTGAGCAGTTTGTTCATCTCATCATTACACGAGCATGAATTAACGGGCTGTTACGATGTTGCGATTTGTTTTATTTTTACTTTATTTTGTATTAATTATTTGTATGTATTTATTTTTTTGGGCTGTAGAACGAATAATTAATGTTTCCATTATTTCTTATGGGAAAATTTCACGAGTGTTTTGGAATACGAGCCCGCTTCCGGAACGAATTATGCTCGTAATCTGAGGTTCCACTGTATTTCATGTGAAATGGATTTGTTTTTAAAATCTGTTTCTTGCACACTTCTCTTTTTCTAGCCACGTCTGGCTTTCTTTCTCTACTTTCATTTAAACATAGACAGGTTTTCTAGTTTTGCTAGTTATCTTACCTGACACCACCTGTGAGTTGATGCTGGTCATGTTGACATTGCTCTGGGGCAAAGAGCAGGCTGCAATGCCTGAAGAGTTAACGGAGCTCGAGACAGATGACAGTGAGGACGAGGAAGTCTGCATCATATCCTGAAAAGTAAGAAAGTGACAAAGTTAGAGAAGGTGAAGGTTGAGAAGTTGAGACAGGAGTGTAAAGTTAAAGAAGATCTTCTCAAAACGCCTTCTTGTTTGCGTGTTACCTGCTGAAGGCTGGTGTGTGACGGTGAATACGGACCCCCCAGGTCATTGCGTAGCAGATTGTCACTGTGCATCTTAGTCTTGAGGCAAGTGATGTAGCGATTGCAGAAATCTTTACAGAGCTCGTTCACCTTTTCCAGCTCTAGCAGGTGGATCCGTAACACCTGGATTGCCTTCACCATCTGCGACACACACCAGTCGTTTATTAGAAATGTGTAAACAGAACCATGCAGTTTCCAGCTATGATATAAATGTAAGGCATAAACAGTATGTTTGTGTAAGAATGTAAATAATTATTTTTTTCATTCATTAATCTTCTATACTGCTATGCCTGTACAGGATCGCATGGGCCTGGAACCTATCCCAGGAGGCTTAGGGTGTCATGTTTTTGGACAGTGGGAGAAAATAGGAGTACCAAGCAGAGGGAGAACATACAAACTCCATGCACACAGACCCGAGGCAGGAATCGTGCTAACGAATACACCACCGAGCTGCCACTTTTATTATTATTATTTGGATTCTGAATGTGAAGTAAAAACATGTTTTGCAAGGTTACCATTTCAATTCCACTAACAATACGACTGAGTCCTATATAAAGATGCTAAGGGGCATTGGTGGCTCAGTGGTAGGTTTTTCGCCTACTATGCAAAAGGCTCGGGTTCGATTCTCAGTCATTGCTTAAACCCCAGCCACTGGTTGCAGTGCCAGTCCCAAGCCTGGATAAATGCCTGGACGGGTTAAGTCAGGAAGGGCATCCGACGTAAAACCTGTGCCAAGTTGAGCACAGGATCAGTTGGTCTGCTGTGAAAACCTCTCAACAGGATCAGCCAAAAGTCTAACAACAACATATATAAAGGGGCTGAAACATGTCTATGCTGTACTCAGATTGATCCCATACATAATCAGGCTGTCAATCAGAAATATTTTGATTCACTGTTAAGGTATTAAGCACAATGCAGAAAGACTAAACGATTGTCTTTTTTTCCTACACATTCACAAGGAAGCTTGATGGCTGAAAGTTATGTTATTCTGTTATTCAAGTTCTCTTTTTACTAAAAAAAAAGGTATAGCGTTCAAACAAACGAGCCTAAGGCAGGTGAAATACTGATTACACAATGAAATCTGGTTCGTGAGGCTCTGGCTGCTTTGCTTTAGTACCTGCAGGCTTCTATCAAAAAAATCTGTTGAGATATTTTCTTTATTATTCCTTTTCTTTCACTTGGGTGGGAATAATAATAAAAAAAACTCCCTGCATGCCAAACTCCCTGTTCCCACAGATCATATGCCTTCAAAGTCAGCACTCAAGGACAACTAAATGGGCTAAAAAGCGCTTTGCCCGGGAAGAGATAAATCTGTCAATTACTGCAGCTCGTTCCGTCAGGGCGCCATGCCATCTTCTGCCTGGTGTAAGCGTGGCGAGGAAGGAGGCCCAGTGCCACCGGCCCGTCGTAAAGCACACAGATGCAGAGTTAATTGACTGAGCTTCACTAGTCGGCCGAGAGCCCTGGTAATGACAAGCATTGACCTTTCCCCCACTTTCTCATTTGCCTAATTTCTAATTACTGCTAGCTGTCAGGCAAGAGAGATAGGATGTGGTGAGCAAGAGAGAATGAGAATTAGGTCTTTAAAGGAATATTGAATTAAAATGAGTAAAGTTCTGTCATAACCCTGATTGCCTCTACCAGCAGGGGGTGCTGTAGTTGTACTAAAAATAGCAGTAAATCGACAGATTTTGAAGAAGATACACAGAGGTGTACAGATGCGCAAGGAAACATAAAGCCCTATCATAATTATGGACTAAGATAGGTACCAGGTTATCGAGTTCGGGGTCCTCGCTGAAGAAAGGCTTGCGCTCTTGCTCCTGCTGGTGCACAAAATTCTCAATATCGACATCGAAGCTGGCTGAGGTGATGCACTCTGAGCCCTGTGTGGCCTGCTCACACTTCTCAAACAGCAAAGCCAGCAGTGGGAACAATGGGTGTCTATGGGGAACAGAGAAAGAGAGGAAGAAAGAGAGTAGGTGGGGTGTAGCATTATCACACTACTAATGACAAGACTTCTACCTTTCAAAAGGAGACATTTCTTGTACTCACAAAATACCAAAAAATCTAAAAGCTTATCTTTTGAAAATGGTGTATGTAACATTTGTACAAATTTAGTTACTTTTTTTTCATGTCCATGTGACATCTGTTTTTGTGTGTGTGTGTGTGTGTGTGTGTGTGTGTGTGTGTGTGTGTGTGTGTGTGTGTGTGTGTGCATGCAGTTGATGATTATATATCCACAAGAGGGCAGGTCAGACCCAAAATGTTGTTTGCAACCAGAAAGTTTCCATGTCAATCTAAAATGTTTGCCATTTCAAGCCAACTATGCATATACGTGCATGGAAACATGGACTAGCTCCTCGTCAAAATGTTCCAACACTGTGGTTGCTGTCATATGCTGTGCAACAAATCACATACAGTACCCTGACTGAAAAGTATCAATTATGAAATCTTTGAATAGTACACTGAACATACTTTCGAATGGGGGGGAAAATTCATAATTTCCTACAGACAAACTGCAAAAACCATAAACAATAACTATATTTTAAAGAGACCATATTAAATTGCATGTAATGTTAATATTACTTTAAATGTTGATTTAATGTCACATCATGTAGACCCAGCACAGTTTATTTTGGGATTGTACCATGATTACATATAGTTTTTCAAAATTTCTGTGCATAATGTGCATAATCAACACCAGCACAAGAACAAGATCACTGGCCTATAATCAACCATTTCTCTGATATATGTTGATTTTCTTAACAGTTGCCCTTTTAGGTCCCTGTATTTAAAGTTTTAACTGGGTATAAGCACAATAACTGACTAACTTCAGAGAAAAGTAATAGTGAAATAGAGCTTGAAATTGGGAGAAGTATCCTGCCAATTAACATGGGAGCATATTGGATTTGGTACATTTATGTTCAACCACTACTTTTTCAGTAGCTGCTTTCTATTTGTCATTGTTATTATAATTTTAATTGCTAATTGTATTTTTATTTATTTTTTTACAGTAACTTGGCTGTAAGCATATACATACACAATCTTAATCGTAATAATCCCAGACTCATACATAACACGACATAAAATATAGCCGTGGCCAAAATTTTTTCACATAAATATTCATTTTTACAAAGTCTGCTGCTTCAGTGTTTTGCTGTTATTGTTGAGATGTTATTATTGTATACTGAAGTATAATTACAAGCATTTCATAAGTGTCAAAGGCATTTATTGACAATTACATTCAGTTTATGCAAAGAGTCGATATTTGCAGTGTTAACTCTTCAATTTTAAAGACCTCTGCAATTTGCCCCGGCATGCTGTCAATCAAATACTGGGGCACATCCTGAATGATGGCAGCCCATTTTTGCATAATCAATGCTTGTAGTTTGTGAGTTATTGTTTGTACATCCAAAGCGACTTTGTAATACATTAATGGTCTCAGGGTGCCTTACTGTTGGCCTGACACAGGACGGATGGTACTGCTCAAATTATAACAAATTATAACTGAACAAGCTTTTTTCTGGATGCCTCAATGGGAAAACAGTCCAATCCCTGTATCTTCTGCAGAATATCAGTCTGCCCCTGTTGTTTTTCTTGGAGAGAAGTGGCTTCTTTGCTGCCCTTCTTAAAATGTATTAAGGTGAGCGCTACGATTAGCCCTTTGTCATGCCAACAGTAAAGTATCCTAAGATACTGTGGGTTTGCTTCTGGGCCAGGGGAGTGGGCTCACTCACAATTTTGCTCAAGAACACAGCCATGAATAAAGAATGGTGCAAAAATGTCCTCAGAGAGCAACTTCTGCCAACCATCCAAGAACAGTCTGGTGACGAACAATACCTTTTCCAGCATGATGAAGCACCTTGACATAAGGCAAAGTGAAGGCAAAGGCCAAGTGGCTTGGCGAACAAAGCACAGAAATTTTGGGTCCATTGCGAGGAATCTTCCCACATCTTACTCACATTGAGAACTTGTGGAACAAATTCTGAAAAAATTCAAGCATTGGTTATGTTAGAATAGGCTGCCATCAGACATGATGTGGCCCAGAAGTTGATTGACAACATGCCAGGGTGAATTGCACAGGTCTTGAAAAAGAAGGGTTAACACTGCAAATATTGACTTTTGGCCACAGTTGTACTATATTACCAAAAGTCTGTGGACACCTGAACATCACACAGTATGCATATGTTCAAAGTGAACATCCCTTTCAAGATTTAATACCTGCCTTGCTTTATAATAACCTTCAATCTTCTATGATAGTTTCTACCAAATCTTTAAACAATAGTTACTAATCCACAAGAGCAAGGGAGGTAAGGGAAAAATATCAATATGTAATATCAGCATTGCAGTTGACTGGGGTTGAGGTCAATGCTCTGTGCAAGACACTCAAATTCTTCTTCTCCTTATAGGTAATCCATGTCTTCATGGACCTTGCTTTGTGCACATGGACATTATCATGCTAGAACAGGTTTCTATCCCTTTGTTCCAGAGAAGGGAAATAGAAAAACTTCAGCATACACAGATACAGTATTCTACACAATTGTATTCTACAAGCTTTGTGGCAAAAGTTTTCGATGTGAAGGTCTATACTGTATATGTCTTGCCATACAGTGTATTAATTATGAAGTGCAAAAAAGTTTCACAGTGAAAGGAAACAATATTTATTGGTAACCCTTTTTGTAATATTTTACTGACACAGATGTTACCAGTCAATGTTAATGTGTCTAATAATGTTTTTACTTCATGATAAGTGTCAATATAATGTTTTTTAGCATATTGAATCATGGATAGCAGGTCATGTACATATACATGTATTCATACACTTATTTACACCTTGAGTAAATCCGCCAAACAGCAACTTTTTTTGTTGGTGAAAGGAAACCAAAGAATCAAGAGAAAGCACACATGGACATTTTGAAATAAAGCAGTGACAGTAGGTAGCTCTATATAGTTTATTGTACAAGAATTACATTTTGCCAAACATAGCCAAACTATGATAATTATCTGTGTATATATATATAATTATGTCTTTTATGATTTTATTATTTAAAAAAAAAAAAAAAAAAAAAATATATATATATATATATATATATATATATATATATATATATATATATATATATATATATATATATATATATTATTTTAAGAAGATGAAGCAATTATTAATTTATTATGTCTATAGATAATTATAATGTTATTAATTCTAAACAAAATTGTGAACCTATGACTTCACACTATCACCACCCAATGTGTAACTCTGTTTACGGCATTGTTGTCATGGTAACTTATTTTGCATTGATCCTGCTAGCTTCCTATTCTTTTCTGGCTCACTCTCATCTTTGTCCTCCAAACATTTCAAAGGCTGCACTGAATATAATGACACTAGTGCAGAAGCCTTTCATAACAATGCGTCATGGTGTTTACCAGACATTTTCTTCTACTCTTCTTGAGGAGTCTCATGTAACTTAAGATAATTTATAAACAGTGTTATAACATTTTAAAGAATGTGTTGTAACATCTGTTATAAGCTGTACACTAACTATAAGGCCAGTTACTGAAAATGATTGTTACATTACTTGATATTGTATGAAAGGCAGGAGGCTGACATGGTTCAGTCAGATTTCAAATTGCTATCCTTTTAAGGCCCAATAACTTGATGATACTTTTCAGCTTTTAGCAACACTCATACAGAAATTGAGGGTGAGTGCATTGACCAGCTTGTCTCTCTAAAATAATAATCAAATTAGCCAGTTCGTAACTGTTTCCAGGACACGCTTGCCTGCTTAATATCTGGAACCCACCTGGCCTTGCAATGCAATTTAGTTCAACAGTGATATTATTTCCCATCTTATCACTTGAAATATTTATAGAGGTTTTGCAGTACTACAAATTTAACCAGGTAAAACTTGGACAAACCATTAGATCTTGAATACAGTAATAAATGTGATCCTTAATTTGTGATGCTTATTGGATTTTTCTGTGAACCATTAAAAAGAGATATTTAACTTTATATGGTGATTTTATCATCCTGGGATTTGAAATAATATAGATTGTGTATAAATTTCACATACTAAATAATTTATGTATTACACTGGAAGATTTCGCAGAATTAGGTTGACCTGGCGCTGTAAAAACCCATGATTGTACGTCAAAATAAAAATAAAAAAACGTATGCACGTGTGTGCATAGCTACTGCGTTTATGTGCTATGAGTCTAGGGCTATAGAGGCATTGCAGCTGGGTGAGGAGATCCTGCTCCGGCTGTAACCCACCGCTCTCATTTGCAGCCTTTAATAGCCCGCTATATTAGACTCTAATCTGCCTGATCCCAATTTAATGCGGCTCCCTTCAGCCGGCGTGAGGTGAATACTAAACAGGCTTGCGCAGAGCACACAGACATTCTGCGCTCCCCTTGGGCTTGTATGGCTCTCCTCGACCGCCCCAGCCACTCGTCCTCCCTCCTCTTCCCAGCCACAGTGCACCCTGGAGGCCATGGCTACGTTTATCTCTCCCCCTTCATACCCTCTCAGCTCTGGATCATAACCTACAGCCTACAGCCAAAGGACGCACTCAGTTTAACCCCTGGAGTGTTTTTTTTTCCTGGATTTTAAAAAACGAACATACTTGGGGGGTGATATATATATATATATATATATATATATATATATATATATATATATATATATATATATATATATATATATATATATATCATTACTCAAGAGCTCACATTATTTTGAAATCAAAATTAGGTAGGAATTTGATAGCTTTAGTATGTCTTGGGTTCTCAACTATCACTCAAAACAGGTAACCAACTGCTTACAACACAAATTTCTGTAAATTGCTTCATGTACTTTCAGGAATCCATTAGGATCATCATGATATGGGAGTTAGGGAGCCCTAAATAGCTTGTTAATATGTGGGTAATAATCAGAGCACTACAAAAATAGTATTCTCATTAAATGAAGGAAATCTTAATGACTGCATAGAACCAGAGGTCTATGCAGCAGAGTGCAAAGCAGATCTTTTATACAGTAGATGTAAAGCAGTTTTATATGCGTTACTCTTTCTCTCTCACTCATTCTCCATATCGCTTATCCTGTACAAAATCACGGGTGCCTGGAGCCTATCCCAGGGATCGCGGGGCACTAGGCGGTGTACACCCTCGACGGGGTGCTAGTCCAGTGCAGGACAGAAACACGCACACACTCACACACTATGGGCAATTTGGGAATGCCAATTAGCCTAATCTGCATGTCTCCGGTCTGTCGGAGGAAAGCAGGGTACCCAGAGGGATCCAAGCAAGCACAGGGAGAACACGCAAACTCCACATTCACAGATCTGGAGGCAAGACTCAAGCCCTCAGCCCTGGAGGTGCGAGGCCCCAATGCTAACCCCTGTGCCACCTCTATACATGTAACAACAACATACAATTAATTATATCACACTTAATGTTGTTTATTTGACAAACTTCTACTCACCACAAAACACACACACACACACACACACACACACACACACACACACACACTATCAGCTATCATTGAATCTGTACATTCACAACCATTTTGTATAAATAGACCCCAGCAAAGGGTTAAGACAACATTTTTTAGAGACTATCAAACTCATCCTAGATTGAAGTGTTACACTAGAAACACGACTCACTAACACTGACTTAAGTCTAAATCAGTTACTGTATGATTTACTGTAACTGACTCCTGAGACATCTATTTCTCAGTAAAACAGGCTCATTTACCCCAAAGCACTGAGGTCTGCTCTGAGCTCCCAATTGTGTTGAAAAGTGTTTAATAGTCCAATTCTATTAATTATGGAGCACAAGTTCAAACAAAAACAGATGCCCTAATCATAGACCTGCATATCAAGTTGAACACTTGCTTTACAGTACATTGTGCTCGAGCTCCTGGAAAAAAAAAAAAAAAAGCCCTGAACAGGCCATATCTGCAGTGCAGAGGGCTGAAGATGTACTTGCCCCTTGAGAATCATTACCATGCCCATAAAAAGTGCCATTTACAGTGGTAGGAGTCAGCAGAATCACTCAAACCTGGATGCAGAAAAGAGACAGTACATCTCTTAAGCTGTACCTGAAAGACCAGGGGTCAGATTTCTTTATATTAGATGTTTTAAAATGTTCTATAAATGCTATAAAAATGTTTGTTTTTAAAATTATCAGATTTTTTTTTGTTTTTGGGGGGGGGGGGGGAATTCTTGAATATCTTTAGAGTTTGCTGTGTAAAAACATCTTTGGAAGAACCGACCGCAGCAGAAACAGGAAAACTATGAACACAATTTAACTTGAAAATGAAGCTGGTGTTGTAGCCCACGTTTGTTTGGCTAGCGTGGTGGGCCACCCACAGGCTCCAGGGCGATGGGGGTGCGCACACCCGGTGTGTTTGCCATCCTAATCAGGGCGAGCCACTGGCTGTTGCCTTTATTAAACCAAGTCTGAGATGCCCACACGCTGAGACTGCTCCTCACACACACACACACACACACACACACACACACACACACACACACACTTACTTTCTTACTTTCATAGGCAAACTCTATCCCCCAGGCTACATGTCTGGAGCCAGGCTTGCACTAGAGGCACACACATACAGTGTTCACCTCACGGTTTATGAGGAACCCCTGCTGCTATATTTCAATCAATTGTACACTTTTCTTTCTGCCCTGTTTTCTTTTCTGCTTCTGTTTTGCTTTACACTCTATCTGTCCTCTCCACCTCTCGCTTGCTTTCTAGGGGGTAATGGCCCATAGTGATACCTGGTCAGGTCTCATTGCTGCTTCACACACATAAAGAATTAAATATAGCGATGCAACACTAGAAAAGCAAAAGCGAGGCAGAGAGAGAGAGATGGTCCAGACAGAAATGTTTTATTGCGAGGATGCAGGAATGGGATTGTGGAACAGTAGTGGTGGTTGTGGTGGTGGTGGAGCCTGACGAAGTCTCTAATGTCCTATTGGGCTTTTATTATACACGCTGATGTAGTAAGTTTGCTGGCAGCATAATAAGAATTCTCCACGCAACAAATGGACAGTAAAGTTGCTACATCATATTCTGCATTGAAAGCAGAGGTGCAAGCTCCAGTATGGAGGATTTCAGGTTCGAACCTACTGAAATATTTTAGGACAGTTCAGTAGGCTGTTAGCATAATACAGATACAGGGAAGGTGATTATACACATGTTAACATTGTCCTGAGCAGTAATTGCCCGGTAATGATGTTCAGAACGGGTCAAGAAATAATCATTACTATTACATATTTAACCTCCCAAAATGTCAAATGAATGAGTCCCTCAGCTTGTTTAAACCAATTTTATTGATTACCAGCTGCACACGGTGAGAAACTGAATACACCGATCAGGATCATCCTGTTTGAAAGCTCTACCTCGACCCCAAGGATGTAAAGATGACAGCTGATGAAAAATCTAGAGTAGATCCAGTTTTACAAGTTAAAATGTTTTTTTTTTATTCATATTCAAAATGTATTTTGTAGGAACATTATTAATTTTGAATCCCAACAGCCATCAAAGCTCCTTATACTTTCTGGCATACAAAATCCATCAGCATGTCACACTTTAATTTTACAGTTCATACAGTGATGTTATTTAGTACATTTTCTCATATTTCCTGGTATTAATTCCTGGCTGTGCCGCTAAATGGAAGTGTGCAACACTTTTGTCATTATGTGCAACAGGAAAGGTGTGAAGTGTGAATATCACGGATGTGCTGTGAAAAAAAAAAAACTAAATTATTTTTAAGAACAATCTTTCGAACATGTCTCCATAACAAAGACTAGCACTGTCGAAGTAATGTTATGGCTAAATGATGGCTTTTTATCACATATGGCTAATCCCAAAATAAATTTGGAATGTAACTTGCACATATTCACAGAAAAGTGTTGCCACCCACATGGAGCAGACAACCAGCCTTGCTTAGAGCATCTTTACTGGTCTCTGCAAAATGTTAATTATAAAGGCTGCACTTATCGCGGAGCATTTAATCCTACGCCTAGAGCACCAAACCGATTGCAATTTACTTTTAACTTATCATGTTAATAGAACAGGTTCACTCTACTCTGTCTGAATGTTTTATTTTAATCTTTCGTCATGTTACATGTTAGAAGTATGAAATGTATGTTCTCTTATAGTATATAATGTGATTATAAAATTAAATGTAATAGAAACACCTGAATGTATTTTTACTTTAATATTTAGTCTGGTGATTTGTATATGTCTTACGGATATATCGGACAGGTGTGGAACTGTGGCCAAGTCAAGAGCCTGTTATAACATGGGGGTAACCACCTGGTTGTGGCGATTTTGCAAATTTGATGGTGCACAGATCACAACTGCAAAGCATAGCGTGAGCCGTTAGATGCTGGGCAATGAATGGCAACGAGAGCTTCCCGGCAGTGAATGTAAACAGACTTTATGGTGCATTACCACAGCTGGGAGCTTCTGCTTCACCGCTCCTCCTTGTGCTATCAAATTAAAAGCACTCCTGATGGAGCACTATAAGCTATGCTGCTATGGCTGCCGGTGCCGAGGTTCTAGACTTTGTTTTACTGAGATCTCTCTCTCTCTCTCTCTCTCTCTCTCTCTCGCTCACATGCTCGCTCTTTCCTACTTGTTCTTTCCTCATGAATCCCTACATCCACTGGAGTTTGATGAGAACCAGCATGACTGTGCACCCTGAGTCCCAGAATCGTCTCTCAATGCAAATATACTCTGTACCAGAATTGAAGGATGTGTGCGAGAGAGAGAGAAACAGAGAGAGAAAGAGAGAGAGAGAGAGAGAGAGAGAGACAGAACAGTGCCAGAGGTATCGGATATTAGTGAATATAAACACCACGCAGAGAATAACACTAAACCATCTGCAGGTGGCTATATATACACATCCATAACATGCTGCCAAAACACCATGCAACGACACAGAAAGAAGTTAAGTTGGACTGTAAATACTGTGCAGAAGAATATTAAACCTGATCATACTGAATAAATTCAACGCTATTCTTTTTTTTTATGGCCTGCGGCAAAGCTCAACACGGGCTGTTATAAAATTTTTTAAAAACAACTTTTCGTATATTTTACATTTTTTCAAATCAGACACCAAGTCGTAAATCTGACGACAGCGTTTTATTACAAGCTTGGAAACTCGTTAGGATAATTACTGTATCACACTTCTATTCCACTGTTAATAATTAAGCAATTCTATTCGGAGAAGAGTCGAAACAACACTACACACCCACAAACAGTAAACAGCGCCATACACCCACAAAGCTGGCAATTAGAGCGATGAGATTTTCAAGCGTTTACACTAAAGTGTAAACAACCTGTCAAGATAAATTACACCGCCACCAGATGCCTGAAGTGTTAGGGCAACAATCAAAGTCTCAGCAAATATAGACATAGTTTCGTGCTTTACACTGATTTACCTGTTTTCACATGCATCCTATTTAACAATGAGAAATTCAAACATCTAGCTCGACCTTCTGGAATAGTTTTCATATTTCTCAAAAACAGTGCTGACTTGGTGCCACGGCAGGTACTGTTGGCGTACTGTACCATATTTTCATAGTTCCAGTTACCGACGGTAAGTTTCACATGTTCTCTTGTCCTCTCCCAGCACCTAAAGCATCCTGGTAGGTTGATGGCCTAGACAAAATTACTTTTAATATGTATGAGAATGTGTGTGTTAATGCATTCCACCAACAGTTCCTAGAATAGGATTCTGGATAACTGCAGACCAAAGATGAACTGAATATTCAGCAATTATTTTATTACACTGGGTATGAAAGTAATAAAATAATATTGAGCCTGGGAGCACTCAAGATAGGATGGAAGCCCATCAGAGGTCACCATGCATACAGTACATACTGTATCTATAATACTATAGGTAATCAACTATATTTACATTTTGGCAGATGCCATCATCCAGAGTGACTTACATTTGTACTGTATTTAATTACACATCTGAGCAGTTGATGGTTAAGGGTCTTGCTTAAGGGACCAACAGGGACAACTTGGCAGTCATGGGATTGGAACATGGGACCTTCCAAACCATAGCCTTAATCATTGAGCTACTCCTGACCCTGACAATATCTTGAGAGGTGAGAGGAAACGCAAGCAACCTGAGCTCAGGATCACACCAGGCATCATGAAGCTGTAACGTGACAACGATCCTTACCAGCTGTACCATTTTGCCATTTAATGACTGAAGATGTAACGGAATACAAACAATTCCTCAGAAACAGGCCTATCTGTCATTGATTAGGATTACTTCCACTTTGTTGGTGGAGGTGGCTTACATCCAGGGAAGGTCAGTCTAGACTTCATCCACCAGACTCCTAGAGGGTTCCCAGACCTTCACAAGCCAATTGTAGCATACAGTACTGTATGTTCTCTCCACTGGGTTGCTGACTAATGGGATGTCTACAATACAGTTGTAAGGGGTTCACCTCACTTTTTTTTACGGTAGCCCTCAATTCAACAAAACAGCAGCATAACTCGGAGGCTCTTGTGAATCATCGAGCTCGTCAGCCTGGATTGGATAACAGTTCGAGCAACTCTGTAAAGGGATCTGATTTATGCCGCCTGTATTTGCAACATTATTCTTTCAGTCACTACCCACATCTTGTGGCCAAAGCTGAGTCTAGAGACTTGACTTGTGTCTCACAGAGACCGAACATAGTTAATTTTTTGTTTTTACTGTCCTACACAGTGTTCGCTTTATATGTTTAGATTTACAACTTGTCATGAAGGATGCACAGATATTCAGTCCCTTGCACACACAGTACATACAGTACACATCCTCGTCTGAAAAACCAGTGACAGATGGACAAGAGAGAGCATGAGACTGTGTATGTGCATATGTATGAGTCTGCATGACTGTGAGAGATTCAGGAGAGTGAGGAACGGAAGGGCAGTGTGTGTGTGTGTGTGTGTGTGTGTGTGTGTGTGTGTGTGTGTGTGTGCGCGCGCGTCCAGGCTGAGTTTATGCTTCCAGGCTGCCTCGGGCAGACTGCTCACATCAAAGGCTGCACTCTTTCTCTAGAGAAGCTGAGAGACCCAGCCTCAGGCCTGCCCAGGCCTTCACACACTCGCCTGAGGGCCTAACGGCTCTCCTACAGCGCTACCACACACTGCTAATCACAGCCAACGCTGCAGCCTGCACACACACTCGTAGGATGATGCATGTGGGATATTATGTTATGCCTGCATCCAAAAACCACTGTGTTATAATAAATCCAGGCGGAGTTACAGATGAAGCGTTAACTATTAAAACAGTCAGAGCAATATGTATTATTGAGTCTTTGAATAAGGTAAGAGGGCATGTTAAATGTAAGGCTCCTGCTCTTCACACCATGTAGGCATGAGGCACTTGTGTAGCTGTTAAGTTATAAGTAACTGTACTACGACTTTTACTCTGCAATTAAAAATGGTTAAAGTTGATTAAAGTCTTAAAGGACAAAAACTGAATGTTGTATGGTCTTCTCAGTTGTATATCTTACAATAACATCATTATCATTTATTGTATGTTCAAAGTAGTCCGGTGTTCTTCTACATGGAGTACGCATTTAAAGTTATTCATTCATTCATTCATTTTCTACACCGCTTAATCCTGTGTTTAGGGTCGCGGGGGACCTGGAGCCTATCCCAGGAAACTTGGGGCACTAGGCGGGGTACACCCTGGACAGGTCAATCCATCGCAGGGCACACACATACACACATTCACACACCCAATCACACACTACGGGCAATTTAGGAACGCCAATTAGCCTAACCTGCATACAGTATCTTTGGACTGTGGGAGGAAACCGGAGTACCCGGAGGAAACCCACCAAGCACGGGGAGAACATGCAAACTCCATGCACACAGAGACGGGAATCAAGCCTGGCCGGGAAATCGAACACAGACCCTGGAGGTGCAAGGCGACAGTGCTAACCACTACACCACCGCGCCGCCGCATTTAAAGTTATATAAGTTTTAAATAAATCCTATTATTGTTTTAAAAGAAATCACTAAAAGCCATCACAACTGTATGTCCTCGCTTAAAGGAAACCCACCACTGAAACATGAAATATGTTCATATTAAAAAATCAATGGTGGCATGTTGGCATAGTGGTTAACACTGTTGCCTTACACCTTCAGGGTCGGGGTTTGATTTCGGTCTCAGGTTAGTGTGCATGGAGTTGGCATGTTCTCCCCACAGTCCAAAGACATGTAGATTAAGCTAATTGGTGTTCCCAAATTTCCAGCAGTGTGTGTATGTACTGTAAGTGCCCTGCGATAGATTGGCACCTCATCCAGGGTGTACCGTGACTTGAGCCCTCCTGGGATACTGTAGGCACCAGGCCCTCCACACAACCCTTTATACCCGTTCAGATGATGACTGAGTGCATGAAATATCACCGTTTTGCTATTTGTTGTAGTTTTGTTTCTTCTGTGTTTCTTCTGTGTTTTATTTCAGAGGTGCACTATTTAATATTTGAAATTTATAATAATCAGATTATAATTGTCAGATTATAATAATCAAAAGATTAAAAAAAAACTGACTCAGCAGATGTATGCTGCATTTGACTAAAACTTTTAACTGAGCATTTTTAGCAAAGCACATACTCATCAACTAGGAATTCCTACTCAGGAAGACAGGAAGATCTATTCAGCCTCAGGTTGAGCAAGATCAGCAACAAAATAAAGTAGAACTTCCTTACTTTTAACCTCTTGAGACGCGAACGTCATAGGAACCTGATTTTCTCCAAACTACAGTATAGTGTCGGTACATACATTTGTAATCCTCATATGAGGACTGTTAGGTATATAATAATTGTTTTGCCAAACTTTCTTTGTTTGAGGACATTGGTTAAGTTCGCAATCAAGTTCAAGTTCATGTAGTGCTAAAAACAGTAGTCTGAGACAGATAGAGTAGACTATAATGAATGACGCTGTATATAAATACAGTATTTGCTTTAGATCAATCAACATGAAGGGCATACTGTATTACTTAAATCTATAAATCTAAAACTATATCACTGAATATACTGTACACTTTTTTGATGATGTAAAAATACATTTTAAATGGATAGCTTGCTGGATTGCTGTACAAATACAAATATGCAGGACTTTTTTCAAGAGATCAAGAATGAATTACTTAGACTTCTGAATCAAGTCAAATATCAGTTGTTTGCCCTTTAACTACTTCTGCTTGGTGAAAAAGAGAAGTCTGTGTTTTGCTTGCAATTGTAGTTCACACACAAGCAACATACTACAAAATATTGATGCTTTAAACTTTAAGACCTCCCAAGCAATAATGAGTGACAAAGCCAGATAAACATGCCAGAAAAGTATTACATGACTTTCACAACTGCTTTCATGAAAATCATATTTCAGTTTTCCATTAACCACTGTGACCCTCAGTCCACCAAGAAGTTGATCTCACCTGTACACAGCCCTTTTGTCTGACTCCAGCTGAGCCTGCGGGTCAAGGGTAACGCTGAGCGCGGCGGCCCCTGCGCCTGATGCCGCTGAGATGTGGACCTGCTGGGCCTTGGAGTTCTGTTGTGCAGTGCCTGTCATCTGTGGAGAGAAACACAACACATCACCTCAGGCTAAACATGGCGACGCTCGTCCTACATTTCCACACTTACAGTACACAGAGTGTGTTTTCCTTTCTGTGCATGCTCCTACTGGATGCCTGCCAGTTCCTGTCATTTTATCAGATTAGATTTCAGGCCGCATCAGTTTTGATCATTTCAAATGGATTAAGACTCTTTATCCAGTACAAGAGGGAATATGGGCAGAGTAATCTCGTTTGCCATCATTTCTAAGAAGAAAGGAAGAAAACAGATGTTCCATCATATTTTTTTTTCTGTCTGAAAGGCTCAAGGCATAAACTAGAATAAAACGTTTCTCAATCTGCACACTTATTCCGAGAGCTAATGTTGCTTCCTCCGTGTCCCGTATGGACAATATAACATGGCTGACAGCAGCATATGGTCTAATTAAATCGGAGAAGGTAATTTTCAACACTCGACCCCTAAATTTTAATGTAGGTCAAACTTTGCATTAAAATCTACTTTTCCTTTCTCAGTCATCACATCAATCTGCTGTATGAAAGATTTCGCCCTTTCTTGCCTGTTGTCAAACTTGTTGTCGAATGCAGAAAGACATCTGTTTATCAGGAGTCACTTCGCTTGTTTACAACGCTCTCGTCCTCCACTCACTCCACTTCCTTCCTGCCCTCTTTCTATTTCTCTCCCTCCTGATGAGGTTCTGAAAGCAGCACCCCCTCCCCCCCTATCCCCGCTGCCTGGGTTTTATATGGGCTTTGGTGGGTGGGTGGATTGATGGGAGCTGAACGGGAGGGGTATCCTGGGTGCTGGAAGTCTTAATCCTAGCCTCAAATGGGAAATAAATTAGCTTCTTCACACTTAACTAGCTCTCATTTGCATGTCTCCATCAGAGTGCTGCTCCACTCTCCCCCAGCACTAATCCTTAGGGTGTAGGGATGCACTAGTTAGACAGGATAGAGGGGAAGGAGGTGCTATGATGGAGAAGTTTTCTCCCTTCGCACACGCTAAGAACAAGGCAGGTGATGACCTGATATAGTAAAAGATGTCCCTGACTACAAACTTTATACATACTTTGATATGAAGTCGGTTTTCAGTCCTGGAGGGTCACAGCTGTACAGAGACGAGCATTCTACCTCATTTAACACAGTCAATTCAACTCATCGGCTAATTACCCAGGGCCCTCGTTCAGTGTGTTTGAATAGAAAAGCACTAATTTGTGCGGAGCTGTGGCCCTCCAGGACCTGGTATTGACACAGGTGATGTAGCCAGATGGAGAAACTGTACTCCATCTCATTTGTGTCTAACAAAGTTAGTATTATAGCACTGAAATGAGCTTGGCCTTTCGAATATATGAGAATACTAGACCTGACCTAAAGCACTTGGGAGCAGATTAAAGATTATGGACACATAAGCATATTTTAAAAAGGCTAACACAGAACAGCGAAGGGAAGCAATGTTTATGGTTCAAATAGAGCCAACTAAGGCTGTTACAAGGTTTCTGAAAACTGAAGAGAAATTTCCCCTGTGTGATTTAATGCTGACTTAAACCCAATTTGTCCTTCAATTTGGTAATTTGCTAGGCCCCAGCTACTACTTACTGTAGCTCTCCCCTATCACACAACAGCACAGAAACTGGCAGAATTAAGGCTGTCATTCCAACAAGAGACCTGAAGTCAGCCACCACATATTTGATGCGAATGTGTAACCAATTACTCTATTTCTCTTCTTTCATACAATAAGTTTTATATACAGTATATTAACTTTTTTCCTCTCCTAGCACTTTCGACGTATCAAAACTGTCCCAACAACTGTATGTCCCATTCAGAACCTGTGCAATGCTGGGATATAAATGTTTGCAACTCCCCTGTTGTTCTTTTGTTATTGCCATTTTTTATCCTTCTTTTTTTCATGAAGATGAACAGTTGAACAGTGATGTGGCCAACTGTGATGATACTGTGATGATACCGGCTGTGCCATTTGTACAGCGCCCTCAGCTGCCGTAGAGCAATCCCAATTCACATTTCTAAGCGGCACTTTCTAGTTTCAAAGTGCCGCTCATCTTCTACACTGAACACACTTGAAAGCGTGCACTAACTGCCCTCTTCTGCATACTGTACTTGATGGGCAAATGATGCACATGATTGGCAAGTGTCACTCTGATTAACAGAGAGCATTCTCTCCCAGACAGGCAGCATGATCAATGCCATAGATTTATTTCCTGTTAAACAAGGTTAACAAGCATCTTAATAATTTGGTTAAGGAGGATGCTCACTTAAAATCCTTTAATTAATTTATTAAATAAACCTACACAAATATTTATACAAATATTTTATAATATAAAATATTTTATATTACAAAATCAATATTCCCTTTAGATTTTTTGTAATGACTGACCATTTCCCCTTTTTGGAAGTTGCTATATCTCCATGTCAGCTTCCTGATTTTTGTTATGACTTCATGAGAGCTGACATTGCAGCTTAATGTGCATCTGGCCTTAAAGTAAAATGAGTTGGATTCATGGAAATGGAAATACACCAGAGTTGCGAAATCATCATTGGATATTCTACGCCAAAAAAGTTCTTAACATGTTAATAAAAATGTTTCTGTGCAACTATCCCCAAAATTAACTTTTTGGTTAAATTTTTAAACTACTTGCATGCGGAATATTTATTTATGATTAAATTTTGACTATTTTTATTATAATAATATAATATATATATGTATAATTTATGTGTAATGTGTATACATTTGAGAGAAAAGTTTCACTTTCTTTAATGCTTTTCTAGTGGTGCTACCGGGAAATCATCTCTACCTAATGTGGCGAGTGCAGCAGAAATTTAGTCTCTTAGTATACCCAGTTCTCTCACCTCATCATCTGGACATTATGCTCAAACAGCATTAGCTTCCAAAAATTTCATGCTAAAGCTGCCATCCTCAATCAATACCACTAGGGTCAATTTGTAGTTCATTAAATAGCTTCTGTCGTAACTCAGCATAATTGCTGCGTTACATTTTGGCACATGGGTCCAGTCTTTGTTGCATTCACTATTATATATCTGTGTTGCATGTTTAATCGATATCATTTTGAACATCAGTAGAGGAAGAAAAGAGGCTTTTTCACTAACAGTTATCCTTTTCTATGATTAAAATATATACTAACAATACTAACAACAATGCACTTACAATATTTACAATGTGCTATTTGACCAAAAAAAAAAATCACAGATATTTAAATATATTTAAACATATTTAATAGGTTTTACTGTGTAATTTCATTTGCAACTGCAAATTAATCTTTAAAAAGTGTATGTAGGTTTATATTAGTTATCCTGAGAGTATACGCCTACATCATGTAGCCTTATGATCATTATATTTTAGTCACATTTTTCATAGACAAAGTAATTTGCCCTAACCAAGTACAGACTTCATATGTATTTCATAAGCTTGATGAATGATCATATGATATTTTAGTGTGCTTATTTACTATATTATTATTATTATTATTATGCTTACTGACCTGTTGGCTCTCTTGATAGGATGGTGGAGGGACGCTCTGTGTGGCCATCATTGTCAGTGCTGGTGCTGGAGGCACATGTTGCATCATGGGAGAGCTTCACATGGAGACCCTGCAAGAGACACATCAACTCAGATCAGTATAACATGAACAAACAATAATACTCGAGTGCTTTCATTTCAACAAAAAGGTCAAATAACTGGTAACAAACTATCTGAACTTGAAATTGGATTTAGAAGTCAGTCATTGGTGGAGGATAAAGTCAATTGAACAGGAGATTTATCTGAAACATGTCCAATGCAGTCAGGATTCAGGAACTACCAGCAGGTGCTGCTGTATTTATGAAAGACTCTCTCTCTCTCTCTCTCTCTCTCTCCCTGTCTCTCTCTCTCTCTCTCTGATCACACCTTACACAAATAGTCTAAAACTGAACATAAGCCTTGGCTCATGTAAGAATGTGACTAGAAAAACATTGTGCCTTACACAGACAATAGACAAAGTTGCATTCCCTATGGGGCCATGATTTTGTTTCAATTTGTTCCAGAGTTGGAGATCCCACAAAATAGGATGCAAAAGTCCTAAGCCCGAGAACACATTCGAAACAGGAGCTATTAAAATGTTAAAGCATTTAATCCAAAGAAAGCAAATATTCAATATGTCAGTTTGTCATTTTTACAATTTTGTGTGCTGTGGGTGTAATTTTACAGAATAAAATGCTCCGCGAGTCTAATAAATAGGCAAAATATTATTGTACACTTATAATAATTGGATTGTGTTTAAAAGAAATAAGACTTTCATAAAAATTTTGAGAACCCCTGCTCTGCACTAGATGTCATATTTCTTTTGTTTTTCAGAACTTAATTACATGCCAAGTGACTAGTATTCAGTTATTCCCTTTAGATCAGTGGCGCACAGAGTGGGGTCTGGGGACCACCTCAAGTCTGTTAATCATAGCCAGGAGGTCCGTGCTTTGTTGAACACCACAACCCACACAAATATATACATTAATATAAATCATGCTTTTTTTTTAAATATAAACTTCTGGTGGTTTTAATGTTCTCTCAAAATCAATAGCTTAAATTCAATCCTTAATGATGGCTTACTTATAAAAAATGCTACATGAGTTCTATAAAGAGCTTAAAATTATTGAAATTAGTATACTTACAGTATATTGTATCTAGGAAACCACACACAATTCAGTGTTCAGTGTAAGTTTTTGCAGTCTTCAAAACATCATCTAATTTGATTTTAAAATATTAATTCTGTGATCTTGCAAATCAAGAAAAAAATAGCTGGCCTATTTAAAGCTGAAACTGGTGTGTGTGTGTGTGTGTGTGTGTTCTTCAGGTTAACACTGCAGCAACAAACCAATCAGGAGTTCATTAGCTGTGTTGTCGTAGGAGTATTTGCTGCAGGGTGTGGCAGGACAGGCTCAGGGGATGGTGCACACTGCAACATCCCTTTTTTAGATAATTGGGCCCATGGTGCCCCATATAAACCCCCAGCCCCTTACATGATACACCCATTCATAGACTACCATAGTGGCTCATACGCCCTAAATCGCTCTCTACACAAGCACGCTCATGTGAGCAGGAGGACAACTTAGCTGATGTCAAATTATTATTGATATTAGCATAAAGCTGTCAATTATATTATACATGTTATGAATGGTGTAATGTCAAATCAAATCAGCGCTGAAGTGAAATGTGCAGATTACATCATGAAAGGAAAATGAATCGGTATGGAAGACTAGTAGCACAAAGCATTTAGACTTGTGTATATTGTATGTTTTCAATTGAATTTTCAAAAAGGCAGTGCAGCTGCACAAACACTTTCTTCTGAGTTTCATGTGGTTTTTTTTTTAAAGTTTTAAAAATTAACCACATGATCACATGAAATTACAATTCTTGAATATATCTTAAATAAACCTTTAAATAAAATAATGTTTTCCTGCAATGTGTTACACTTTCTGTACTTCTACAGACCAAGGCATTACTTCTTAACCCAAATGTGCAGACTTACACTGGAAATTCCATAAATTTCTCTTTTATAGATCCGTAATTGGCCGTATATTAACTGAATGGCATGTAAACATCACAACATGGGCCACTCTATTCAAAAACCTCTATATATGCAATATTGATTTTTCCATATAACAGAGTGTCTTCCTTCACTCATCAAATAGAGTTTAGTGTAATACAAATAA